>CAWUFW010012825.1:0-516407 GCA_963921515.1 Calotriton arnoldi
TATCGTGCCCAGACGCGGGCGCGATAATTGAAACACATGCCTGCCGTGCGTGTAATCGCAGGCAAAGGCCATGCACGCACGCAGCGTCTGGTCAGCTCTACAGGCTGCCGCGCTCGCTCGTTTTTTTATTGCCATCTGGTTTCACTCAGCCATGTTTATTTTTGCATCGAGCTTTCACTTAAACTGAAAGTGAAAGCGTGATGCAAATATAGACAATGGTGAGCGCTTGTTGACATGGCCGCTGAGAAACAGCGAATCATTGATTCTGCAAATTGATTGACAGCTGTTCGGGAGGGAGGCAAAGCCGACTGACTACTGGGCCTTCTTCGGCGCATTGAGTGATACAGTTGAGTTTTATACGAGTCTTTTTGTGTCCAAGCTTTTTAACATCCTTTAAATTGATTTAGAGATTGGCGTGAAAAGGAAAGCGTGAGTACTCACTGGGGCCGCAACATTGAGCATTAAGGCGCATGCGTACAGTTCGGCGAGCTGGTATTAGAACGGGATTTGGCCACACTTGGGAAATAGGTCGACAAGTGGCACATGAGGGTAATGTGGATGGCAGCTGGTCGATGGCTGTGCACAGGCCAGTAACGACCAGCACGCGACGCGCACAAACCAGAAGCGGAAATGCCTGAGAGCGCGCGGCAAAGGAAACATCTGCGGAGGCTCGGTGACCACAAACGAACCTTGAGAGTGCTGAGGAAGTTCCGGCCCTCAACGCTGTGGGCATTCAGTCCTCCACTGGCCCATTTAACCTGTGACAAATTCTGCAAGCGTCCGTCATGCCGTTTATGAAAAGGGTGATTACAGAACTGACTATAGTTCAAGCGCGAGCCCCGACCCTGATTAACCACAGAACAGCGGACAGAAAGCGCAGCCTGCTACAAAGCCAAGCTGGAAAGAGCTTGAATGACTGTCAAGCAAACAGTTGGACTTCGGTGTAAACTCACTTCATAGAGTTGTTTCAAGACACTCCATTGACGTTCTTACCTCTGTTTTGGATGGCTTCTCAGTGAGGTGGTGCTTATGGGAACAGTTTTCCCAATATTACTTAACACACACTAACTGTGTAACTGTTCCACCCCAACCCCACACACGTTTTCTTTCTCGCTAACTATTCCCAAGGGCCACTGAAATTATGCGGCAGGAGAAGGGCAAATTATGCGGCAGGGTTGCGTAAATTATGCAGCAAGAAAAGGCCAAATTATGCCGCATAATGCGGCTCATTTTGTAATAGTATTACTTCATCATGTCGTCATTTTCAAACTTGAGTAACACTGTCTGGGTATTGGTTACACCTTAGTAGTACCCGTTTAGCACCCAGATATAGCAACAAGCAACTAGAAAGGTAGCCGCCAGTCCAGTTTTGCTAAAGGGCCTTCTACTGTGCTGCAACATGTGTCGCTGCGTTTTTAAACTTTGAACCGCTGGAGCTAGAAACAATTTTTAAGTCTGCAGATTATACGGCAAATGATGGAAATTGTGGCAAATGCATCAAATCTGTAATAATGTGAAAATTTCCATGACCACTCAATCACATATTTCCAGTGGTCCTGACTACTCCATTTCAGTCTTTTATTCTCTTGCATTTTATTCTTTCTCTGTCCTCAGTTCTCTTGCCTGTGCTGCTCTCTTCCTAATCCCTGCATCTAATTTTCTCCTCTCTTACATTCTGTCTCTTCTCTGTCTTTCTTTGTCCCGTTATCCTGTGTAACTAAATATCTGTATTTCTCAGTTTGTCCTTTCTTGCTTTTCTCTTCAAATTCTCTTTCCTCATATTTGGTACTTCTCTCACCCGTTCTCTTCTTTCCCTACTCTGTTTTTCTTCTCTCTCCACCCACCCCTACTTCTGTTTTGTCTTCCTTTACAGCACCTCTGTGTTCCTCATGTCTCCCCACACTCCTTTCCTTCTTTGCTTTTCGACCCTTCTCCTTTCTCTGTCACCCTCTCTCTCTCTCATCTACGTCATCCTGAGAACCCTATGCATTTCCTCTCTTTTTGTCGACTTCTCCTCTCTTTCTTCAGCTCGTTTTTCTTACTCTTCTCTCTTCGTCTCCATCCCTTCTCCCCGTCGCATCTCTTCCTGCCCACTCCACCCCTGTGAAGGGTAGCAGGTGCCTTAACCCCTTTTCAATAAGTGTGTCGGAAGCTGCAAAGGGACTCCGGGCTCCCCAAGCAGATATGACCCTGGCCTAAGCTGTAAGAACGGGGATGCCCCATTTGCCCCCACACACATCTGTGTGAGGCAGTAATCAGTGCTTTGTTATTGAAAATCGAATGTTTGTTCAGACATCAGGGGTTGTCAGACCACGGGGTCTCTCCTCCATCAGAGTTACGAAGCCCTCCTCCCTACCCTGCGTGAACCGCCAAGCTCCCCACAGTCTGCTCACCTCCATAATCGCATCCCTCATCCATTCTAGGAGGAGGCCGTGGCAAGGGGAAACTGCCCCCTGGTGTGGAACTAGGAAGGGGAATTACAAATGGCGGATGGTGTTGTGGAGATATCGGGATGTCTAGAACATTGGCCGTGGGTGTACTGTGGTAATTGATGTCTGTTGCATGTTGGAAGGGACTTGGTACCGGGTGTGAGCCCTTGCTGGGTGGAAGGGCTTAGTCCACTGGTTGGAGGTACTTCTAATGGTCAATAATACATACAGAATGTCCTTAGGCCGCTGGACCTGCAATAAGCAGAATGTACAGGAGGTGGCGCCCTTGTCTGCTTTCAGTTGGGCTCTCAAGAGTATCAGCGGTGTTAGTGGACGCTGAAAAGGCTAGCATATTATTCTAGCGCCACACGATGAAAATATTAGGAAGGTGCAACTTTCCTCAAGATAGGCCAGGTGACTTATTTCTATTTTAAATCAATTCCTAGAATATTTTAGGAAAAGATCAAATTCCTCATATATTTTTAAATGATTGAATTTTTGTTATTTAGCAAATGATGGCGGCGTGCCCTGAGAGCTCAGCTGAAGGTATAAGCATTTACAAAGTCAATAGCTCTCGCCTTTGTGGGGATTTAGCTTTTAATGTGCAGCGTGGCTAAAGTTAAAAAAAAAAAAAAAAGCCTTTGAAGCCCGCTTAATTATGTAGGTGCGCACACCAGGCATGCATGTGCCTACAAAATGACACTATGCTTTTTAGGTTTCGCCTGCACAGTGCTTGCGCTGTGCTTGTGAAATCTCTTGTATTTAATATATCTTAAAAGAGTTCAGTTATCAGTTCCCAAACCTGAATTATTGTGTTCATTCGCTTTTGTGTGGATTTTTTTTTTTGTTAACTTCCCCAGGCTGCTCTCATTTACGATACTTCTACTAAACCTGTTCACCCTGTTTAATCCCAATTCACTGTCAAATAAGATCTCTTCCCGCTGATAAGGCAGACAGATTCTAACAGTATGCTGAAGTGCTTGCTTTTTATTACTTAGTTGTGTAAAGCAGATGCCTTAGCCTTGGAATGTTTGTGGCATTTCCTTTTCATGCCTCAGTACCTTTCTTTCCACTTTGTTGGGATTATCGGTTTGATTTTTTTCAACTTAATCGATTTGGTCATTATGATCAACTTCTAAATGTTGTAATAAACATTGCACGTAAAAAAGAGTTAATATACAAGAGCTATGCTATATTTTACTACTAAACAGGCAGCCACAATTTCAGATACCTTACGGACAACATGGTCATGATTTGATGCAGCAGGTGTAGTAGCACTGGGCCAAAAAGTTGTCAGAATTCCTGTAAACACACAATATTGCCATATATGACTACTAAACAGGCAGTCACAATTCCAGTTACCTTGCAGTTAAAAGGGACTTGATTTGAAGGGTGCAGCGGCACCGGGGACAAAAGCTCCAGGGACCCCACTAAACCCAGATTATTGCTAAAAATTTAAACTAAACAGGCAGTCACAAGTGCAGTTACCTTGCAGACAACAGGGGCCATGATTTCAATGGTGCAGCAGGTGCAGTAGCACCGGGCCCAAAAGTTGTCAGAACTCCTCTAAACACAATATATTGCTATATTTGACTACTAAACAGGCAGTCACAATTGCAGTTACCTTGCAGTTAAAAGGGGCTTGATTTGAATGGTGCAGAAGGTGCAGTGGCACTGGGGCCAAAAACTTTAGGGACTCCTCTAAACCCAGATTATTACAAAATGTTACTACTAAACAAGACAGTCACAAGTGCACTTATCTACCAGGCTATGGGGTCATGATTTGAATGGTGCAGCAGGTGCAGTAGCACCAGGACCAAAAGCTCTAGGCACCCTACTAAACACCTAATACTACTATTTTTTACTACTAAACAGGCAGTCACAGTTAAAAGGGACTTGATTTGAATGGTGCAGAAGGTGCAGTAGCACCAGGACCAAAAGGTCTAGGCACCCCACTAAACACCTAATACTGCTATTTTTACTACTAAACAGGCAGTCACAATTGCAGTTACCTTGCAGTTAAAAGGGACTTGATTTGAATGGTGCAGAAGGTGCAGTAGCACCAGGACCAAAAGCTCTAGGCACCCCACTAAACACCTAATACTGCTATTTTTTACTACTAAACAGGCAGTCACAAGTGCAGTTACCTTGCAGACAACAGAGTCGTGATTAGAATAGTGCAGCGGCACCGGGTCCAAAGGTTGTCAGAACTCGTCTAAACACCTAATATTGCTATATTTTACTACTATACATGTAGACACAATTGCAGATATCTTTCAGTTTAAAGGGGTTAGATTTGAATGGTGCTGCTGCAGGGGGCCAAAAGCTCTAGGGACCACACTAAACGCAGAATATTGCTAAATTTTACTACTTAACAGGCAGTCACAAGTACACTTACCTAGCAGGCACTAGGGCCATGATTTCAATGGTGCTGCAGGTGCAATGGCACCAGGGCCAAAAGTTGACAGAACTCCTCTAAACACCAAATATTGCTATGTTTAACTACTAAATAAGCAGTCACAAGTTCAGTTATCTTGCAGGCACCAGGGGCATAATTTGAAGGGTGCAGCAGGTGCAGTGGCACTGGGCCCAAAAACTTTAGGGACCCCTCTAAACCCAGATTATTACAAAATGTTACTACTAAACAAGACAGTCACAAGTGCACTTATCTACCAGGCTATGGGGTCATGATTTGAATGGTGCAGCAGGTGCAGTAGCACCAGGACCAAAAGCTCTAGGCACCCTACTAAACACCTAATACTACTATTTTTTACTACTAAACAGGCAGTCACAGTTAAAAGGGACTTGATTTGAATGGTGCAGAAGGTGCAGTAGCACCAGGACCAAAAGGTCTAGGCACCCCACTAAACACCTAATACTGCTATTTTTTACTACTAAACAGGCAGTCACAATTGCAGTTACCTTGCAGTTAAAAGGGACTTGATTTGAATGGTGCAGAAGGTGCAGTAGCACCAGGACCAAAAGCTCTAGGCACCCCACTAAACACCTAATACTGCTATTTTTACTACTAAACAGGCAGTCACAAGTGCAGTTACCTTGCAGACAACAGAGTCGTGATTAGAATAGTGCAGCGGCACCGGGTCCAAAGGTTGTCAGAACTCGTCTAAACACCTAATATTGCTATATTTTACTACTATACATGTAGACACAATTGCAGATATCTTTCAGTTTAAAGGGTTAGATTTGAATGGTGCTGCTGCAGGGGGCCAAAAGCTCTAGGGACCACACTAAACGCAGAATATTGCTAAATTTTACTACTTAACAGGCAGTCACAAGTACACTTACCTAGCAGGCACTAGGGCCATGATTTCAATGGTGCTGCAGGTGCAATGGCACCAGGGCCAAAAGTTGACAGAACTCCTCTAAACACCAAATATTGCTATGTTTAACTACTAAATAAGCAGTCACAAGTTCAGTTATCTTGCAGGCACCAGGGGCATAATTTGAAGGGTGCAGCAGGTGCAGTGGCACTGGGCCCAAAAGTTGTCAGAGCTCCCCTAAAGACATAATATTACTATTACATCAATTAATTCGATTTTTTCCCTTTTTCATTTAATTTTTTTACATTTTGCTATTACCTACCCGCACTATACCACTAGTAACAGCACAATATATTGCTTTTTGTACATAAACAAGTCATAACAATTTAACAGACTTTCTGTAACTTATATTGTATAACTACTCAGCAAGCTACAACTTACAACAAAAAACAGTTTATCATTAACCACATAGGCAAAACCTAATGCATTTACCAATGCTTGTTTTCTTTTAGTTACTGATCCAATTTGGATTGGTGACTAAAAAGAAAAGAAAATTTTTTTTTGTTAAAGCAGGCGGTGGGTAGAGTGGAAGCAACATGGGGTAGTGTATGGGGAACGGTGAAGCAACACTGGGAAGGTTAGGTAGAGAACACCAAAGCCAACAGGGGGAGGTGGAAGTGACGAAACATGGGATTGGGGAAAACAACACGGAACAATAAGGAGAAGCATATGGGTGAGTGCAATAGAGCGAGGAGGGTGCGGACAAGCAGTTGGGCAACAGAGAGCAGCACGGAGTACAGCGGGAGAGAAGTACAGGAGGGTGACCGTTTGAAAACGCACGCCATCTAATGCATGGATTATTTAACACAAAATTAAAAAGTAGTGCTTGAAATGCAAGCAATAGAAGCAGCGATGCCAGCCAATCAAATCGGTTAAAAGAGGCAATGCTCCATGGGAGGGATAAACACAAGATTTGCAAGCTGGGACACAAAAAGATACAGGCAAATGAGAGTGAGAAGGAAATCCAACCAATGGTAAGGGATGGCTGGGCTCCAAGTCCCTTTATGTTCTTGGGAAGCTGCAATATGCTTTGCAACAGATGCCCTGGCTCTGTCTAGTAGGCTAAATTGAATTGAAGAATAGCATTGGCATAGCCAATAGGTCTCGCTTTTGGGACCTTATAAGTATTTAGTTATACAGCACAATATCCTTGGTGCAACAACATCAACTGTTGCATGGCTAAACACTTATAAGGTCCCAAAAGCGAGACCTATTAACTATGCCAATGCTTGTTTAAGAGCAGGCAGTGGTCCCAGGGACCACTGCGTGCTCTTAAAAAATGAAAAGAAAACTTTTGCTCTTTGTTTTTGAAACGCTTCCCGTTTCCCTTTAAGGAAAACGGGCTGCATTCCAAAAAAAAAGATTGCTTTATTTAAGAGCAATCACGGACATGGTGGTTTGCTGACCCCAGCAGGCCACCATCCCTGTGATTTTAGCGATTCCTAGGGGTCGCAAATTGCGATCTACCTCATTAATATTAACGAGGTAGAGTGATTTGTGACCCCCCCTAGGAATCACTATATGAAACTCTTTTGAGTTTCATACATTGTAAATTGCAATTACCTAATTGCTATTCTCAGAAATTCGCAATTAGGTATTCGCAATTTACAATTTTGATACATGTAGCCCTTAACCTTTTAGATATATTCTTCATATAATTCACATGGAAAACATTTATAGACTTATCAATACACAGGGAAAACAACAATAATATATTTACAAGAAGAGAAGAAATCACAAATTTCCACAAAACATACACATAACAATGACAACATTACATACAACAAATATAAAACAAAGGGGCATATTAGCAAGAACCTCGTTAAAATTATCGCCGTTTAGCGGCAGGAAACTGACGCTAAAACGGCGATAATGGGCTTGCTAATATGAGTTATGAATTCCAATAGAAGCCCAGGTTAGATGTCCTGCACATCTAACCTGGGCTTCTATTGAATTCTATAGCGCATATTACCAAGCCCATTATCGCCGTTTTAGCGGCAGTTTCCTGCCGCTAAAACGGCGATAATTTTAAGGATGTTCTTGCTAATATGCCCCAAAATCTTTAAAGTCCAGGTTCCTTTTTTTTTTTTTTTGAAAGAGTGCCCTTGGTGCTTACATTCTTTTCTAATTCCACTCCTTCCTAAACAGGCAAAACCAAGACAGTGTCCATACTGAGCTCAGAGAAAATCACATTTCCTTCAAGGTTTAGTTCATTTTGAGCTCCAGTAATATCACATTTATAATGCACTTGTTTGGTAGAGGAAAAAAACTCAACGCGTTTCGAACCCTTCTATATGATTTTTTAGGGTTCTCCTCAGGACTCAGAACACTAGGGCGCTCTTTTCTCCGCTGTTTCTGATTTTCAAATAGACTTTGATATAAGTTCAATTAATCTCCCATCGATAAACCTCAAATAATGTCGAAGGAGGGAAACATTCCTCAAATCCCAATTCAACAAGATTCTGATTCCATCTCTTTATTGTCAGGATCCTGAGAGCAGAGAAGTTGTAACTGTTGTCTGGATCAGGTTGTTCCGCTACGCTGTCTATCAAATTACTTCCCTTTTTTAAGTTTATATAGGGCCTAGCCTTACTGATTATGGGCCTAACCCTGTTAAGTTCTTCTTACTTTAACAAATTGGCATTTTCTTACTTTAACCATTCTGTGCCTCAGCCTGTCTCTGAATACACACCTGAGTGACAGCTGAACTTTTTGCCTTCTCTCAAGAAGGTCACCCTCAAAGGGAGCTAGGGGGTGACATTCACATCCTGATGGCCCAACACCAGGCTGATAGTCCTTCCTGAGCTATATTGGGAGGGAGAAGGTGACACTTGCATCTGAATGGGGCTGTACATGTCCCCACACAAAGAGCTGCATACCCCCCATAGGGAGTCTGGAGCCAGGGCAGGAAAGGCAGAGACCTTGTGTACTTCAAATGCTTCTTTGAAGTCTCTCCCACTTCAAAGGCAAAACTGGGTATGAGTACTGGGCCCCTGACATTACTAACTCAGTACACATCTGGATCTGAGGACATTCTGCCAGGAAGATTTGATTTGATTTGATTGTAGCATGTATATAGCGTACAAATGCCCAAGGGCGTTTAGGCGCTATTTACCAGCGGGTTCAGTAAAGTGCCGAAGGAACTGTGGAAGAATATGTTAAATGGCAAAGAGACAGGTTTTTAGTGATTTCCTAAAAGCTAAGAGCGTAGGGCTGTTCTTTATGCAGGCTGGAAGCGAGTTCCATATTTTGACTATCCCTAACAGGAAGGAAAAAGGATTGCTGTGCTGCTAGGAAGGACTGCCACTCTGCTGAACTGCTTTGCTGTGTTGGCCTGCTACCTCTTGCCTGGGAGTGAGAAGGACTGGACCTGAATCTCTACATCCTCCAAGAACTTAAGTGACTCCAAGGGATTGCTGGCTTCCCGCCCTGTTCTGAAGTCTCAGGGACATCAAAGACTTTCTTTAACTCTGCTCAGTTACTGGACGCTGCCAACTGTCAATCCAGTCCTGGTCCTTGAAAGGGGGTTCTGCAGCTGTTTCTCCGCAAAAATCGATGCAGTGATGACTTTGGGCCGATCGGAACCAACGCAAAGTCATCTTCCAGGACTTCCCTGTGAGGCTTGATGACGATGCAAAGCTCAATGATGATGCGAGGCTTGTATCGTAAGGGGTTTCACGATGACGTGTGACCCTACTACGAGGCTAGATGAGAACGCACCTACCTGACTGCATGGAACGGAACCGACGTGCAGATGCTTGCTCCATCCAAGTTACTTTTTCAGCGGGACCTGCATGGGTCCTGTAGCAGGCCAGCCCTCCATTGAGATCAGCCTGAACTTTGGATTTACCCCAGTCCAGCGCAACTTCAAGTAATCCTTAACAGCTATTTGCTTTCAAGCACTATATTGCAGTTTAATGTTTAAAAATTAATATCTCCAGTTCTACTGATTGGATTTTGTCACTTTTTTGTTTTTTCTCATAAAAATATTCTTTATTGTTCTAAACTGGTGTGGTGTTTTCACTGTATTACTGTGTTGCACAAATACTTTACACATTGCCTCTTAACGGGGTCGCAAATGACCTGCCTCATCAATATTCATGAGGCAGGTCGTAATTTGCAATTCATTGGGAATAGGCAAGAACACAGGGATAGTGGCCTGCTGGGGACAGCAGACCACCATGTCTGTGTTTGCTTTTTAAATAAAGCAACTTTTTTTTCAAATGCAGCCTGTTTTCCTTAAAGGAAAACAAGATGCATTTAAAATAAAAAGAAATAAAATAAATTCTTTACATCTTTTAATGGCAGGACCACTGCCTGCTCTTAATAAATATTTTCACATACATTCACAAAGGGAATGGGTTCCCGTTTGCAACTGGCTTACCACTAACTTGAAGTAGGTGTTAACTGTGATTGTTTTGTGACTGCATTTATGACACTAATCATAATAAAGTAATTGGTCATAAAATGCTGAGAGTTTCCGTGATTATTTCTAATATTATTTTTCAATATATATGCAGATACTGATACAATTATTAACAAAAGTGCAGATGACGCAGTGCTCCACTGTGTGAACAAATACAAAATATACACAAAAGACACACAATGCGAAAATATACTGGTCATGAATATTTACAAAGACATTACTTTATTATGATTTTTTATGTTGAAATACGACCAAAGCGTGTATGTACCACTTGGTTCTTTTTGAGTAATACATTGAATGGTGGCTTCCCCAAACAGATGTTGGAGGGTGGCTTATTTCTGGAAAAGAGTCCCAAGTGTGCTCTGTTTACATAAAAATACTATTGACCCTGGTCCCTGTGGACATAGAAGGAGTAGTCCTTGTGAGCATATATGCATAAATAATTTGAACATTACTCTAAGTTAAGCCTGGCTGCTTTTGTGCCAGCTTACCAGAGGGTTAAATGCAGGTTAATTTAGTGACTTTTTGTGGTTCACCCTGACAAGAATTGTGGCTGTTGCTTGAGTAGGGTTTCATCCCCCTCAGTCAACAACCCAGTTTCTCATAATTGGTTTGTGTGTTTATGGAGTCATAGCGTTGGGGGTGGTCTGTTTTGCTTGAGTAAGGTTTTACCCCTCAACCAACAACTCAATTTCTCACCTTGGTGTTCAGTGGTGGGATTCAACACTTTTGTTAGTGCAGTGCCACACAGTAATGTTGTGTAACACTAAATTCCCATATAAATAATTTCACACCAATTCGAGTTTTTTAAATGCTCCTTGATTTGGATATTTTTGCTTTTTCCAAATTTACTCTCATTCTATCTGACCGTCTATGCCTGTGACCATACCTGCAGGTATGGAATTTGAACTCATCAATCTGGAGAGCTGCACTGTGGCTGAGCTCAAGGAGTTCTGTAAGGAAAGGGGGCTCCAAGCTGGAACTCCAGAGAACTCGGAGGGCCTGGGCCAGGTGAGGAGGAGGATATGGAGGAGCATGAGGAGAACCTGTGGAACAGGTCCTGAGCTGCAGAGCTTGGAGCTGGAGGACATCTCAACCCGAGGAATGGAGCACATTGTCAGGGCAGAAAGCAGCGTGTCTTCCCCTGGTAGGTCCCCAGAGAAGCTGGTGGACAGGAGAGCTGAGAAGGAAATCCCACTGCAAACGGCTAAACTAAAAATGGAGAAGAAGCTGGCTCTAGAGCGACTAGCTCATGAGAGGAGTCTTAAGCAGCTGGAACTCCAGCAAAGAAAGCAGAATTCAGCAGTAATAGTGGAAGCGATTCCACAGAGTCTAATGGAGACAAAAGGGACCACATCCCCAAATGCCTGGTGCCTAGCTATGTGGTGGGGATAATATTGACAAGTGGTTCTCAGTCTATGGGGTAGCTATGAGGATGCACATAGTCTCTGGTCTGAGGATAGTCTCTGGAAACACATGCTTACAGTGCTTACTGTGAGGAAGGAAACCCTGCTCACACTGGAGATAGGAGAGCAGATGAGGTATGCTCCCATGAAAGACATTCTTGTCACCAAGTTTGCGCTCACCCCAGAAAAGTAACACATGAGGTTTATGGACAGTCAGAAACTGCTAAACCAGTGATGGGTGGATTTTCTTGATTATTCCAGTAAGGCACTAAGTGATTGGGTGAGGTGAAGCAAAGTTAATGATTATATTGGGCTGTACAATTTGATCCTGAGGGAGCATATGCTCAATAATTGTTTTTCAGAGCTGATTGGATTTTTGTCGTTTTGGTGTCATAGAGCTTATTAAATCTTATTCTGTTTCTGAATAGGTGTGAGATTTTGGAGTCATAGTGTTGGGGGATGATCTTTAGTGCAATTGTAGAGTAATGGAAACCTTTGTTAAGGATGTTTGTATTTCTAACCTAGTGTTTTTTTGCTTAGGTTGTCTGAAGGTAGCCCTTTTCATTGAGCCGGCCCATTAAAAACAAGCATTTGCAATGCAATCGGTCTCGCCTTTGGGACCTTATATGTATTTAGCTATGCAGCACATTAGCCTTAGTGCTGAAACATCTACTGTTCTTTAACATGGAGGGAAAGTAAGCACCAAACTGCGTGACACGCCAGGTATGGGAACCCATGGAGAGAAATATTGCCTTTCAGCAGGAAATGGTATAGTCCAAAGCTCTGTTTTTAATATAAAATCAGGGCCTTTGGTGGTCATATCACTGAAAATACAAGATTTGAAAAAAATATTATTGTCTACTGGCGCTCATGGAAGACAATTTCTATGGACTGGAATCTAGAGAATGCTAAAGTGATTCTGGTATTTTACTGACCTCTGCTGGTCGTTTTCTATCAAGAAAGTTAAATAGAGGCAGTTGCCAGAAAAATAGAAAAAAGAAAGTCCCTCAGCAGAAAGCAATTCTAGTATTTTACTGACCTCTGCTGGTCGTTTTCTATCAAGACAGTTAAATAGAGGCAGTTGAACAGAAAAAAAGTCCCTAAGCGGAAGCAGACAAGTCCTAGGGCTGATCTCCAGAGCCCACAAAGTACATACACATGAGTATATACTAAAGTATATAAGTATATACTAAAGTATACAAAAGAGGTCTCGAATGCTCGACCTAAGAATAAATTGTATGAGTGAGGCAGCCAGCGCAGGCCACACCATATTAAATGTTTTCACTTTCAGCCACGCTCCTGTACACCAAGGCTACACAAACATTGGTAATGCATCGGTTTCGCCTATGTACTGAATAAAGAGCTGTTTTCATCAATCATCGCCGGGGAGAAGGAAAGAGCTCCCGGATAGTAACATTGGAGTGGAGAGGATGTGGCGCAGCGGTCAGAGCGGTTGACTCGAGAGCTGGGGAATCCCGGTTAGAGTCTCCGTGGCGCCAAGCAACATTCTGTGATTCTATGCAAATCACCTAATCTCTCTGGGTGAAATATTGTTAATTAAATTAGCTACAATAGTGAAAGGCAATACTTTATGAAAATATAGTTCCAAAGCGCATGTTAACAGTATTCCGCGACAGGAAACTGATAAGAGAAGCAGACGAGGAACAAGCACTGGTAACTGCAAGAATATATGCCGCAGCCAATAGAAATGGAGGAAAGGTGAGTGGCACCACAGGAACCAGTGAGAAGCTAGGTAAGAGAGGAGGCGGGGATGTAGGTCCCTTTTAAGTTTATATTAACAACAATAGATTTCTGAAGCACAGCACAAACATTGTGCAGGCGAAACCTAAAAACACATTGACTAAGCCAATCGGTCTCATGGGAGAGACCTATTGGTGTTGCCCAGGTTTGTTTTTTGCGAGTCCAACGTAGAGACCAAAAGCATAATCTAGATGTAACATTAGTAGGGATAGTAATGCATGTATGTTGTGACCTCCACAGGTACGTGAAGACAAGTCTTAAAAGTGCTATTGTGTAGGAATCTTAGTCATTACTTAAGTGTGATGTTTGAATAAATGTTCACGACAAAGTGTTTCTCCACTTGGCTCGATGTGGATGGCAGTAGGTTTCTTTCCAACAGCTCACAGGGCTACAATTTTACCAGCGGCAGAGCAGATTACTTCAGTTTTAGGTCCATTGGGTGTAAAAAATGATTTAGGATCCATTGTTCAACTGCCATTTGAAAGGCATTTGCTAAGCCGAGATGTCTAGACATCCATTCCAGTTTTAAGATTGCATGCAGAAGCTACCCAGGATGTAGCTTTATCGGAGCAGGTTTATGACGATTATGTGACACTATTGTGATATGTAGGTCCAAAACACCAAGACTTCATCTAACAGGTATGTTATACTTGGGATTCCTCTCTGCCATCTACAGATTTGTCAGGCACAAATCACGGTGCAATGTGCAAAGCCAACGATGGTTTAAAGGTGTGTGTTCAACTGTACGTACATTTTACCTTTCTGGCTTGTTCGGGGAAAGGGAGCAAGCGTTGGAAGGCTGTAAGAAGATAAACTAAGCATAGACACACAAAAAACCTGTATGTTTCCATCCAGGAACACCCCAAAGGAGAAAAACGCTGTCTGAAGATGCCAACTGCCTTGTACATGCTGATCAAAAATGTTACTGTAAAATAAAATTTTAGGCTTAAACAATGAATCATGCCTGGTCAAACGGCTATCACAAACACTCAAAGGGGAGACACGGAAATGAAGGAGCACTGCAAGCAACAACCCAGTGCAGTTTTAATGCACCCTTACTTAAATAGGTATCTAGAAAGATACACATGGGCTGCCCTCGTACATTGGAGGATAGCAAATAGATGCTAGTGAAATGTTGCAGCATCCTGTCGGCAGTCATTCTTTATATGGGAAAAATGGACAGAAGCACATTCTGTTTTGAGATTTGCATGCAAATGCCATTTCTGTTTAGTCCGTTCTATAACCGGTAGCATCAACAGATTTACTCGATTGTTCAATCTAACACTTAGACCAGACAAGGCCAACTGGCTTCTACTGCAACTAACCATAAATGTTTGCTGTGTAAAATGGCCGCCATGTGCATGTACGGATGGCTCACTGTTGGTCATCCACGCTAACAGGCAGATACACCCGCAGCACTTCAGTGTTGCAAATGAGAGAATACAGAAAATGGGAAAGAGATAATCCAAAGGATCAGAACAATCAAACAAATGAAGGAAACTCGAAAGTGAAACGAGCCCTACACTCTCACCTCCGAGATATGAAAAGAAGAAAATGAAGTACCCTCGGTGTAACAACTCAATCGTTGCATGCTCTTCGTGCTCATTGTTTGGCATTCAAAAGGAAGAAGCCATTTACAACGCCATCGTCGGCTGCAGTATGGATGCTTCGCCGCCAAGGCCTAAATTCAAACCCCCAGTTAACGAATAAACATGTAAGCGTTCTCCTGCATTTTCTAAAACATGCTGGGTCTGGTGAAGTCCTCTTCTCATATGCAAACTGCCGCAGAGCCAGGCAACAATTAAGGCATTGCCTGGCTGCACCAAACCGTAATTTACATGAAAGGACATGGAAACGGCGGAAAAGTTCAACTCCATGATGCCTGGTCTGTATGCATCCACTCTTCTATAGGGCTTAAGAAGCGAGCTAGCAAAAGCCCCTTTTCACTTTACAGAGGATCTTGCCACACCACCTCAGCAACAGGCTACTGAATCCGTACATTACCCACCAACCACACAATTGGCTCTTACAGGAGTGGTTAACGCCTTTAATGTCATATATCAGCTAAATCACCTTACAGTACTTTTGCTGACTGCCAGGGAGCTACAAAGTGTCTGTGTTGATCGCAGGCGCCCCAGTAGGCTATATGCAATTTGTGTAAAATGATTGCAGACAAATGCATTAATTGTTAGACAAGAAGTCCGTTAAAAATGTATATACCGTCATTCCCGTAAACATTATACTCCTTTAAAAGGAACTGTAAGGAGAACGTAATTTGGTTATTCCTCCGACTTCAAATGTTCCAAAGAGACGCAAGTTTAGGATTCATTCGGTCAGATCAACATCACAGGGGAACTCTTGAACTACGGTTAGAAGTAGAGGAGCGATGGGCATGTACAGCTGTTATACTAACGGAAAAAACAAAACAAAAAATAAGTTCTAGTTCTGCGGGACAGATCACTAAACCATGAAGTAAAGCCCGATCTCAGCCTAACACTGTAGACAATAGTGAAACGCCGTTTGCCATTATCCGGCACTAACCTCGACCGACCTTCACTAACCTCGACCGACCTTCACACAGTTATTACACCACATGGAGAAATAAGCCCCTTTCCTTCTATAGCAAGAAGTGGGGGAATATATATTACTCATAAACTGCCAGCAGTGCAGGAAATTGGAATGACAACCAGTAAAGTATTAAAGGTCAGTAATCCGGTATTATGGGGGTGGATAAAGTGGTCCCAAGTTCGCACAGTGGTCTCAAAGTACCCACCAAATTATATTTGTTCGATTTATTTAAAGGGTCAACTAAAGGCCAGGAAAAACCTACTTAACACGACTTTATGAAATGATCTAATGTAGGTGAAAGGTCGCTTAACGGACTCCAACATTAATATCAACCCACTTCCACTTGTGTTATATTCAGCTCGCCCAACGCTCAAAAGGCCTTATGGGAATCGATGGTAAAACACAGCTTAGAGATCAATCCACTCGTCAAACAATTAACCAGTTACGACTCTATCATCAACTAACACGCATCGGGGTAAGGTTTTTTTTTTTTGAAATATTTTTATTTCGTTTCATTTTACCAAAAACGAAAAGGAACATAAGAAACAAGGCATGAATACATGACACACAGGGCAGAACGAACCATAGAAAGATCTCCTGGCGCAGACCCACAAAAATTATCAATTACAAAATATACATTAAAGGACCTAAAAGAACTAAAACCATGAGACACATATAGCGAGCTTCTGGACTTTGTATGCAGCATAGTCCACACCGAAACAGATCCCTGGCAGGGGTTGTCCCTTAACCGTCATGGCATCACTCACCCCTCCTCCGCCCCCCCTTCCACTTCTAAACCGTAGTAGTTCAACCAGGGTGTCCATATTTTCTTAAATTTCCGAGGACAGCCCCTAGCCCTGTACGTCACTTGTTCTGCCACCATATAGAGGTCTAGACTAGCCCTCCATTCTGCAAGTGTAGGTATTTGCGGTGCCCCCCAATGCTTCGCTATATCGCGCTTGGCCACCACCAACCCCAGGTTAGCTAAGAGTAACTGCCGTCGTGTGATATCTACATCTGTTGGGATACCGAGGAGAAGGTATTTGGGTTCCAGGTCAAGGTGTATGTCAAGAATATTATTGAGCTCACTCACAATCTGCCCCCAATAAACCTGAATTTCTGCACATTCCCATAATGTATGGATAAAAGTACCCTCCTCCCCATGACATCTAAGGCAGTTCGGGCTCTCCGCTCTCCCTATTTTATGAAGTCGGACCCTATCAAAGTATGTACAATGCAGAATTTTGTACTGGATGAGGCGTAGCCTAAGTTTAATTGCTACCTCGCGCGGGGGCATGAGAGCGGCCTCCCAGTCTATGTCTTCCAACACACCGGTGGTCCGCTCCCATTTCGCCCGCAATGGGCCCAGCCTATTTGGCATATTGTTAAGCAGTGTTTTGTAGGTATACGAAACAGCTTTGGCCGGTATCTCTTCTTGCAGCAGGCGACCTTCCAACGGGGCGTATTCTGGCAGCGCCTCCTCTTCTAATCCCTCCGCCGTCCATGCATGTTTCAGACAAAGGTAGGCATAGACTTGCGTGCCATGAAGTCGATATCTGTCTTTAAGTGTGCCAAAGGAGGCCAACCCTCCCCTTTCCAGGAGGTCCCCTATCTTGGAAATACCAATTAGGTCCCATTTTTTAAAGCCATGGAGCTTCCCAATCTCTGGCAGCCTATTACCCTCCCATAACGGAGTCTCCCTGGTGCGCTTCTTGTCCCAATGCATCTGCCTTTCTGCGGCTTTCCATGCCTCTATCGATCTCTGGGTTGCTAGCAGCAGCCGACTGCTACCCTTACCCCCATATAGGTAGTGGAGGAAGGTGCGTGGTCTAAATTGTAGTCTCTCCAGCCTACAGGCGGAGTGGCCTCCGTCTATATGGATCCATTCGTTAATGACAATCAGATGGGAAGCCCTGTAGTACGCCCTAATGTCAGGAAGGGCTAAGCCCCCATTGTATTGCCCCGCTGTAGAGTGTGGAGCGCCACCCGCGGGTGTGCTCCATCCCATAAAAGCAAGCGCAGTTCAGCATCTATTTGGTTGAACAACGCATCCGGGATTTTGCAATAGGTATTTTGCAACACGTAGAGCAACTGAGGGAGCGTAACCATCTTAAACATGGCCGCCCTACCCATGAGAGTAAGAGGTAATTTGCGCCATCTCTTGACATCTTCCTGGAAGTTAAGGAAGACTCTCTGGACATTGCGTTTCAGATTCTCGGTGGCATTTGTGGTGATGTAGAGGCCAAGATACGTAAATCCCTCCGGTGACCAGGATAGACACTCGGGATATAATCGAGGCTCAGGCCTCCCGCTAATTGGAGATAAGGTCGATTTATTCCAATTAATCTTATAACCAGAGTGGCGCCCATATAGTTCAAAAATCTGCAAAATGCTAGGGAGAGTCACACTCGGATCGGTGACGTATAGCAATATATCGTCTGCATATAAGGATATGCGCTCTTCCTCGAGGTGCCTAGTATCATCTACAAACCCTCCCAACCCAGGAGTGGCCCTGAGGACGCAGGCAAGAGGCTCCAAGACAAGGGCAAATAGCAGAGGAGAGAGGGGGCAACCCTGCCTAGTGCCCCTTTGTATTGGCCAGGTATGCGATAGGGCCCCGTTAACTCTAACCTTAGCTTCGGGCTTCGCGTAGAGCAGTGTGATCCAGGCTCGAAAACCCGGACCGAATCCGAATTTCTCCAGGACATGGGTCAAGAAAGGCCAGTGCACAGTGTCAAACGCCTTTTCAGCGTCGAGGGAGAGGAGCAAATGCTCCTCCTCCCGATCCCGAACCGTGTCCATCCAGTTGGCCACTCTTCGCAAGTTATACCGTGTCGCGCGCTTTGGCATAAAGCCGGATTGGTCATCGTGTATTAGTGTGGCAATTACTTTTATGAGTCGTGTAGCTAAAACAGTGGCTAATATTTTAGTTTCAACATTTAACAGAGAAATAGGGCGGTAAGACCCGCAATCCCCAGGGGTTTCCTGCCTTATGTATCACCACCACTGTTGCCGCCCTGAGATCCGCAGGGAGTAGCCCACCCTCTCTGGATTCCAAGAACAGCTTGAGTAGATGCGGTGCCAATAGCGCACTATGTCCTTTAAAAACTCTCCCGGTAGGCCGTTAGGGTCTAGGGCCTTTCCCAATTTTAATGAGCTGATGGCGTCAGTTATTTCCTCCAGCTTGAAGTCTACGTCCAGGGCCTTACTCTCTTCCGGGGAAGACAGGGGAGTTCTATATCAGCTAGGTATTCAATTATTTGTTCTTCACTGCTTCTGGGTTGGGAGGCATATAGTGTTGTATAATATCGGGCGAAAGCCTCAGAGATTTCCTGTGGCGTGGTGTAGCAACTATCTGTCCCCTTGATGGACGCGACCCATCTGGAATCCTGCTCCTTCCTGCCCAACCACGCCAACAATTTACCCGTTCTATCCCCTGTTTCATACAGACGATGGTGCACCGCTAATTGGTGCGCCGCACTTCTTTCGTGGCCAGCGCTTGATACTCACGCCTAGTGATATCAATCTGATGGAGTGTACTGGCATCTAACGTGTGGGTGCCGCTATTTTCCAATTCTAGCAGTTTTCCCTCTAGGGTCAACAACTCCTGAAGGTCACGCTTTACGATATGCAATAATGTTTTGCGCTCTGTCTCGTAACACAGTCTTAAAAGCTTCCCAGAGCGTAATGGCCGACTGCACTGAACCATAGTTTTCTTTAAAGTAGAGTTCTACCTCCACTTTAATTTCAGTAGCCACCTGAGGGTCTTTCAGGGCCCATGCATTCAACTTCCAAGAGGTGGTATGCATGCCTTTCCATTTCCCCACCTTCAAATATAGCGGCGAGTGATCAGAAATACCTAGAGCCAGATATTCTGCCTCTTCTATATGACCAACCTCTCCGGCTGGGGCAAAGAGATAATCTAACCTTGAGAACACCCTGTGTGCCCCGGAGAAATATGAGTACGCACGCCTGGATGGGTGGTGACTCGCCACAGGTCAGTTAACCCCAGAGCCTCCTGGAACCTTGCTAGCATGGTGACCTCACTTGACCCTGCCTGTGTAAGTGTGCGATCTAAGGTGGGAATGCATACATCGTTAAAATCACCCCCAATGAGATGTGTGGCGGGTCCTGTTTGTAAGAGAATTTCCGCCACTTTGTCTAGTGTACGTTGTTGTAGGCGTGGTGGGGCATACACACTAACCAGTATCCAGGGGGCATGATTCCACACACCTTGGACCACGACATATGTACCCTCGGGATCTTCCCACTTTTGAGTGATCCTAAAAGGGGGCGACTTACGTGCAAGAATCGCTACTCCCCTAGAACCCCGGGTAAAGCCCACATGTGCCAGTGTGGTGTATTGTCCCCTGCCCAAAAACGAGCAGTGCGGTCCCATAAGGTGGGTTTCCTGCAAGAATACAAAGGTCGGTTTTAGTCTTTTAAGATAATTGGACACCAAACCCCGTTTAATTTTGCTTCCCAGGCCATTGACGTTCCACGTCAGCAGTGTGTATTCTTCCGCAACCATATTGGTAGCAAAGAAAAATGAAATGTCGCCCAATCCCAGCACTGAGAAGTGGGACTGCCAGTCCTGTCGAAATAAAGTGTGCGTCCATGCCCTGTATGCCATCCACTGTCAAAACATCGTGCCAGCATGTAAATTCAAAACAATGCCCAGACTACTACGTTACGAAGTGCGTCTGCATTCATGTCAACATATCGACCCAGCCTCCCCCCGCCCCCCTGAACATACATATCAAAAAACAAATTGTAAAGCCCATCATACCCCCCTCCCCACACTCCGCAGGCACCCCCACCATCCCCAAATCGTCAACAGGACAATACTGGCAAAGGAAACCAATCAGAGGTCTGTAACCCACCCACCTCCCCTAATTTACACAGCCCAAAAAAAAAAACGTATGGTACTAATAACAGCCCACTGTATACTTCCCTTAATGATGGCTAGAGTCCAAAATGTCCGCCACATCACGGGGTTCTACAGGGTCTCTTTGTGGGCGTCCAGCCCCGTCTCGACTTTCCTCCTCCCCACCATGGTAAAGCTGTCGCGACTGGGGGTCGCACCCAGTGGGGTCCAAACCGGAGGCCTCCATTCGTTGAATGCTGTCCAGCAGGGGATGCACAGCAGCTGTTTCCTCCACGTCCTGTCCGTCCGAGTGTTCAGAGTCCACATTATCATCCGACTTCTGGGAAGTTTGGGATGCACAGTCCTGCACCGTATCCTCGTCTGCTTCCGAGGCATGGAGTGAGCGCTCGCTTCCCCCTGGTCTTTTCGCCGGCGTGGCTCCTCTGGTGACCCTCGGTTTCCGCAGTCTACGTGGTCGCAGCTCCGTGGGCTGCTCTCTCATGGACACCGACCTCCCACTGAGCGTGGTTGGGACAACAGGTGGTGACCCTCGCCGTAGTCTGGGCCGCTCCTCAATCCAGGACCAGGCTTCTTCCGGTGACTGGAAAACTGTGCTTTGTCTTGATAAATAACTTTGAGTTTTGCAGGAAACAGGAGCATATATTGGATTCCCATCGCTCGGAGCTTCACTTTAATTGAGTCAAAAGTACGTCTCAGCTTCTGCACATCTCTCGAGTAATCTGGGAACACCATCACCCTGGCACTTCCGAATCTGATGTTGCCCTTCTTTCTGAACTCCCTCAGTATTGTATCTCTGTCCTGAAAGTTTAAGAACCGGGCAATCAGTGGTCTAGGGGGGCCCCCGGCGGCGGCCGGATTCCCGGCATCCTGTGTGCTCTCTCTATAATAAAGCAGGGCGAAAATCGGGCCTCTGGCAGAGTTTCCTTGAGGAATTGGAACAGAAATTGTCCCGGGTCGGAGCGTTCCACATTTTCTGCAAAACCTATAAAGCGGAGGTTATTCCGACGTGCCCTGTTTTCAGCGTCATCGACTCTCCACGCTACGTCTTTGACCGTTGGCATGAGCCCTTTTACATCTGTACATGTGGTTCGGGAGACGTCTTCCAGCTCCGAGACCCTCTGTTCCACCTCGGTTACTCTTTCGGACACCTTTCTCAGGTCCTGGCGAAGGAAAGAGACCTCTGTCCGCACCTCCGCCAGCTTACCCTCCAAACTTTCATGAGAGGCATGGATGGCTTGCAGTATCGTATCCGTGACCTGCCGGGGAGCGGGTTCCCCCTCGGCCCCAGCGGGCGGTGGCATTGCTTTGGTGAATCGGTCTAGCTTTCCCTTTCTGGATGAAGATTTCGGTTCCTTGTCTCTCGCCATGACTGCTGGGCTCTGAACACAACGGCAACCACCTGCCTCAGTCGCACGCCCGTGGGCCCCCAACCTCGGCTGCTCCATAAGCGTTGTATCTCCCGTTTCAAGTATGGCCCCTCTTGCGGCCGATTAGGGCACCCTCTCTACCCCTCGTACTCCACAGGGTGGACCATCGTATTGCACACTTTGGAAGGTTTCGGGTGGGCGGTGCCCCCCTCTGGTTCAATAGCCACAGTCCAAACTAGGTGAAAAGGGCACAACAGAGGGGCCCAGCCGTATGCCTCACGAAGTTCGCCGATGTCCCGAGCCTCCCGCCGGTTAGAATGTACCCAGTGGCACTCACTGCGCCGGTCGTGCGTGGAGGGGGTCAATAATCAAGGTCCATTGTGCTGTCCCACACTGCAGCGCCAGAGGCCAGTCCCCAGGGCCACAGCTACCCCAAAGACCCGTTTACAGGCAAAGAGGCATCCACTCCGCAGGACTCCCTTCAGCACCCCTTATGCTCAATAGATGCTGTCTCCGCCTCGGATAGGACCATGCAGCATCAGCGCTGCCTGCAAAACAGAACTGTCTCTCCCCACAGACTTTATTCATCAGAGGCCGGTGGGCAGCATTACATCAGCAGGTATCCTCAGTCCCGAGGCCCCAGGCCACTCTCAGCACACCACAATCGCCTGGCAGTCCGATCTGCGTGTCTCTCGCCTCCGGAGTATTTGCTCCGTCACCTCCAGCACTCACCAGGCGTGTCTACAGGGTCCCGCTCCTCACCGGCCTCAGGGACTGCCTTCTCCGGCCTCCCGCCTTCATCCGGTGCCTCCCGGTCAGCAGCACTCGCTTCACCACTGCTCACCCCAGGTCACCGGCATCCCGGCTGATGTCCGCCACTCTGGGGCCCCCGGGTCCACGCTGTCTGCCACCTCAGAGAGACGCGGCTGGGCCGCAGCGCCTCGGCACCGCCGCGCCACCTCTCTCCAGCAGCCGTCCTTGCCACCCACACCAGAGCAGCCTCAGACGTGTACCGGGGCTCACTCCGTCCGCAGCAGGGGTCGGCACGGGCGCGCCGAGGGGACCGGCGCTGCCTCCACCGCTAAGCCCCTGCGATCCACAAACTCGGATCTCTGCTGTCGCAGCTTACAGCCGCATCCAGTTCCCCGCGGCCGCCATCTTGGGAGACCGCGCGTCGGTCTTCGCGCCGGGATGGTCTCCGCTGGGGGCAAAGTACGGCCGCAATCACATCGCCGGTATCACCCCTCCGTCTTCGCGCACCTCAGGACCAAGATTCAGGCTGCATGGGCGAGGAGGATCAGGATAATTATCAGGATGAGTCTCAGGGCCGGCGGAGCTCACGGAACCCGCTGCTACCCGGCCATACTGCTGGCCACGCCTCCTCATCGGGGTAAGGTTGAATGTTTACCTTTGGAAAAAGCAAGTGTATTGACACCCAAGTCCACTTCCATTGCTCAGTGTGTCAAAAGCAATGACTAGATTACCCCTTAGTTGATTCCCGATCAGTCTGGTGATGCGAGCTACCTAACGAGATTGTTTCTTTAAAAAGATGCTACAAAGAACATCTAAGCCTAACTTAGGGGCATATTACCAAGGATTTGCGATAATTATTGCAAAGCGCGCTTAGCGCTGTTTTTTTTATCGCCGGCTATCGCTGGATTTCATCGCTGAGATAACGCGTTATTATCAACGTTTATCTCCAAGGCGATAAAAAATCCAGCGATAGCGGCGAAACCCAGCAATAGCGCGAGAAATCCAGCGATAAATTCACTGCGCTAATGGAAAGCTCGCTAATAGGCAGGTGAGGACTTAACCTTACAATCCACCTCCCATTGACAAGATGGTTAAGTCAAGTTTTTAGCAGGTGTTAAATTCCAGCGATAATCGTGGTTAGCGCGACTTTTGTTATCGCTTCGCGGGCATTGCTAATAGGGGGAAGTTGTGTTAGTGACTGTTTGCAGTTGCTTTTAGTTGGGAACGCCTACTTTGCATGTCAATAGCGATAATTATCGCTGACATGCAAAGCGGTACCAAACGGTCGTGTCGCCATAAAGCTGTCGCTAACAGCTGTTAGCGACAGCTTGCTAATAGGGCGATAGAAATATCGCCGCTTTAGCGGCAAAAGTGCCGCTAAAGCGGCGATACCGCCCTTGCTAATATGCCCTTAGTTTTAAATGTGATTGATTAAGTTAGGGAGGAGAGAGAATTCAATGTATTTATCACCATAATTATCATTCCAAAACAAACATTAGCATAAAGTCCACTAATGGTCGACTTATTTATCCAATGATTTAATAGAACAGTAATGCAGAGAGGGACGCTAGAAACCAAAGAGTGCTGCGAATAGTAGTTTGAGTCTATCTTCATAATACATCGAAATGTCACACAGTTAAGCACTTTTTTGAATGTCAAAATGTTCATCTGCCCAAGCCCTCCAGTCTTCAGGTGTTGACTGTCGACCTACACCACAACATATTTTATGTAAAAAAATAAAAACACGCACGTTTGGTATCACTCTCTTACTGCATTAAATGCCGACGATATGCTCACGCTATATTTATGATGAGGCTTTCATTGCGGTACTAAAGAAAACTCCTTTACCAACCAAGAGTGAATGATATCACCTACATTGCCATAGGTTACTATGGAGAGCCGAGGTGAAGGGATTAATAATTCATGATATGCAATGCCTGCTTATAATCACTTACACAATTTAGCCTTTAAAAATAAAAATAACATCATGCATGCTCACTTGAATGATCGAATCCACTGTGTGTAGTAAATGCCACACAATAATCTACCATTGTGAGATGTGCAAATTGTATATTATAAACATGGCCACTGGAATGAAGGGATTGTGTGGCGATTTTCGCATAATTATATATTTGCCGCATAATCCATCATCTGCTGCATAATTTTTTTGTTAAAACCTGCAGGTTTGTTTCTAGGCCAAACGGTTCAAAAGTTACTAAAAATGCAGCAACAAGTGTTGCTGTAGGCTGGAAGGCTCTTTGCAAAACTGGTCACCTTTCAGTTGCTTACTGCTATATGTGCGTGTTCAACTGGTTCTAATGAGGTGCAACCAATGCCCAGACAGTGTTACCAAGTTTAAGAATGACTAAATAATGAGGTAATGCTATTACAAAATGTGCCGCATTATTTGCCCTTTCTTGCTGCATAATTTACTCAAACCTGCTGGCGCATAATTCCAATGGTCCAATCATAAACAATGGTCTACCCTGCCCCATCCTATGACAGAACCACCCCACCACTCCCCCTTCAAAAGCACATTGCCGCTCACAAGAGGTGTGGCCTACGTATTTGGGCTGAGTTGTCACAGTCAGGTTTCGCGTTGGACAGTAGTGTCCTCTACTCACCGAGCCAAAAGAGACGGGAGTACACAGTTAAATAGTAAACTATGACATAGTAGGATGCCTCGCTGATGCAAGAATATTAAAAACTTGCCCAAATAACTGCAGTTTTAGAGTTCTCGACACCACTTTTTGTAATTGCAACTCACTACCTCTAAATAAGCAAACTCACGAACCAACTTTAGTCAGACGGAACAAAATACACAAGTGATGCCATAAAAAGAGAAAGCAAGATCAATGACATGCATAAATTTAAAAGGGCGGTTGCTGCGCACAAAGCAATGGGTATGCATCTTCATTAGATGTGCGCTATCACCTCCACCAAAACACAAATCACAAAGTGTTAATGTGCTTCCTTCCCATGCACAATTAGTAACGTGCGCTTCAAGGCAGTCCTAAGAAAGAGTCGTATCATAGGCCCCAGTGGTTCCTATATGTATATATATATTTTTTTTTAAAACGATACAATCAATCTACACACCAACCAACTTCAGAGTCTGTCTCACTGCCGATGCAGACGAGTATGAATTGGAAAAAACAAGCATTTGCAATGCAATCGGTCGCGCCTTTGGGACCTTATATGTATTTAGCTATGCAGCATATTAGCCTGGATGCTGAAACATCTACTGTTCTTTAACATGGAGGGAAAGTAAGCACCAAACTGCGTGACACGCCAGGTATGGGAGCACATGGCGAGAAATATTGCCTTTCAGCGGGAAATGGTATAGTCCAAAGCTCGGTTTTTAATCTAAAATCAGGGCCTTCGGTGGTCATGTCACTAAAAATACAAGATTTGAAAAAAATATTATTGTCTACTGGTGCTCGTGGAAGACAATTTCCATGGACTGGAATCTAGAGAATGCTAAAGTGATTCTGGTATTTAACTGACCTCTGCTGGTCGTTTTCTATCAAGAAAGTTAAATAGAGGCAGTTGCCAAAAAATTTAAAAAAGAAAGTCCCTCAGCAGAAAGCAATTCTGGTATTTTACTGACCTCTACTGGTCGTTTTCTATCAAGACAGTTAAATAGAGGCAGTTGAACAAGCAGAAAGCAATTCTGTTATTTTACTGGCCTCTACTGGTCGTTTTTTATCAAGACAGTTAAATAGAGGCAGTTGAACAGAAAAAAAGTGCAGAAGCATACACGTCCTAGGGCTGATCTCCAGAGCCCACAAAGTACATACACATATAAGTATATACTAAAGTATATACAAGAGGTCTCGAATGCTCGACCTAATAAGCTGTCCTAAAAAGTTATCTTTAGGAAACACCTTTAGTTTTAAATACACCTTGCACTAAACATGTAAAACATGATTAACTCTCTCAAAACTTCGAAAATGTGTATTTTATTAGCATGCATGAGCATTTTACCTTAGTAGATCAGATTATATCACTGCATTGAGAGGCATTTATTTGCAGTGATAGTTTTCAAACATGATCTTAGAAACATTCATGCTGCCCCATTCAATGCCAATAGTGAAGCAAGAGGCAAGTCAATTGTCAAGTGTACCTTGTGTGTAGCCTTGCTTGTTATAGAATTGAAACACCATTGTAGTTTATTAAATAAAACACAAGAGAAGGTTTTGTATCGCACACATCCCGAAATCATATATTTTATGTGATAATGAAGAAAAAGGAGGCAAAGTGAAATTAACCAATTGCCTATGATCACACAAGTTCATCAAATGGGGAAGCCAGGACTGATACCAGGTTTTCTGGTTTCACATTTTGCTATACAGCCACCAGATGAGTATCTCTTTCCCTCTCATGTTTTACATTAGAAGTTAATGCTTTGACTTTAGATCTTGGTGCATAAGGATAGTTTTGGTGGCAGACAGATGTCACATGAAGGCTCGGTTTGTTGTCCACAGCATGCATCTGCTTCGCGTCCCCCTACGTCCACCTTTCCTCACTTCGACCCTCGCACTGCTGGCATCAGTGCTGCCCTCAGGCATGCCACAGACAGTACTTTCCGGCCCCGGGACTTTTATGAATACCCATGCTGTACAGCATCGCTGCTGCTGTACAGCATGGCTTAAAAATAAAAAGTACTATGATGTGTTTATCGCATCATGTTGCATGTGGGGCACATGCGCTCAACATGTACATGTTGACAATTTTTTTTTAATTGACCATTTCAGGAGGGCTCAGTAATTTTAAAAACATAATGCAAATGCACTTTTTTTAAAAGGAGTGTGAATGCACTTTTAAAAATGAAAATGGATCAGTGGGTTGGGGAGGAGGCGGGGGATTAAGCAACTCAATAGGTGGAGAAGCAACACAAGAGAGAGAACACACGGACAAAGGGAGAAACACACTGGCAAAAGATAGCTACTGGGAGCACAGGAGAGAGAGAGAGCAATACGAGAGTGGGTGGGGGAGAGGAGCACATGGGCGATAGAGAGTAGCATGGGGGGAGAAATGCACAAGAGGGAGAAGCTGGAAAACATACCCACTCTGATAGAGTGCTTAAACAAAAAGAAAAAATTATAACCTAAAAGCAAACAGTGGAAGCAAAGAGGGCAACCAATCAGAGAGATGGTAGGGAGGCAGAGATCCATGGGAGGTACAAACATACGATTGGCAAGCTGAGAGACTAAAAGTCAATGAATAAAAAACAAGCAAATGAGAGTGACAGTAAAGCCAACCAATGGTAAGCAATGGGTGGGATTTGACATCTTGGTCACAGTACAATCAAATAATTAAAGCCTAATCCCCCCAAAATCTGCCATTAACAGTCGTTTAAGTGCTTTAGGCAGCGCTTGGCGACGTTCAAGCCCCAGCACGCTTTCCTCGAGCGGTGACTCCGATCTCTTCAGAGCACTTTATCACTAGTGTAAGCCGCTACCCACTGTTTACAGCCTCCATCATTCCCAATCTTCATTTTCTTTAAGAAAACAAGGACTCGGCATGTTCCGACTGGTGGCAATCGCATCTGCAGGCCCAAACAGACCGACGTTGTTAGACGCGCTGTAATGGTGGCCCTGCTCGCCGACGTAACAACCCCTGGTTCAAGGGTAAAAACAAACAACAGCTGCTGCTGCACAGGCATCAAATGACGAAAACAAAAAGCATCAACCCTGCCGTCCTCAGAAGGAGGATGTAATAAAGATGCGCAATAGTAACTCTATATTTATGGTTCTCCCGCATATATCCTTCAAAAGAAGTTTTGGGGATTGCTAATAAATTTGGCACTATTTGTTAAATCTGCATAAAACCTTGCCCACCCATAGAGAAACAAAGGTTCGGTAGGCCAAATTCAATGCAGGCTTGTGCAGGGTAAAATGTTGGAAAGGAGGGGGAGGATTAAAAAAATAAGCATTTCCCATTTTAGCTGCTTTATGCTACAGCAAGAACCCCAGAACGGATTTATACAAAACCTGGAATTAATTTGCACTAATTAGCACGTTTAGCTTACCCTATTTTTAAGTTTTATTTTGGGGAAGTGTGAGATATGCAGATGGAGGACATCATGAAGATGTGGTGAGTTAAGAGCACAACTGTCTAGCACAGTGAGAGACCGCAGAAGAAAGTGGTGTAAAGTGGAGAACAGAAGTGCCAGAGACATTCTGAAGGCCATTACACTTTCCACTGACATTATTTATTTATTTTTTAATTATTTTATTGGTGCATAAATTTTAATGTTTACAAAAATGACATTATAGTTTAGCATGTTCAATTAAGGGAAAAGAATAAATTATATAGTTACAGATTCAATATTCATAACGTTACATGTCTTTAAAGCCAATGACCTTATAGCGGAAAATAAAGGAAGAGGAAAAAGGCGTTAAATTAAGTCTGTAACATTTCTATAATATGGTCTCATGCACATTTTTTTTAGAGTTTTCTACCCCCCCACCCTCCTCCCCGGGGTTGACCATCTATCTATCTATCTATGGATATACTAGGGTGTAACTGAAATGTCGTGTTCCACTGCTTTGGTCTCTCGAGCCATTTAGTCAGTGGTTCCCAGATTTTTAACCCTTTTGAACGGGATCGAGTCCCCCTTTTTCCATATATTGCTTTTTCAAAGTTGTAATTCGCAATTTGACGTGTTAACCACTGACAATACCCTGGAGGGATGAATCTAACCAGGCTGATGTTAGGGTAAGGCGATATATTGCCATACTTATAAAAATTAGCTGTTCTCCGGGCAACCCTTGAGTCTCCTGATCTACCCCTAGACAAATCAGAGTTGATGAAAGGTTTATATCCCTTCTTAGAACTTCTTTAAAAAATTTCATGATATCTGCTTTTAAAGTATTTAGTGTAGTACAGGAAGCCAACATATGTTCTAAATCAGCCTGAAACAGCGAGCATCGAGGGCATAAGGTCCCTTTCCCTGTTCCCCATTTGGCAATCCTTTTTGGCGTATAATAGAGCGAGAAACAAGTTTTATAATACTGCGCCTGAAGTCGTGCTGGTATTAAAAGTTTCTGTGCTAATTCGGTGGAGTATTGAAATAAACCCTCTGATATATTGATTTCCGCTTTCCATTTGCTAGCCCGCTGTTCCATGTCATCAGTCATCAAGGAGTTAAGCAAATTATATACCATTCCAATTGATTGATTATTCTGTCTTAGTTTATCTATAATGGAGTTATTTATGAATCCTATTGGGCCTCCACATTTCTTGCTTAAAAATCACGTATTTGTAAATACTTAAAAAAATCTTTCCAATCTAATTCATATTGTGTCATAAGGTTTTCAAAGGAGATTATATCAGTGAGAGAGTAAAAATCTCCAAGCTTGGTTAGGCCTTTGTCTATCCATCTCCTAATTGTAGGGTCTTTAATGATTCCGGGCAGATTAAAGTTATTATTGATCGGGGTATAATAGTTCAGACGGCCCAATCCTAGCATCTTCCGGACTGCTTTCAAGGTTTTATATCCCGCGGCCAGCGTCTTATACCGTACTTTTTGTAATGAGAATCATTCAAGAATCTCCAGGCCCATCCCCAGGCCTGATTACCCATTATTAGTTCTATAGGTGTGGGAGTGTAACTAGGGTAACCCTGGGCGAAGTACTACGCTACGCTCGCGTAGTTTGCGAAGTTTGCGCTACTTCGCACAACGCGAATTGCACGAAGCACAGTGCAAACACGCGTAGCGCAGCGTAGCGTAGTGCAGCGGTCATTTTTTGCTTGCTCGCGGTCCTCAACGTCAAGTTGGCGACCGCGAGCAAGCAAAATGACATCCCGGCGAGACTTTTTCTCGCTCGCGATCAGCAACATCAAGTTGCCGATCGCGAGCGTGGAAAATAAACCTCCCGGCGAGATTCTCAACGCGGGAGGTCAGGTTTCTCACTGCGAGTGGTCGCGTATGCTCGCGACCGCCGCGATGAGAAACTACCAGTCCGCGTTGAGAAGCTGCCGCTCGAGTAAAAATCTACTCGAGCGGCAGTAAAAGACAGCTCGCACTGTGCAAGATGCCGTTTTCAATGATTGCACAGTGCGGACAAGCATCCGGCACTGTGCAATCATTGCGAACAGCGCACTACGCAGTTCGCGTAGTGCTATGCGTAGCTCGCGTAGTGCGAACTGCACTTCACGTAGCTTCGCGTAGCGCTACTTCGCGAACTACGCCCAGGCTTAAACTAGGGGAGTTGTCTAGTGGTTTATCGGAAAAAGGGTGTGATTGTGTAAAAGAGTAGTTGCCCAATAGTAAAGTTTAACGTTTGGAAGAGCCAAACCACCCCTATCCTTTGGTAGAGAAAGGAACTTATATGCTCTTCTAGGTTTCCCATAAGACCAAATGAACCGGGAAAACATATCTTCGATCTTTTTTAAACATTTGGAATTAAATTCTAGTGGAATAGCTCTTATAAAATAGAGGATCTTAGGGAAAAAGAGCATTTTGATTATATTACATCTCCTGATTATTGAGAGATGCAGATTATGCAATCGCCTCAATTTGGTTTTATTTTATCAATCATGGGGTCGATATTTGCATCGACTAGCTTTTCAATATTGGCGGTAATATCTACCCCCAAATATGTGGCGTTTTCTACCTGTCTCACGTCGTCACCCATGTTGACATTTTTGCAAATAATCTGGGTTTTGGTTCGATTTAGGGAATATCCTGCCAAAAGGCCGAATCTCATCGCCTCTCGCTCTACCTCCACCATAGACTCTATCGGGTTAGATGTTATAAGCGCTATATCGTCGGCATATGCCAATACTTTTGTTTCCCATCCTTGAGTGATTATCGGCCTAATCCTTTGATTGTGCTCCAAAGCGCGTAAGAAGGGGTCGATATATATGGCAAATAGTAGAGGTGAGCTAGGGCATCCCTGGCGTATGCCTCGAGTTATTTTAAAGGTGTTAGTAAGTGTACCATTTATAAATAATTTCGCGGTTGGTTGAAAATACAGCATCTTAAATGCCTGTATGAGATGTTGGCCTATCCCAACCCTCGACAGAGACTCCCAAAGAAACGGCCAGGAAACTCTGTCGAAGGCCTTCTCAGCATCAAGTAAAATGAGTGCCATTGGATCTCCGGAGATTTGTGCTGCATCAAAGAGTGAGATGGTTCTTCTTATGTGATCTATGGTAACGCGTCCAGGGATGAACCCATGTTGCCTTGGGGATATAATTTTATGGATTACCCCAGCTAATCTGGTCGCTAATATTTTGGAGTAGATTTTACTGTCCGCATTTATTAATGTAATTGGACGATAAGAAGCGGGGTCTAGTGCTGATTTATGTTTTTTCAGAAAAACAATTATTTTTGCTTACGACCATGATTCAGGTGGTCTTCCCCCTTGAAAACATGTACAAACAAGGGAAAAATGGCTTCTCTTATTTCTGTAGACATTTTTTATAGAATTCTGCTGGGATACTATCTAAGCCAGTTGCTTTGCCATTAGGAAGACTGTTAATACACAGCAGAGCATCAACCCATTGAGGGGGCTCCTCAAGTTGGCCCTGATCGTCTGAATATAGTTGTTCTGTTGGATAAGTCATAATATTGTTTGAGTGAGATTTGGTGGTTTCTTGATATAGATTTTGATAATAAGTTAAAAACTCATTGCGTATACCTTCTGGGTCTGTGATTATGGCCTGGGTGGTATCTTTCACTGCCGTAATAGTATTTTTTGTGGCTTTTTGTCTGGCCCTTATCGCAAGATGATGTCCGACATGTTCACTACACTCGTATGCTTCTTTTCTCCAAGTCTCCAATCTATCTGCTGCCCTTTTGGCTATTACTTCCAAAACTGATGATTTAGCTGAAATTATTTTAGCCAGTGCTTCTGTAGGATCCTCACCATCTCTGTATACAGTAATTAAGTTTTCTTCTGCAGCTGCCAATTGCGTTTGTAAGATATCCATTAATTGACGTTTTTCCCTATTAAGAGCTAGCGAAAAACTCATTGTTTCTTCCCTTATTGCGGCTTTGAGTGCGTCCCAGACCACTTCTATCTTGGTACTGCCAAGATTCTCCTTAATAAATTGGGGAATCCAATGCCTCCTGTGTTTGCAGTATTCGTCATTAGAAAGTAGAGAACGGTCAAATGACCAACTGATCGTATCTCGATTAACCCTTCTTTCCCCTCTTATTTCCAGAACCAAGGCATTGTGATCCGAAACTATTCATGTAGTCTTTTCTATTGAGCACTTGTGAAGAATAGAGTGAGATGTAAGGATATAATCTAATCAAACCGTTTTTGTGTGCGGAAAAGAATAAAAAGTATAACCTGGGTCTGTAGGGTAATATGATTGCCAGACATCCATTAATGCCTGTTCCTGACTTAAGGTCCTCAAGGCCTTAAAGACCTTGGGTTTCCTACCTGTGTAGTTCCTATTGGCGTCTGAGGATATACTTTGACTAGCCGGTATATTTATATTAAAATCGCCGCAGATGATGATAGGTAAAGACCACTCGGCCAATTCGTTATTTAAATAATCAAATATTGCAGGATCATCAACAATACTGCCATACACCGTGCCTATCGTGATTATGTCACAGTTCTCTCTACGACATTCGGTAATAACCCACCTCCCATTCTGATCTACTGATGTACGTGGGAATTGAAGTGAGCCTTTGGCAGATAATATTGCGACCCCCGTGTCTTAACACTCTGTGACGTAGCTCCTATTACTGTAAATCCAAGTGTGCCTAAAAGGTGAGTCTGTGTCCTGTCTATATGTGTCTCATGTAGGCATAGGATATCGGCTTTAAGTAATCTAAGGGCTACAGCGGTATTTCGACGCTTCCTTGGATCATTCAAGCCACATATATTTAATGTAGCTATGCGTAATTTACTCATTTCATTACCTAAAGTTTAGCCCATTCGATAAGACCCTGGACAAGACATAATAGTGTCTCCTGACCATGTAACAGCATAAAGAAAAAGAAAAATCCACAACTGGAGCAGATGCTCTTGGAGTCAACCCATTTCCCTTCCCCCTCGACCCCCTTTCCCCCCAATGAGACCCCCCCCACCACCTACCACTGAGGCCTGCCTGGTTCAGCATGAACCAGGATGTGGACATCTGAGAAGGCGGAGTCCCGTATCACCCCTCCAGTCCGGCCCGTGCCCTAAACTGCACACTTTATCTATGTCTACTCATATTGTGATAACCCCAGTTTGAAACTTCATAGAAACTAAACATTAAGGGGCCGATTCCGATCTCGGCCGGTAGGGCTCCGAATCGGATTTGGATTTACCAGATCCGATTCGGAGCCCTGTTTCCCGACCAAATCGTACGCGGGTCCGGCCGAGCGAGTACGATGCAGGCACCCGCGAAAACTCCGACCGACTCAAACGCGGCTTCAACACGCTCCGACCGACTCGCATGGACACGACTCGCACCGCGCTATGGAGACGTTTCCCGGCCGGGTAAGTACGATGCGCGCCGCGAGCAGTCCGATCGACTCGCGCCGTCCGGCTCGAAAAAGCTGTTGGAGCCGGACTTTGGGGGTCCGCGTCGGACCCCCCCAGTACCCGTAGGCGTGCGAGTCGCACACAGGGGGGACCCATGGGTCCCCCCTACCTGTGCATGTACGGCGCGAATCGCTTTGCCCCGTACACGCTGTAGGGGGCGCCTTGTCCGCCTCGCACTCCATTGAGTCAATGGGAGCCCACGTACACGTTGTACGACAGGCTCCCATTGACTTCACTGGGAGTCCGACCGACTCGAGTCCGATGGCATGCGTGCGCATCGTACTCAATCGGTCGGACTGCCCGAGTCCGATTCGGTCGGAAATCTCTCCAGGTCCGGCTCGGTCGGAGAGATTTCCGGCCCGAATCGGAATCGGCCCCTGAGTATTGAGTCCATAACAGTTCAAACTTTGGATCTGTCTCTGCTTGTCCCTGTAATTTCCTGCAAATATGCTTGAGCTTGAATTTCAGAAGTGAAGCTGCGTGTGACCCCATTAAAGATGATTTTTAAATGTGCCGGATTCTGTAGGTATACCGTAGCTCCGATTTGCTGAAATGGTGTAAATAATTGTCTCAACCTCCATCGACACTCAACTGTGGCATGGGCGAAGTCTGGCCTGGTGAAAAAGGTGACACCGTTATATTCTTTTTTGCTTGTAGGTCTGGCTATGTCAAAGAGAGCTTGGCGTAAAAGAAAGTTTCCAAAATACATTAAAATTGCATGAGGGTATTGGTCTTGAGAAGTGGGTCGCTTAGAAAGTGTCAAAGGAAATCGGTGGGCGCGTTGTACTTCCTTATCCCAGTCCCAGGATTGCATCTCAGGAAATGCGCCTTTAAAGAGTGATACTATGTACGCCCTGGGGTCATTCCCTTCCAGTCCCTCTGGGATCCCGAGAATGCGTAAGTTGTTACGTCGCATTCTGTTCTCCTGTTCCTCGATCTTCCCCATTAGATCTTTAACTATGGCATCATGCACATCTCCCTGTACTTTCAATGAGGAGACATCTTTCTCTAGGTTCTCAGTTCGAACTTCAACCGATGACATTCTGTCTGCGATTTCGGTGCATGTTCGACCCACTTTTCTGATAGCGCCTTGCAAATTTTGTGTAGCCTGTCGGCTTTTCCGATTGTCCTGCTTGGCTTCTTCTTGGAAGCCCTTGATCGACTGTAAGACTTCCGCAAGGGTGGGTTCTTCCATGTTTCTGGGGCTCCCACTCGGGTTTGTAGTCGCGGAAAGGTTGTGACCTGCCCGTACAGTGCGGTCTGATGGTGTCGCGAATTGGGAGGATGAGTAATCCCATCTGAGCTCGGGGTTGCTACCTTGATCCGTGGATTCCCCAATTTTTTTATGACTATTATGTCTCTTTTTCTTTTTCTTTTCTAGCTTCTTTTTTTGTGCAGCCATTTGCCATAGGGTCTCGGAGTCAGTGCTGTCACCCCACTCATGCTTTCTTCCATTTCCTTCCCCATCACTTGATGTTGATATGCCAGTTTCGTACATATCAGATTCTTCTGTGATTGGGTAGGGTTTTTCCAGGGTGTCGGGGGGGTTCGGGGTTTTCGGCGTTTTCTAGCTGATTATTTGTCGCATTCGGTGCCAACCCTAAAGCTCCTGAGTCCTGGGGAGGTAGAGCAGCCGAGGGAGCATCTTTCAGCTGTATAGTTCCGGCCTTATTTGCTAGCTTACTGGCCGTGTCTGCGATTGTAGAAGGTAGGATGGGGTGTACTGCTGGTGTGATAAGGGTCACTGGTGAAGAAGTAGTAGAGTTTGGATTTACCCCTCCATTTGTTAAGAGTGGCTCTGGAACCGATACTTCTGACTGGTCTCCAGATGCCGCCCCTTCTACAGATCTGTTACCATGTCTCCCCATCTCTACCAGGCTGAACATATTGGAAATCAGCGGTTGTGAATTGTGTGCTGTGTCCAAAAGTTTTGTGGGGTTAGATTGTAACTTTTTACTTTGCTTTGCCTTATCTTCCGATATCGTCTGCTCATTTTGCTCTTTATTTTTCAGCCCCCGTGTTTCAGGGCGTCTCTGTAGACTTACCGGTCTGTTAAGCTGTGTGGGTTTATTTACAGGGGCCAATGCTTGATTACTTTTCGCTTTCGATATTTTCCCCACTCGCCCGACATCCTTACTTGCTTCTCTTTGATGTTACTGGATACCGGGAAACAAAGTATCCACCGTTGAGTCTTGAAGCGGTGGTTTCCTCGTTGTACTGTGCCCAGTGCTGTCGTCAGGAGTCTCCAAATCGCCGATAGCGTAATGCAGCACGTCGTAGAGAGCAGCCGCAGGGCTGCGTGAAGCGAGGATGCTAGAGCCGCCGGATTCCCTGCTCGGGATGCAGCCGTCAGCGGCCCGGCCGTTGGACGTAATGTCTTTTGCGAGCCGCGCCGATCCCGGCGCTGCCTTGAGGTCAGAATGGCAGTCATGCAGTTATGAAAGAAATCATCCAGCAGGTATTGTTGTCCCCGACTCCCTTGGGGCAATTACCGCGACGCAGTGCAGTTTGAAGCCATTTAGTTATAAGTAGTTAGGGCCAGACCGGCGGAGCTCTGCCGGGCTACTGCCGCTCAGGCGCCATCTTGCCTCTCCACTGACATTACTAATGCTTAATTACAATCTAATTTTTTTAAGACCTGAAGCATCTTCAATTCTAAATATTTACAACAAAAATCATTGTTGTTATTCATTTATCTGATACGGCTAATAAGCATTGGCAATATGTATGACTTCGTATAGGTATTTGTGTTGGTTGTTCTGCGACATGTCAGGTTGCAATAACAGAAAACTCAGACAGGCATGCAAATACTGGTCAGGAGGCAGCTCTGAAGCACAGGATTTTATTTTACGAGTTTTAAGCCACGCCCTTAATTACATATACTTCGCCTCTTGGAAAGGATTTCTAATTACGCTTCTTTGGCCACTCCCTTTTTAGAGGTCCCTCTCACCCTTTTCTTCTCCTAGGTAAAGCACATCTGATAAACAAAATAAAGTTCTTAATTTGTGTCACGTACCGCTTGTAAATGCACACAAATATTAAAAACTGGTTGTATTATTTTGGAAGCACTGATTCTCTAACACTAAGTATGTTGTAGTGAGAAAATGCATAGAAGGCTAGTTTTAAAACATTTAACGACTAAATGGTGTTGACATATATGGTCAGGCGAACTAGTATTCGTAATAAGGTTGCTATGTGTGCTACATTACTGACAAACACTAACAAAAAAATCTAGTCTATAAATGGTAAAACTGTTAATAAGAAATTACTTCTCTCAGAAACAGTTGAAGCACTAACCTATTAATGTTTAAACGTTTACAGAAACTTTTGATTTGTAGAAACTCCCCAGCGTATAAAGAGTTTGGCCTAGTTCCTAAGAATTAAAAGAGGGCATGGTTTCCAGAGTCCCGAAGAGCTCTGAAGAAGCCAATGGGAGGCATCTGAGCTCACACGAGTAAGACTTACAACCAGCTGAAGAACTGCAAAGAAACACATCGGATGTTCCCTGCACGAGGGACACAAAACACAAGGTGGACTGTGCGGACACCTCACATTACAGGCAAATTCCTTCAGGTGACATGGCTGACACAGGCCCTCGCTATGCAGCAGATTACAGGCAAATTCCTGCAAGTAGCTGGCACTGGCCCCTCTTGCTAGGCGTGGGAATCCACAGACATTTCCATCCAAAGGCTATTTTGGGTACAACCCTGCTGCAAGTCCGAGTCTCTAGCAGACGGGCCTCACTCTGAAAACTGGAGAGCTGCCAAGGCCCTGGACTCCCAGGTGCCCATCCTAACCTCTGCTAATACTGATTAAGATAGCTGGGGCCTGGCATGAGAGGCCGTGCCAGCTCTGTTCTGAGGCGTCTATTCCGAAAAAAAAGCTTGCAGATCATAGCCCATCGGGTCGCCCAGAGAGCGAAACAAATAAGACACATTTTTGCTATTTTTTCGATACAACACCTGCCTCAAATTCAGATATGAACGACTCAAATATAACCTTAGCAGAGAGGAGGTGCTCTTCCAGGTGGCATTGTTGGCGCAGTGTCGATGAGGCACTATTTTAGGGCGGGGAGGGGGGGAGAAGGCATAGACAACGGGAGTGCGGGCGGGGGGAGAAGGGGGCACAAAGGAGTGCTCACAGTCCACGTAGCGTGTAACACTCGAAGTAAAGGGGCCAGTAGCCATGGGAGGTGACAAATGACGACATGGCCGTCATAAGGAGGGACTAACAAGCCTCATAATGAATCAGAAGACAGCATTGACGAAGGACAAAGACACAAGCCAATGAAAAAGATGGGCAGAGAGTGGGCGGAGCTTCCACGGAGCTTCCACTCCATACTGAATACTGCATGCCTCGCAAAGCGAAGCAGCGCATGCGTGCTGCCACTATAGGCTCGACCTAAAGAAGGTAGAGACATACTGTCTGCCCAAATGACAGATACATAAAGGCGTATGCTACAAACCAATGTGTCTTTCAACAACTTTGATATATTCACGGTGAAATTTCTGCCATACTGGCAAAGAGGCACTAGAGTCAATCAACCATGGCAATAGTTATTAATTATAGAAAATAACCTCAAAATTACCGAAGGGCAAATATAGTGATAAAATACTAACCGCGATTTCTTGGCAGGGCGGAAGAATCTGCCAATATTTGAAACTTGGGTCACAAAAAGGCCACAGGCGACAAAAACCTTGTTTAAACTGTAGGTACCACAACATATTATGAAAGAGAAAAAATTTAAGATGTCCAATACACCCCCATAAGCAAAGTAACTAAAGGAGGGCACTTGCACTTTGGTAAACAAATGCCGGAGGCAGGAAGTGAGCACAGGCGGGGGAGGGGGCTACTTCAAGCAAAGAGGATGGGACGCACTGCTGCGGATCCTGAAGCAGGACGTGGGCATGCCCAGCTCCATTCACAAGTCACATTCCTGCGGGGGGAGGAAGGGACGAGGAGCCTGGTGAGCACACGCTGGGCCTAGAGAGACTACGCCGAGAACATGCATAGAGCAAAACTACCACACCCCGACCAAGCACGGCCACGTCAAAATAGAAAGTTCAGGGTGGGGGTTAGATATCCCACCTCAGCGGTAGGATCTTCAGAAGCTTTTTATTGCAGTTGTATATAGCGCTAACTCGACCCGAAGGTTTAGGAGCACTTTACATAAGCCCCAGTTACATTACACAAGTATACATTCTTTATTTTTACTACAGAACCCCTTAACTCAGCTAAAAGGATCGGGCAGGGTAATTAACAGCAAAAAGGAAGGTGTGACCACACATACAACCTTGCTGGAGTTTGGGTGGCAGTGAGGGCACCCCGACGACGTTACTCCAAACCCTCGATCTCCACAAAGATCTCATTCGAGTTACCAGGGAACGTGGGAAGGGCCACGTTCAAAACCCTCTCTGTGGAACCTACAAGAACACTGGTTCCATTACAGATAAGCGTGCACAATTGAGGGAGCGGGCAGTTTTTACATGGCCCTGTCCACCGGGATTAACTAAGCTTTTCAGACAGAGCTCACAATATAAACACTATCCTGGGAGAAGAACCGGAAACAGTCAACAATAAGGAGCGAGGACTACATCACGGTAACTAACACCACTTCCTACACCCATAATTCCCCCTTTCCAGTGCCAACAAGTTTACCAGCAGCAGGGACTGTAACAACCACCCCCTGCCCCCATTGCCCACCCTGAGCTCCAGAGCAGCGGGCAACCCCTCTCGCCCGACCCCCATTTCACCCTGTGAAGCCCGAGAAAAATGTTGCCCTTACCTGAGCTACGGAAGCTCTCTCTGGCCTCCACCGCAGCGCACTTATCCTCCTCTGCCACCTCCCGCACGGTAAAAAAAAACAAGCATTTGCAATGCACTGGGACTCACATTTACGCAAGACCTATTGCATTGCAAACGGGACTGCGGGCGGGCAAGAAGGCACGAACTACGGAGTGGGGGGTGCGTGCGCAAGAAGGTACGGACTCTAAGTAAAGGGGCCAGCAGCCACGGAAGGATACAAATGACGACATGGCCGTCATAAGGAGGGACGAACAAGCCTAAAACCAATCGGAAGGCAGCATTTTGGACTGACAAAGACACACGCTAATGAAAAAGATGGGCGGAGAGTGGGCAGAGCTTTTACGGAGCTTCCACTCCATACTGAATACTGCATGCCTCGCAAAGCGAGCAGCACATGGGCGCTGCCGCAATAGGCTCAACCTAAAAAGGATAAGAGAGTGGTCTAACCAATCAACATTGTTATGCTGTCGATCCTCAGTTTCCCTTCACTTGCAATAAGTACATACAAGATTGAGCTTATTATGTGTGTGAAACACTATGGGCATCATTACGGCATCGACTGCGGCCTCGGGACCGCCCGACCTCCGCTCGGCGGTCCCGACACCGCAATTACAATGCGACTGCACATGGTGCTGTCGCAAGCTCCCATTTCTCTATGAGAGCTTGTGCTGCACTCAGAAACCGGCCGCAGCACAAGCTCCCATGGAGAAATGGGAGCTTGTGAGCTTGCCCACCATAGATGTCCCCCTGAACCCCAACCGGAGGCCACTGAGGGATGGGGGCCCTGAGAGGGGGCCCCAAATGTGCTTTCCTACAGGCTTTTCATGTCGGAAAGCCCGACATGAAAAGCATGCCCGAAACTGACATCATAATCCCGACGGTAGAAACACCATCCATAGGGGATTATGAAAGGTTTTCTGACTGCCCGACGGGCTCCTTGAGCCCTTCGGAAGCCAGTCTGAAAGAACGGCTGGTTTACACGCCAACCGCCTACATCATAATTGGACGGTCGGATTGTAAACCTACCATGTCATGGGTAAGCCTCCGATGAGTGGTCGGAGGCTTACTGACCGACATCGTAATCGGCCCCTAAATGTTCATAGAAGGGCCATGTTTGAGTCCCCCTGGTTCCCTGAGTGCCGGTTGAACTCATTGAGGAAGATGTTGTTTGAATTCATCTTATGGAGGTTTCTTCCATAAGTTGTTCAGTGAAGGTAGAGTAGTTCCTAGTGAGTCTGAGGTGGCAGATATCATACAGTTTAGGAGAATTAGGATTGATTGATTTTACTTCCAGTGATAGGCACTTAAATGTTGTGAATTGATCTTTTGAGATGTTTCTGCATATTATGTGTCCTTAAGGATGTTGTTGCACCTTCATGGTCGTTTCTCTTTGTTTGTGATAGTGGGGGCTGGGCAGTCCCTCTTGCTAGTCTTCACTATTCAATTCACTGTCATAATAATTAGGCCAAACTTCAATATCCTTTACAGATAGGGAAGAGACGACTCCCCTGACATGAAGCTCATTTTTATTACTGGGTTTTCTTTGTAAAGTTGAGTCTTTGAATATGCATGTTAGGGTTGTTGGTTGAAGGTGGCTGAGCATTTTTATCAAGGTGGAGAGAGTGTTGTAGGAGTGTATGTTCTAAGTACTTGGTATAGCGCGAACTCCAACAGGAGTATCCCAGCACTAGCCTTAAACAGAGAGGATGTCTATGCTGGGATGCCAGTGAACAAGATACTTAGAAAAGCCAGGTAGAGCTGCTGCCACTGGGTCTAGTGTGGCAGGAAAATATGCAATTGACCTCTTTGTGTCACCATGTTGACAAAACAGGTAAACATCCCTCTCATAGTCAGGCATTCCTAGGGCAAATGCCACACACACAAGGAGGGTCTCAGCTCCAGGGAGGCTTGCATGCATTCATCGTTCCAGGGCTCCGGATCAATTACATAATTGTGTGTCAGTCTCATAATCAGGGAAAAGAAATACATCCACTGACAACAGTGACAAAGATCCCAAGAAACATCTTCACTTCTCTCTGTGTATAGGAGGGTTTATTCTCAGAATCGCAAAGATGCGTTCTTAGACACCTTCTTTATGACTTTCTCTATTTAATGTCCCAAATAAATTATTCTTTTTTGACAGTATTGCACTTTACTAGGGGATATTTTATGCCCATTTTCAGCCAAATGATTCAGCACTGCAATTATGTCACACTTACAGCCCTCTTTTGTTTTTAACGCAACCATCAACTCATCAATGTATTGTACTAGTACTGAGTCATGAGGTAGTTTTACGATTATAAATCTTTCTTGAGTATTTGGGAAAAGACTGACTGTGGGATCCCACACCAAAGGAGGATTCTATTTTTAAATCTGAATGCAAAACGAAAATGGCTATCCTCTTGTAGAAGAATAGAGAAAAAAGAATCTGTCACTGTGATCCATTCTGCATCTGGTGAACTTTGAAATAAAATCACTGCTGAATTTGGTATCATGGGACAACATGGGATCAATATATAATTTACGTTGTGCAGATTTTATACTATTCTTCACTTTCTGTTTGTTTTGAGCAAGTACATTATGGGTGAGGTACTTGAAAGTCCCAGACTTCACACAAAATAGCCTGTTTAACAAAGTTGACAGGTGCAATTCCCAACTCTACTTCACGGGGACTAAAAGGATACACTGAATTTGGTTGTGCTACAATTTGCACTGGTTCTGCACTTTTAAACAACCAAATCTCTTTTCCTGTAAAATCGCAAGCCTATTTACAGTGTGTCCTCAGACTGGAAGTAAGTCCTCAGTTGTGAGAACCGGAAACATACAAACCTTTGTCTTTTGAGATTCTAATTTAAAATCAATATCATCATCTTTTGTCTGAATGCAATCGTCATCTGGTGTGCAATATATTATGCAGTTTAACCTGCACAAGAGATCACGACCCAATAGATTTACTAGACTTGAATCACTAATTATGACCTCATGATTATTTGTAGTTGATTCAGTTTTTATAGGGGCAGTCACAGACAATTTATTAGTTATTCATGTGTTTGAAAAAGCTACAATTTAGATTTCTTTTTCTGAAAGGAGTGAGTCTGGAACTTCCACTAGTCTAACCGTGGATCTGGTAGTACCTGTATCAATTAAAAATTATACGGGATGGCCATTCCCTTCACAATTGGGTCATCTTGGTCTGTCATGATCCCAGCCACTGCACGGGGCTCTATGCCCTTGTGATTTGGGTGGGCATTTCCCTTCTGCATTTTCCTCCCCTTCCCCAAGTTGCATGCTTACTCTGTGATGTGGGTTGCTGTGTGTGTCTTCCCTGGTGGCATGGTGGGAACTATTGGTCTTAACAGTCAGTTGACTAAACTCAATAGTCATTAGTCTACTTGTAAAAAATCCATTAGGAGGCTCCAGAATATTGGCAACAGTGACAGGTGCACCTATTATTCAAATTCATGAGGATAAACTGTGGAGACTAATTGCTCTGCCCAATCTGAACGTTCCATGACCCTAGGGGCAGCATTAGGTGCGCTCTAACACTAATTACTCTGCTCAAGTTGAACCTTCCATGATCGGGGAGGGGGAGGGGTAGCAGCAGGTGCACTCCAAGACTAATTACTCTGCTGAAGTTGAACTTTCTAGGACCCTGGCAGCAGCAGCAGGTGCACTTGCCAATCACGTGGAGTAACTGCCAAACATCAACAGGTGTTGTTTTCTAGAAACATGCAGCCAGCTTCTATTTAAAAGCTGCTCCCACCTCGGTTTCCAGCTTAGCCTGTTTGTCCTGCACTCACCTGCTTCCCTTCGCCAAGCCCTGTCTTCGCGCTGTTCAGGCCATCCCCAGTTCTCCACCTTAGGCTGCAGTTGCTCCCCGATCCTGTTCTGACCCAGCGACTGCTCCAGTATCAGATTTCCTAGAAGAAGAAAAAGACAACAAAAGAAACAATCTGACATCAGTTATTTTTACTAAAAAAAACTGTTCTCGTTTTATGTGCTCTGAGCTCAGTAGCTGTAGATTCTAGGAAACTAAATGACCCTTTGATTTTTGAAGCGCACAATAGACTCTTGCACTGGCAGGGAGGCTCTGCCAACAATAACCCTCCCTGGTATTAAAACTTTCAGTGCCCCCTTGTAGTACAAGTTGGGTGGATCCTGGATTGACACACGGACTACAATTGGGACATCTAGACTCAGGGCATGATAAGTGGGTAGCCAGAGATTCCTTGCGCAACACTTAGGGCGCTACATGATAATTGTGTTGGCATCCATCAACCGATTCATTAAGAATCCATGCTCCAACTGCACGATGACACAAGCCTTCTGACTGGAAAGACAGAGCACTACAAGATGTCTGTTGGGGTACGAACAAAGGACATAAAAATTAAGCACGGGCGGAGTTTCCATAGCGGCGCTACGCAGAACCCCACGAAGTTGCCAAAAAACTCCGCCACGCTACGTGGAGTTCCGCGAGCGCGCGGAGTTGCTTGTCCTGCCAGTTTGCGTGACGTTTTCCGCCGTACATCAATGTGGATTGCGTCTTAGGGTGGAAATATCACGCAAACTGAACCACGCGGTCGCCCTTGTTTCTTACTCTGTTTATGGTGCTGGGGCCTACTTTTTCATCCTTCCTTAATCTCTGTAATCCTTGGCTTTTAAAAAATGTTTCCATCTTTTTATTTATTATCTTACCCTTTGCCTTTCTAAGTGTGCATTTGTGTTTTCTTCGACTTTACTGTGTGTTTTTGGTGAGTTTTGTAATTTATTTTTTAGCTTTCCTACTTCCTTATTACTACCCAGTCCTTCCTTCTTTTCCTCGTTTCTTTTTTTCTCTCTTTCCCCCCAGCCCCATGGCAGATAAGGGCGCACCAAGCCGCGGCCGCCTTCCTTGCGGAAGGCAGCGCCAGGCAGGGGTGCAGCCCTGTGCCCTGTTTTCCGAGGTGGAGGTGGCAGCGCTGGTTTTTTATTTCCAGCGCCACCTCCTCTCCACCCTGGCAGCAGGCGGTAGTCCAGGGTCTGGGTACGAGATGCAGGAGCGTCAGCAGCGCTGGGCGAGGGTGCGCCGGGCAGTTTACCGCTGCACTGGGGTCTGGCGCACCTATCAACAGTTGGAGCACCGCTGGTCCGACATCCTGGACCGCGAGCAGGACCTGCTGGACCTGCTAGCAGTTGAGGTTGCTGGCTAAGTGAGTAATTATTAAAATTATTAGTTTTTATTATTACTTGTGTCTTCTATGCTATAGCTAATATTTTTTTCCCAAATAATAGCAAGCATGCTGCTTACATGCAGGGAAATTAAGTTTTCAAATATTATGTAATAATCTGTCATTTTAGACAGGTGCTTAGCTTACTTGGCGCGACCCACCTAACCTATTTATTGAATCGTACTTGTTGCCACTCGCTTGGGCTGATGTGATTAGTGATGATTATGTAAGACGTTCTGTAATTAGTTATTGGTAATTTCGTAACCGCATGGTGCATGCCAATGCCACACGGACAGTGCAGGGATGTTTGTGAAGAACAATATCCATTTTTCAATGGAAGCTTGTGCTGCAGTCCTTTCTCGCCTGCCACACAAGCTTCCATTGACAAATAGAGGTTTGCGACTGCCCTATGGCCTATGGGCGATCGCATCGATTCGTAGTAAACTAGTGCGGTCGTCGTGACCGCGGCGCCGACCTAAGGTCAGGCGGTGCCAGAACCACAATGGCAGCCGCCCGACATCATTGTAATGATTATAACAAAGGCCCTCAGTGATTAGTGCATTGGCGTGTCAAAAGGGACTGACTTGAGACTGAGAGATTGCGAATGAGATTTGAGAAGAAGCAAACATTATGATTTGTTGCAATTTATTATTAGTAATTCCAAAATGCAGTTTACTAAACTTAGAATAGGAGTGGACTAGATAGGTAGGTTTTGGAAATTTTGAATAGGATAGGACGGTCCGCGATATACTACTACTAGTTGATCTGATTTAGAAAAGTTCAATATTATTGCGATTGCCTTTGCCTGTCAAATATATTTTGGGGAGATATTATTTATTACCACTAATCTTTTTTTATCTTTATGTTTTACATCAGCATCCAGGGGCAAGAAGAGGGCTGAGGCGGGTGAGGGTCCGGGAGCTGGAGGTGCCTCCCAGAGTTCCTCGGCCGATGGCTCTGCTGGCCCCAATAAGTCCTCTTGGTGTTAACATTAATATATTTATTCCCCTAATTTTTCTGCCCTTTTTGAATAATGTGACGACTACCCGTTTATATATTATTTTTCCAAATCCTCTTCAATGTATCCATTTCTAAATTCTTGTTATCCCTGCATTATCCTATTTACTTATTTTCTATATTTCAAGTTTCTCTACTTGACGTCAAACTGTCTCTAGTTACTAGTCTGTCTGTAACTTCCTTTCCTCTGCTTTTTCAGTCAGCTTTCCCTCTACCCTTTTGTGGACTGTCTAGTGGTGGTACTCTAAGGGGCATATTCACAAAGAGCCATCGCCGAATTAACGGCACTTTATCGCAGCCAAAGTCGTGATAAATTTACCCCCCCATTCACAAGCCGGTGTTAACAGCCCAAAGCACCGGTCTACCCGCGATAGCAGCCGCAAAAAACATCGCCACAGAGGACCATCGCAAATATCGCTAATGAGATGCAGAGTAGGCGTTCCCGTGACAAAAGCCGAGACAACAGCACACCTCAACATTCACAACGACCAGCCACATCCGCGATAAAAAAACAAAACAGGCGATAATGCGCGTTAGCAACAGGAAATCTATACCTGCTCTGACCTGGTGTAAAGTCGGACGGCAGCCAGCACCACAAAAGGGAGCACAGCCCAGGGCCACATCGGAAGGGGAACAGATGCCATGGAGCCACCCATCATGCGGCCCGGACACCCAAGTGGGCCACAACACCCATCGCCACCACCCCCAGGACCACCCCTCCCTGGCACCTCCCCCGACCAAAGACATGCCACATCAGCCACACCTAAACATGTACAGAATATTCCGCTTGATGCCGCACAATCACAACTGGTGACATGCATGTGTCGTCACAGAAATGAGCAGCACACATCCACTTTCGAAGCAACAAATGAAACTTTATTAAAATGAACAACGAAATAAAATGAAGACACATGGCCGCTCCCTCGGGACAATACGTAGGTCACAGCCTGTAAGACAGAAAACATTATGAGAAGGTGTGTCCTGCGCACATCAGAGGACAGAGAGAGAGCGAAGGAGAGAGAGAGGAAGAGAGGGAGGGAGAGAGAGAGGAAGAGAGGAGAGAGAGAGAGAGAGAGAGAGAGGAAGAGAGGGAGAGAGAGAGAGAGAAGAGGAGAGAGAGAGGAAGAGAGGGAGAGAGAGAAGAGGAGAGAGAGAGGAAGAGAGGGAGAGAGAGAAGAGGAGAGAGAGAGGAAGAGAGGGAGAGAGAGAGAGAGCGCCGCCCCAGCGCTCCCAGGCCACACTGCTCACCTGCTGCCACCTGTGTGTCTCCAACCACGTGCCAGTATGTAGGGCAGTTCACCAGGTCACACATCTGATTCAGAGTCGTCAGCTGAAACAGAGCCCAGATACATGACTGGCACAGTACACACACTTGCACAAGACAACATCGCCTGCCCGCCCATGCACACCCAGGCAGAGGCACCCCAACCTCACCCGCCGCCCATTGGAGCATGCCCGCCCATGCATACCCAGGCCTCAATGCTCACCTTCCGCCACCGGCACGTAGACAGGAGGTCCCACCACGTGCCTCTGCAAGCCACAAGCCTGGGGCCCGCGGACATGGCACCCTCCACATCATGCAGCCCCACTCCGCAGGCCACCAGGTCACACGTTTGGTGCAGGGTCTTGACTACTCCATGGCAGTGGACATACCAGTGCACCCGGCACCATCGCAGGCTGCACACCCACTCAGCCCAATGGGTGCCACCAACTCTGGGACCCCGGAAGCGATGCCACGTGGCGGTAGGCCCGCGCTGCCTGCTGGCTCTGGCCTACACTGCGGTCCAGCAAGGCACACAGAACCTGAGCTGTCCGGACCGCCTGGACGGGGCATCATCGCAGGCTGCACACCCGCTCAGCAGCTCAAGGTGCCACTGACACAGTGCACCCCAAGTCACCGTCCCGTGGCGGGGTGCCTGTGCCGTCCGCAAGACCTCGTGTGCCACTAACCCTGTGCAACCCCAGTCTGCGCCACGTGGTGGTAGGCCCGTGCCGTCCGCAAGGCATCGGATGCCACTAATCCTGTGCGCAACAACTCATGGGCCCTACATGAGTGAGAACCGTGGAGCGGCCGTCATCCAGTCACCACCGGAAGAGGGGAATGTGATGTCGTCGGCCCCTTATGTTGGCGGAGTCCCATGGCCTGTGACGCCCATGCCGGATGGGTGTGGTGTGTGTGAAAACCTGCCCTCAGGGAGTGGCTGTGACATGCTGACAACTAGACCAGTGACCTGCACACCACCAGCGAGTACGGCTGCGACGGGTAGCAATGAGGGCCCCCCCTCAGGGCGTTAGCGGAGTGGTCTGGCCTGCCTTACGCCCGAGCAGCGCAGGGCTTGCAACAATGACTCGTGGGCTCTGGGCGTGGTCCAGTCCATGTCCGGACAAGGAAGTGACTGATGCGTGTGTCCCTGCTGTAGTGTTCACGGAACCCGCTACACAAAATGCAATGTCGCACCCTCTTACTGGCATCCCACAGGATGAACATCATTGACGCAAGGGAAGGCACTGTCCCCACATTCATCCACACATCCATACATGAATGACGTAAGACATTACACAGCAGTGCGTCACTGGATGTTTATTTGCACATCCAGTGCAGTCATGCAGCTGGAGCGGTACAGGGCAATGCCAAGCACACTACACAATATGGGCACGTGGAGGGCCAGCCAGTGTCCATCCGGGGATGACCTGTACTGCGGAAGAGGAAGGGTACAGTCCGCAGTCTGTCCGCCGTGTCATTGGTCGTCAAACAGGATGTGGCAGTCCATGTCGCTGTCCGAGGTGAGTGCATCGGAGTGCATCCAGGGTCAGTGGTAGGCCTTGAGGCCATGTGCGGCACCAAGCAGAAACAGGCAAGGTGGCGGAAATGAATGCTAGTGCCTGGCCCTCCTGTCCACAGTCCCATCCACGTCCTCGTCCCCGGGTGTGTGCCCTGCCCCACCTGTGGGTGTTGCAGTGCCGGCTGCGGCACTGTGTGCCACTGTCACATCAGGGGCCGGAGTGGATACGCCTGCCGCACTGGGAGGCACTGACACACCAGGGGGCGGAGATGTGGATGGTGTGGGGGCAGCAGCATTCATCATCGCCACGCCTTGTGGCAGCAATGCCATGACGAGGACATGCAGGGCACGGTAGATCCCAGCTACATTTCGCTGATGTGCAGCGGAGGCTGCCATCCTTTCCGCCTCCATCCGCACCATGTCCTCCATGAGCCTCCGCATGTTTGCCAGCTCACGGCTGGCATCGCTGGGGCCACTCTGAGCGAACAGGTATTCTTCCCTCCTCGTCAGGAATCCAGAGATGTCAGTCAGGGCTCGCTGGAGACCATGGGGTGGACATAGACCCCCAAGTATGGCGTCCAGTTTGTTAGCCATGAGCTCAAACCCCACCCGCACCTGCTCGGCCGTCTCCCTCTGGCCCTCTAGCACACGGCGTTGGAAGGCCACCCGTTGTTCCTGGGGGTCTTGGGAGGGTGCTGGGCTGTGGGTGCCTCCTGCTGGGTGGTTTGGCTGGTGGGTGGGGTCTCATGGATGTAGCTGGGCTGCCCTGATCCTGGAGGTGAGTTGCGGAGGTGGTCAATGAGGTCTTGGATGGTTTGGGTGTCGATGCCGGTGTTGTCCACCTCCTTATCATCAGTGAAGAGTGACTGTGACTGCTCTGCAGGAGGTGTTGAGGATGCCCCAGCGATGTGAAGGGGAGATGGTGTATTACAATGTGTCCACATGTATGTAGCCGCATGGTACAGGTTGACATTCAGACAGCATGGCATTGTACATTGTGACAGTGTGTGGGTCTGGGCGAGGACCCAGAGTGATTGTGGGTGTGCACTGTGCCCTGCTTGCTTGTGCATGTGTGCCATTGTTGCCATCTCCCCCATCCCCCAGTACCTGGTGGTCACTCACCCTGTTGCGGTTGTGTTGTGTCCTGTTGAGCAGTGTCCGGTCCCCCGACTCCTGCCACAGTCTCCACACTGATGACTGTCGACACCAGCTCCTCCATGTCATCCAGCTCCAGCTGTGGCGCTGGGCCCCCACCTCCGGTCTGCGTTGCTGCCTTCAGGTTGGCGGAGAGTTTCTCCTTGGTCTTCCGCTTGATGTCATTCCATCGCCTCTTGACCTCGTCCATTGTCCGCTTGTGCTCTCAGACGGCATTCACCTTGTCGACGATATTCCAGTTTTGGTGCCCAATGACACGTTGGAGGTGACGAAGAGTTGTTGATGGTGTTCCATCACCTCCGTGACTATGATCCTGTTCGCCTGCGGACTGAACTTGGTCTTCCTGGTCTTCTTGTCCTTGCCCTTCCCTGTCCCCGAGGTCCCAGGCTGGTCGTCCGGGGTGCTTGTGGGGTTGCGCTGGTCCTCTGCGCCTGCTCCGGCTGCCTCCATGGTGCTTGTGTGTTGGTCAGTTTGTGTGTGGGTTTTTTTTCTGCTTTTATGGAGGTTTCTGACGGCTGCCAGGTGTGTGTTGCAGGCCTGGCGCTACTTGTCGCTGGTTTCCTCAACGCGCTTTGGCCCATCGCATGTTTTTTGGTGTTGTGGTTTGTGTTTTTATCTCCATCGTGGTGGTTGTATCGCGGACTTTGTCCGCGGTTTCGGCAGGCTATCGCATGCTACCGCCTTGTTGTGAATTCCACGTTGACACAGGGTTATTTTCCCGTGATAGGCTGCGTTATTGAAAGTTGCTTTACGCTACTCTTGCGGTAGTTATCACGCGTTCTTGTGAATATACCCCTAAGACTCAGAGAACCCATTGGTCACATAGTACTTATACTACTACTCCTCTGCCCTGCAGATTGCATGCCCATTGCCCAAGTAAGGTATTCTACGCATGTAATAGAATAGAAGGCTTAATCACTAAAACAAGAATGTGGCAATGGTCACCTTGGACACCCCAAAGTTGTGTCTTCTTATTAGCTAGACCTAGTATTATTAGCAGCAGTTCGTGAACTGATGACTGTGCACCATGTCTGGGAGGAAGTATGAGGAGGACAGCCCCATTGCATTTGCCAACCAAGGCCATATGCTATTTTTTTCTCAAAACATCAGATTCATCAATCAATAGCTCCAGCCACTCCTTAATAGCTTGTCTCTTGACTTCAGGCTTTTTTTTAAACTTTTCAACAACAAAATGCCCATCCTGATATTTTTTTATAGAAGATACTGTCTGTAATGTATCCAAATTGTGGTGATTGATGTGTGTGGTGTTTTTTTATTTTGCTATAAAACAATTAATAGTGGGAGGTGTATCTGGCATCTAAGAGATGTGTAATCTTTTTTTCTAGCCGCACCGACCACCAGTGTCGGGGCCAGCACAGACGGCTCCAGCCAGTCTGCAGATGTGGCAGCAGAAGGGGGTGAGCCAGCGGCAGTGGCGGGTGGTGGTAAGTCATATTGCTTGCTTATTATTGACAATTAATTATAATTATAAGATCACTGTAAAGGTGTAGTCTTGTTGACTTGTGAGCAACAGGTGAACACAGCAGGAGTTGAAGTTGAGCTGAGTAACTAATGGCCGCTCCTATCTTCAACTCAGCAGAAAACATTTCATGAACAAGACCTTTAACTATGTGTTGTTGGAAAAGGGAAGGATGGAAGGGGAAAGGTTGGATGAAATGTATTATATATGACTGAAAGCGAAGGAAGCGTGGGTGAAAGTGCCGGATGCACAAATAGTACTATAGGTGGCTGATAGCTAGGATGCATGGGTGGGTGAAGGATGGATGAAAGGTTGGTATATGGGTAGGAACGAAGCTTACCTGGGTGGTTGAAAGTGTATGTGTGAAAGGATGCCTGACTGGGTGGGTGATTGTAATCCTGTGGTGGTTTCTTTTGATTGAAATAAACTTAAGGACACATGGGGGTAAATGTCAAATGACAAATGTATGTTGCTGAAAGGTTTGTACTTGAGATCATGAGACTAGAGTGGAACAGAGAGCCATGTTTGGAACTTTGGATGGATGTCTTGGCTATATGGATGGATGGGTAGTTTCAATGGTGACGAGTGGATTGAGAGAATGTAAAAAAAACTTAAATGGTGGTGAGTAGCAAAGCCAAGGGTGAAGAATAAAAAATAAAATACTCAAAGAACAATGCAATGATGAATGTAGAAATCCTTGGGAAGGAGAATAAGGAACTATGGTGCTCCTCTGTAGTGGTGTTCGTCTCACCTTTACTTGCCTGGAATGTTTTTTTTTAGGGTTTTTTTATTCAAATGGTTGAGGAGGTGGTATGTCAGACTCCTCCCTGGACTCACAGTAGTTTTGAAGTGCAACATTATGAATCCTTCCTACCCACCCATCATTAATCACCTCCCTCCATAACCGTGGCATAATTTTCTATGTGTTTTGCTAAGAGCATTGTTTACAATTTGACTTTTATCTTTCTTGATATGTGGCTACTCCTGCTGCTCCTTCGACCAGGCAGAAGATTGCAGCCCGGACCCGGTGGCGGAAAATGGAGGCCATCAGGGCCAAGAACCAGCGGCTGGTGGCCAAGGAGGATTAGGCAGATGCTGCTGCAGATGCCCCGGGCCCCAGCCAGGCCCCAACAACCACCGCACCACCACACCGTTGCTGCGGTCCAATGGGTGCTCGCCGGCGTCGCCACCATTTCACCAGCGCTGCTGCTCCTCCTTATTTCCGCCATTATGACCCCCGCATCATGCGAAGGCTGGCAGATATTGAAGCCAGGCAGGAATGGGTGGATAGGCACCTCCAGAAGCTCCTAACCCGCCGTTAGTGCTCTCTTCACCTTCAGCCCCTTTTTTAATCTGTGTTTGGGTGGGTGGGTGGGAGTTGGGGGATTGTTGGGTTTTTCTTTATTTATGGACATTTCTTGGACAATACTTGGACATTGGTTGGGGTCAGGGAGAGGGGGGGGCAGTTGTGGGTTTGGTATTTTGTTCAGGGAATAATAAACTTTTCATACTTTTACATCTTATGATTATGAACGATTTAAAAAAATGTGGTGGGGTTATTGATTGTTTTACTTCTCAGTGCTGCCTTTGCCGCAGCCAGTTTTAAAAGTCTGCTGATAGTGTAAACAAAATAAATAGTGATGTGGTACCCTCCCTTGTCCTACTACTCTCTCCTCCTAGTCTCTGCAGTCCACTCTGCTATTATTATATAATATTTATTAACCTCTAAGGACTCGGAGGGGGCTGGGATGAATTACCATTGTATAGAATGATTGTCGTTCAACAATGATACATCAACCACAGTTCACTTCTCTTACCTGATTATATGAAGCGAGGGCTCCATGGTATCCCAAGGTGCCAGCATGGTGGTGGTAGTAGTAGCAGCATACATTGCTAGCATTTCTTTTGATATGGAAGGCAAACTCATCAGAACTGAAGCGAGGTTCCACTCCCTCCTAGGCGAACTAGAACTGTAGGATAAGGACTCGAAGAGTGGGGACTATTTATCGAAAGAGAAGTTAACAAACTGAAATTAAAAAAACGAGTTTAATGCCGTTATTATTATATGAAAGCTTGATGACATTCACCAGAGACTAGACTACTAGAACAGACTCAGTCCCAGACACAAGAAGAGAGTATGATAAGCAATGAAAAATTGAATTAATCAGAACAATGTTGAGCTACTTCGAACAGTACAAAGTGGACAAGCTTAACCAGCTTAGAAGCAAATTAATACAGTGCCTGAATGATGATTCTGGCAATGAGATGTTCCTTTGAAAAAAAATATTATACACTGTGCTGGCTGGGGTGGATATTGTATAATATATACTGCCAGTGTGGGCTATATGAGCTTAGTTAAGAATAAGATCCTCCTCACCCTCCACTGAGTTGTTGTGCTGCTTTCACTACATCCGCCCCACCAAGTGTGTGATCAATTAATGGTGTAAAAATTGTTAAGTCACACCTCAAAAAATCGCACACCCTGGGGGAAGAGGATTAGGGGTTTGATGAATGGTTGGGAAGGGGGTTTGAGGGAAAGGTTTGAGAAAGACAAACACTACACATGGACAACACTCATCTTGGCAGCCGACCTACATAAATCTGTTATGGGAGGAAAAGGAAATGCATGCATGATGATGAGTGGTACAAGACAAGTACAGAGAAGTATATTAATTATGCAATTGTCTGTCTGCCCCCAGAGAGACCCAAGTTACATACATTATATTTATGTTCTGTTGTACCAGGCTTAGAAAGATAGCAAATACAATTAAATTATCTGTAGGAGTAAAAAGCAAACATAAACAACACACACAGTCGTAATGATTGAAGAGAAAAAAAAAGATACTGTATAAATTGGGAGCTGCATCTCCGCATTCCTATTGGACTGTCCGCCCGTGAGTCTTGGGTGCCTGGCGGATGGTGTTTGGTATGGTAAGTGTGAGTTGTTTTTCCAGTATGGTTCAGGGTAAAGGGCCTGCAGATGGAAAAACAAAAAGGATATTGAAAAAACAAGGAGAAAACAAAAAGTTAAACTGCATAAGGAGAAGTGCAACAAGAAGACCTTCAGAGGCAGCATGGCTAAATCAGACTCTGTTTCCGGCAGTTACCTCCAACAAGAGGCCACTCCCACCCAAACTCCACTTAGCTTCGGATTTGAGCCAGACAGCACTGAGCACACATACATATTATACACACAGCAACATAGCATTTTCCAAATGAAGTAAAAAATCAATGCACCGCTGTCAGTCACACCACACTCGCTGCCCACCACCACTACACAGACATGTAGGTCTGGTCTCTGTTGTTGTTTACCTTTAGGCCACTTCAAAGTCATCATCAATCATCCAAATCGGTTGGTTTCAGTGAATTTTAAAAGATCCATCTTCTTCTGGTGGCACGCCCTGAGTTATTCCATCAATCATCTCTGATACTCCTGACCTGACTCTGACTGCGAGTATGGTGGTCATGGTGTTATGGTGTCCAACTTTGAGTCCGTACCAACAGTGTCTGACTCCCGAGTAGGTCCTCCAGACCTGTCCACTCCCGACTCAAAATGCAATGGATCGGCCTGTAGTAGTACAATTTTGTTATTGAACAACAAGAAGGGAAAGATTGACTTGTGTCACTTTTTAGAATAGACATTCACAACAAACAACAATCACTCATCGTGCAATGCATGCCATCATTTACCTGTTCTTCCGGGGCAATACCTCTAGGTTAGGAAAGGATAGATAGATATTCAGTGCCAAGGGTTGGAGACAGGCACACATTTGTTTGAATTCTCCATCCAATGTCTGGCTTGAGAGAAATGGCATTTGGGCGAGTCAGGAGTGGACTTTACTTCTTCATTGACTGCACACAGTTGCAACTCTGATCTGGCAATAAAAAGAGTAAGACGGTGGGGATGGATTTGTGAACCAGAAAGGCAGTCACACACACAAATAAATAATAAAGTAAATACTGTTCCTTAGCTATATCTTTTTTTCATTTTTTTTTGGGCGTCAAAGAAAGAAAGTCACTGGAAATTGAAAGAGCCTAGTTGTCAGGGAAGTAGAGCTCATCCTCAAACTCTGGGGGGTTCGCCCAGAAGTAGGTCACCTAACACCACTTCCATGACCTGAGTCGCCATCATCATCTTCCTGCTGTGCAACTTCAGGTATGGTGTAATCCGGTGGTATAAAGTGCTGATTCATTTTGAACATGGTTAACCTCTCCACGTTTTGGGGCGAGAGACTGGTCCTTCTCACTGTCAGAATGGCACCAGCAGCACTGAAAACACGCTCAGAAGAAACACTTGCGACAGGGCAAGCCAGATAGTTTATCGCAAGCCTGCTGAGCACTGGCCTTTGGCGCCTTTTCCCATACCAATACAGCATAGGTTTTGATCAAAGTAGACCTCTGTTGGGTCATCCAGATAGGCCTGGACCATCCGCTCAATGCTCATGGGTGCTTTGCTTTGCTCGGCCTCTTTTGCCTTTGCCTCAGCACTGGACTTAAGCCCTTGCTGTAGAAACCATTCCTGTGCTGATTTTGGGGCTGATCCTCCTATTCTTGTTGTTGATGTTGTTCTTGGTGTTGTTGGCGGTTTTGGCTGCTGTGAGCCAACTGCACTGCCCTCAGGCTCTGAAGTTGAACTTGAAGCCGGCTGCCCTGCAGTACTTGTTGTGCCCTGGAGTAGCGGGCCTCTAATTCCCTGCTGTTCTTTTTCTAGCTGACTGGCTTCCACAGCTATCCAAGTTTTGTAGTTGGCAGCATCCCTGCCTGAAAAAGGAATGAAAGTGTGCAGTAATGATTTGTACCGTGGATCCAGAATTGTGGCACAAATGTAATGGTTGGATGACAAAATGCCTCTTTGCACCCTTGTATTTTCAGATCAGAAAAGGGTTAAGCTCTCCATCAACTCATATGCTTCTTTTTTTTCCTCCACCCCTGTGTACATTGCAGACACCCCCTTCAGCTGTTCCTGTAGCATGTGCAACAATGGGATAGCTTGGCCCATAGTACAGTCCTCCTTGCTGACTTCACGTGTGAAGACCTCGAAAGGAAGTAGCATCTCTGTCAGGCATTTAACAAGGCCCCATTGGTCCATCTCAATGATCATGCCTTTCACAGTAGCATCCCCTCTTTGCATGACATATTCATTGATTGGTCTGTACTGCTGAAACAGACGTTGAAGAATGTAATAAGATGAGTTCCAACGTGTTGGCACCTCATGGATGAGTGCTTTAACTGGCATTCTATTATCACGTTGAATGATCCTAAGGTGCTTCCGGGCTTTAAAAGAGTGGCTGAAATGTGTGCAGATTCTTCTGCAGGTGGTCAGTAAGTTGCTGACTCGCTCTTCTTTTTTCAGAAAGTCTTGAACAATGATGTTAATGCAGTGCGCCAAACACAGGACCCTGAAATAGCCACTTTCTGCCATGGCCTTAATTATATTACTGCCATTGTCCGTGGCAACAAAACCAATGTTAAGCCCTCTTGGTCGCAGCCATTCAAAGACCTTGCTGTCAAAGTCTTCCAAAATGTTTGCAGCAGTATGAGATTTCTCCATGGCGAGCATGGCTACAGTTGCATGTTTCCGAGCGGCATTAAAAATCTCAGCAGTGTCAACAACACCTGCTGCAGATATCTTTTCTCTAACCCCCACAAAAGAGATCCAGTGTGCAGTGATGCACATGTAAGCAGTGGCTTGGCAACTGGTCCACATGTCTGTAGTCAGGTGGATAGTGTGAATAGCTTTTTGTCCAAGCAATTCCAGCACGTCGTGATGTAGTGCTGGAATAGCAACTCTGGTGAAATAGGACTGGCTGGGAACCTTCCATTTCTGGCAAATGGCTGCCACAAATTCAAGAAAACCCACCCCTTCCACAAAAGGAAAAGGGAGGAGGTCTAGCGCTAACATTTGAGCCAGCTTTGCGTTGTACAAACGTGCCGTTGGGTGGTTGTGTTCGTACTGCCCCTCCGACCTAAACATGCTGAGAATGGTAGCCTGGATTTTTTTCTTTTCTAGTGCCACTGATGCAGGTGACTTCTTGACACCAGATGTTAGGCTCAACGCACGTTTTTTCGTTGTGGTACTCTCTTGCCTGGGACTCCTTGGTGTCTCAGCCTGACTCTTGTGCCATTGCGATGTTACTGATGGTGATGTGGGCTGTACCACTGCACTGCTGGGGACAGGGCTGTTTTGTGTAACAGAGAAAATGTCTCCCTCTTGTTCGTCTTCCACCGTGATCGGATCTTCTTCTTCATCCCCTCCACCAACAACATGTGCAGTTTTTTGGCAGCTAAGGTGCGCCTCCCACTGGATCAAGTGGTGTTTTCTCAGATGGATTGTTTGGCCTCTGGTACCATAGTTTGTACCAAGCTTAAACCGACAAACAACTTGTCCACAAATGGACCATATAGCAATGTTCACCTCCTTCCTGCTAACTGAAAAGAAGTCCCAAACTGGGGAGGTCAACTTTCTGGCACTGTTGGTGCCACTTGCAATGTCGGATGAACTGGTAGGTGGGCGTGAAGTTTGACTCTCTGCAGTACCTACTTCTACTGAGGTGGTTGTGGGGGATGTAGGTTGCTGCCGGCGAAATATGGAAGCTGGAGGTGGTGTTGGTGGTATCATCTGTGTTGGTGGTATCCGTGCCACATCTCTCACAACAATTTAGGATGGGGTAATGTCGGTCTCCAATGGGGCGGGACTAATGTCCATGATGACTGGCTCGTCATCATCCTCCTCTTCTACATCTACCTCCATAACTCTAAGGCTTTCCTGGAACCTTCCTTTTCCCTAGCCTTGTCTCGTGGCGTGTCTTACTCTCAGACTGAGGTGGCTTCCAAGTGGCGTCTAGATCATCAGAAGGGGGGCTTGCAGAAGAAGTTGATGGACTAACCCTCTTTTTCCTTGAGGGGGTTCTGGAAGACAATGGATCTTCTGAAAGAGTGGCTTGCTCTTCTTCCTCTGCAGGAAGCTCGATCTCCTGAACTGCCCCTACTTTGGGAGGAACAACTACTATTGGGGGTGGTTGCGGCTGTTGTTGCCCAATTATCTGAGTTTCCTGCATTGATTGGGCACTACTTTGCAATAAGTCAATTTCAACATCACTGCTCATCGGCGTTGGACTCGTGATTAGACTGGCTGTCTCTGCGACAGACATAAGCTTGGGCCTATGTTGGTGGGGTGGGTCCACTGATGCAGGGGTGCTGCTCCCAGCTTGCTCCCCGGATGCAGCTGCTGCAGGCGCAATTTTTGGTTTCCCAAAAAAGGTCTTGGGTGACATACCGGTCTTGGTAAGTTTCAGTGCCTTCTTCTCACTGGCAACTTTCTTGGTACTAGACCTGGTACCTTTCTTTGGGGCCATCTTCAAGATGTCAGCAGCACGCAGTGGCACAAGTTGAAGAGATGTCTGTGCTCACACGTCACGTGATGTTCTGCGCAGCAGGACTTCTGTTTGGCAGTACAATGGGTGATGTTGTCTCCTCTTTTGTGCACCTAAAAGCAAAGAAGCAAGAAGAACATCAGTGAAACATGGTATTCATTGTTGTGGTTCAATTACTACTAGTACAAACAAACAAATATAATATATAACTTAGTGTGTGGTCACACTTGTTAGTGTTATTAATATTATTAAATTTATTACCTCAGTTTTTAAAAAAACATAACAATACAGTGTAGCCATTTGTGAGACTTTGACAACAAGGGCTTTCATGGTGTACTGTACAGTACACTCAGGAAGGATGGGAAAGAAGAAGAAGAACAACAAAAATACAAATATAGCGGACCCGGTTTGGCATTGTGCATCATGTGGGATGCAGCATTCAGGGAGCTACAGCTGACAATGAATGGAAGCAATAAGCCAAGAGGAACAAAGGAAAGACATGCAGGCCTATGGTAAAAGCAGTAAAGCGCACTAACTGCCACCACAAAATGGCCGCCAGCCACATGGCCACTCAACAACAAGAAAGGGAAGACAGACAATGCAGGCCTATGACAAAAGCACACTGACTATTCCTTCAGAAAATGGCCGCCAGCCACATGGCCAGGCCACAACAACAAGAAAGGGAAGACAGACAATGCAGGCCTATGGCAAAAGCGCACTGGCTGCCTTCACAAAATGGCCGACAGCCACATGGCCAGTCTACAGCAACAAGAAGCAGTAAGCCAAGAGGAACAAAGGAAAGACATGCAGGCCTATGGCAAAAGCACACTAACTACCACCACAAAATGGCCACCAGCCACATGGTCACTCACAATAAGAAGACGGCCTAAAAAACAATGGACTCAAGCACGCCTATATGGACACAGACTTTACAAAATGGCCCCTGGTCACACAGGGAGGCTCAGCTAAGGCAAATGCTGGCCCACTATTACAAATACACTCACACACTGGCCAGACAAAGGAGGTATGATAAACAATACAGCTTTAATGCAACAATGCCAAAACGAAAATCCACAGGGCTAAAAAAGGTTTGCAAGTTACACAACAACCACACACATCCAACAAAGGCATATTTAACACACATGAAAAAAGTGAAATACCAAAAAAAACACATTTTGCATTTCAATCCAATGCCATCCATGCCCTAAATGATGTTTATCTTCACCAGACACCACAGAAACAGTTGTTTCATGCACCCATGAGTAGCTCTGGGCCTACTGGCTGAAAGGCCTATTGGCAGACTACTGGGCTAGTAAATTAAATAAATATTGCAAATTGATTTCAAAAGTTGGAGAAAATGTAGTGAACTGTGCAACATGTTTCCTTTATAAAAGAAGAAAAATTACTTACTAAGAAACAACTAGGCCCCTACTGAAACTACAGGCCACCCATCACAATAAATTTTTAAAAAAGATGAAAATTACAACAAAATGTAGGTGCAATGCCTCAATCAAACAAACAACATCAATTTTCCAATTTACGTGTGAAATCTCAAATTCAAAAGCCCTCAAATCCAATGATATCTGATGCAGCAGACACAAAGAGTGATCCTTCCAGCTCCAAATCCAAATGAAAAGTGAACAGGAGATGGACAAAGCACTGGGAGGAGCCTGGTGGACTGGAACAGGAAGTTGGAGACTCTGAGGCACTTCCTTCTTCTTAAAGTAAAAAAAAAGGACTCCTTGCACAAAAAAGTACAGCTAAATGTCAACCTGAGGTGTTTTTTTAATCCAAATCGTCATTTCGAGAAGGTTTTGATGCTGCCTGGGAGAGAACCTTTGCCAGATTGCAGATTCTGTGCATTCGGGATCGCGTTCTTCACAAAGCCTCAGCCGGAAGTCCGATGGCGCGCCCGAATGACGTGTTCGCGATCGCACACTTTCGCGGAACTGTGTGGCTGGCTACCAAATCTCGTGGCGCTCGCGAACGGATGGGAAATCTCATTGGCGATCGCAGGCACCCGGTAAGTCGCTCCCGCGCACACGAAAACGCATTTTGGGCGCGCAAACACAAAAAAAACTCTGCTCCGTTGCGGAGTGCAGAGTTTCCCGGCCAGGGCTAAGAAAAATAAGTTTTGATGATTCTGTTTAATAACTATATTATGATTTAAAACACTGTTCTTGCAATTCACATGTACTTCTCTGATCGGGTGTTCACACAAGATGGGTAACAGGCCTTTTAAGACCCCACTGTTGCTGCCACGGAGGAGCACCACAGCATCTTGTTTGTCTTTCACAATCCCAACTCCCTTTCCCCTTGTGGCCTGCAACCGATACAGTGTCATTTCCTGCAACCAGAGGTAGGCCCTAGGAGGAATAGAGAGATCTAGCATCGCCCTATCGAAACCACCTGGGATTCCGGTGAGTGGCTTGTAACATGGCCTACCTCTATTACTGCACCAATCATACAATCCTCTGCCCACCCCTTCCTCCAGCCCATCACTATGCCTGGCTCTGGCTGCACTTAAGTCCAAGTGTAGCTGTAAATTGTGGAAAATGGTCTTTGTTTCAAGTGATCATCTTTTGCTTGGTATTTCTCCTGATTTTTGCCTGAATCTGTTATTGTTGGTAATACATCTGTGCACTTTACCACTGCCAACCAGAGGTAAAGTGCATGTGCTCTCCTTTTTAAACATGGGAAAATTGCATACACTTAATTGGCACTTTTAATCCACTTATAAGCCCCTAATACATGGTACTACCTGTAACCAGGTCTGGTATATTAAATGCTGTAGTCCTGATTGTGCCACCCACTGCAGTCTGGCTGCGCATTTGTTTTAAACTGCAATCACACTTTTGACAGGCCTAAAGCTTACATTTTAATGTCTATATGTCACCCGTAAGATAGGCATTACTATTAAGGCAGAGTGCATGGTTTTTGAAAAAAGTAGGATATGTAGAAATTAATGAGCTATATGTCCTGGCAGTGAAAAACCTCCAAAGTCATTTTTTACTATGGCATACATTATAACCATTTAAAATGCCTAATTTCATTTTGGGAGCAGCTAGATAAATGATTCTAGGACTAATTTTACTATTTTGAAATAGGCACTATTAATAAGTTGTCTTGTTCCTGTCTACTACCAAAACGCCTTTCTGGCAGTGTCCAACTGTCACCTGCTTACTGATGACTCAACTGTGGTGAGATCTGTATTGCTCCCAGCCAGTGGACAAAGGGCCCTGCGTGTAGGGAGTGAGTTCCTGGGTTTGTGGGCCCAGCCTCTTCCGGAACGTCAAAGTATGCCAACCCTGTCACTTGCAGATAAAGCTCAAACATAGGCACGCCTCCCTATTGTGTTTCTAGTCAGGCTGACTCCAAACCCAATGGGAGAGTAGGAGAGGTACCCAGAACTGTTTTTTTACAGGGTGAACAAAGGTTTGCCCCCACCTATAGGCTGTTACTGGACATAAAAGTGGCATCCCAAGAACTGTCCTCAGAACACCCCTGGACCTGTGAATAATCAGAAGATAGACTGCCATGCGGTCGGAAGTACCTGAAGGAAGACTGGAACTGCTTGCCTTTACTCCAGAACCCCAGAAGTGACTCCATGGGTCAGCTGGCTGACCTCCTCTTTGAGTTACAGGGCTACAGTAAGCTTCCAGAATCCTTTTACTACTTTCCAGCTAACTAGCCACAACTCAACCTGACCTGGTCCCCTCTACTGTGCTCTGTGAGAGTGGGTGCAGACCTACAGGTACTGAGCCGAAGGCCATGGATACTTGGTTGTGGTCAGAGTGTACTCCTCCCTGCCTAACTGCAAACTTTACCGGAACCGAATCCGAGCATTGACTTTATTGGCAGTTTCTCCAGATTCAATGCTGAGCAGCACCAGATTGATAGCCTCACCGTACTCGAAGCAGCACCTGACCTGAACAACACATATGATATGAAGAAGGTATGCCGACTTTATTCTTAGTGACGAAGACGATCACACCGCTCCCCAACACCAACATGTGGGAGCGCGCACTGAGGCTTGGGAATGTGGAGCGAGCCCCCCACCGGGAAAATTATCGAGGCAACGGTGTGGCGGTGAAAGGGGGTCCCGCCATGGGATTCCACGAGGCTGCCTGACCCCAAGATGGCGCCCGGCGGTGTGGCGAAACATAAGGCCCCCTCGGCCCGAAGCTGGTCAGCTGCTGAGTCCAAGGGAAAGTGCGCGATCGGCCTGGAGGGGGTGGGGATCCCCCCACGGTCCGCACCACAACGTCTGCCTTGATCCTCGTGGGAATAATCATCGGAGTGAGCAGCCCCATAGCCATCAGTGGCTGCCTGACCCTAAGATGGTTCATGGGGGACTGATGGTTGTGAGACCTGCTAATTCAAGGAAAGGTCAGGTCCGGGCTTGCCTGACTCTAAAATGGTGCCCAGAACAATATCTGCAATGTCACGTTGGGGCCTATAGAGGACTAAAATCTGATGAGGATCAGGTTTATATGCACAACTTCTCTTCAGTTTCACTCGCGCCATGAAGACTGAAGGCAAGAACGATGGGTTGTCCCACAAATTCTGCAGACTTTGGAACTGTCCCTTGCACCTCTCATCTCCCCACTCTTGACCTGGGGGCGAGCAGGAGGACGAGGTGGACGGCGCTTCCCAGTAACACCGGGACTGGAGCTTTCGATGGAACTATGACGATGCCCCCTGGGCGGATACCTTAACTGTTCGTACTTACCGCAGAGCCCGAGCAACCTTGGCCGATGCCCGGTGGAGCTGTCCTATTCAGCTATAGAGGAGTTTGACTCTGGTTCACCCCTTCGGCCGTCACCTACCCAGCCGGACATCTGACATTGTTTTCCTTGTCTCCCCGCTTTCTTTTTTTTTTGTCTGTCTTTCACTTTGACTGCCTTGACTGCTTTGTTCCCCCTGAATTACTCTTCCCCCTTGCCGTTCCGTCTGACTCTATCTGCATTCCTTACCCGTTTACCATTCCCCCTCTACCTTCCATTCCCCATAAGAAGTGTGTCTTGGCTATACTACGCGCTAATTACCCATATTATTGTGTAATCTCATGTTCTTCTCCTATGTCTATACTTGGCTCCTGTAATCATGTAACATGTAAATCGCTGATCCTCATGTAAAGCGCTCTGATACCTCCGGGTCTAGCCAGTGCTATATAAAACTTTGTAAATAAAATAAAATAAAGTATAACTTTATATGTAGATGCTGGCTGGAGGGGACCTCATGTCTTGCAGCTTATACAGGTCCACACTGGCTCCCACAGGTCCTCACACTTCAGCTGGGCTTGGAACTTCATTGAGAAGTGGACACTTCTTTTGAAAGGCTCAGTCCAGTGTCTACCATAACAACGCACAGAACAGCCCACCAATGCTTTTTCTTGAGTTCTTAGTCAAAGATTGAAAGTCTGAACGGAAGGTAGTCATCAGCAGAGCGCTACCTGTGGAGTCTTCTACTTGCACATCTTTGCAACTCTACCTTGGATGTTGCAAGAATCCTTGACCCTTCTGTAACCTTTGAATTCTGGTGAGCTCCTGCAATCTCAGGGCCATGGACAATGATCCTTCAGTTATGCAGATCGAACCAGGAGGTGAGAAAGAATCAGGGGAGATCTCTCGTAGAAGCACTGGAGCTAATTCAAAGTATCTGCTGTGCCAACACACTTATCCATATGAACAACCGTGGATGAGTACGTTAAGGATAGTGGAGTCTCTAATGTGAACACTCAAGCTTCTAGGTGCGAGATGGACTCTGAGCAGAATTGCACAAAGTCAACCGTCATTTGTAATGCCACAGATGTGAAGAGCCCAATGGATTCCACCGTACACTTGGTCAGACAAGCACACCAATCTTAAATTCATCTGCTATTACACACGGGCATTTACATTTACATTCAGTATATGTCCCAGCCCAGTTATGAGAGACGGAGCAGACCTTTTCCATCAAGGAGGCCTGTAGGCATCTCACCCTGAAGGGTACAGATAAAAAGGTCTTCATCTTCATTATAATTATGTTACCAACAAAACCAATTAGTCAAAGGGTAGCAGGTGCTAAACTCTCTGAAAATATTGATGCACGCTGGTCAACCCCATTGACTTTAGTCTCCACAGTCAGTTAACAGGGAGAACCCTCAGCGGGCTTGGGTTACTGTTGAGTTAATCAAGAGAAAACGATAGAAACAACAGAGAAGCATAAAGGTTTTCAATATCTATGTGTTCTGCCGTGGAATCATATTCAATTAACCAACTGATGGGATTGGGTAACTGGTTAAAAGTCTGAAAATTGATTTTGTAGAGTTGGTTTAAATATGAATCACTAAGCTGAACATTGCACCGAATCGTACAGAAGTATTTGGGCGCTTTTTGGTACTGTATTTCTGTGAAATATGTTAGTCTGTTTGTGTGTTAGTAACCGGAGAATTATAGCAAATTGTGGTTGTGATTTCCTTAACTGCAGCACGATGTTTTATGCTGCTGTTTTCCACTATCACCTCTCAAATAAATACTAAATTGAAATGCCTGTTTTGGCGGGAAGTCGCACATCATTCAAACCCAGACCCAATCACAGCGTGAACAGACAAAGCATTTTCTTGGTGGACTGTCATTTTTCAAAACCAAAAAGGAAAATGTTTTCCTGCTGCTCCTCCAGTGCTTCCATGTTCTTTTCGATTTCCCACATCCCTGCTGTTTTATCAGAAACACATGTAGCCACACAAGTGCCACTGGCAACATCCAAGTGATAAATCTCGCCCTTTCTCATATGGCCAGTTTAATTGCATATTCACATTAATGACAGATTCATTGCAAAAGACATTTTTCATTTTTATGAATACATTTGTACACGACCTAAACAATCTGCAAATGCTTTGATGAAAACTCTCAGTCGCCCTGATATTGCTTTTACTTATTTTCATGGCGCTCTACAAAGGGGCGGCGGTGTCAGCTCTCCCAGTTGGTTAAGCTCATCTGTTGGGCAGGCAAGAACATGGGTGGGTGTGCTGACATAAAGCTGTATATGTTTCACTTCAGAACTTGTCAACTTTACATGCCTTTCAGCAGACACGCGGCGTACTTTACACCATCATGACTCATAAAATAATGTTTGCCCAGGTTTTAATCTTCAAGACCAAAGTAAGGTTGCATGTGATGATGAACAGGAAACACAATGAGCGCATTTCTAATGTCAGTAAAGAACAAAGGCTGTATGTTTGTAAGGCCCGTTGCTTAATTCCATGTACAAACTCCAAGTTAGGAAGACTCATCAGCCATCACAGTATTTTGATTATGAGATGAGGATACAGCTGCAAACCTGTCAGGATATGAACCAGGCAGTAGCCAGAAGTATATTTTTAGGTTGGCATGGTCCTCCGCTATGACCAAACATTAAAATTCTGATCTATTTGTGCATTCTTTCCCAAAAACTCGTGGGGAAAAAGGTACAGTATGCAAGGTTTTAAAACACAGAATGATTTTTGGTGCTTTTTTTATTATTGGTGCGATTGGTTGTACTACTAAATATCAACCCCCAGAATATTGTGGTACAAGAATACTGAGGAAAGACTATCGAAAGGAAAGTATGTATAAAGAAGCATAGATTTACTATTATTATTCATAACTCTACATCTACGTACCTTGAAGTTCATATATTGTGCAGGAACATATATGTGGAATAAGGTATAGAAATTCTATATTTATCTATCAATTTTTTGAATTTGATACTCTGTCCTCAATATTCTCTGCCATCAATATTCCTAGCCCTCTTGCCTCTGGACCATGTTTGGCAACTGAAATTTCTCTTGGCCGTGCATGAGCTGCAGCTGCCACCTTTCTTTAACTACTGTGCTTTTCGCTGCTCCCCAGTCCCAGAAGTCAACCATCGTGGGGGCTTCTGGAACTGGAGAAGTCCCCTACAACTATGGAACAAAGAAGTTTGTGAAATGAGGCCATCATATCCCTCATCATTTGTACACTTCTCCCAATAATAGTAGTTCCTGTTCGACCTGGCCCTTTTTGTAGGGTCACCCCCAGATTTATGCCTTCTGTTGATGAACCCATTTTTGTTTGTATTAGGGCTTTGTGCCCTGTACTACTGCTAACCAGTGCGAAAGGGCTTGTGCTCTCTCCTTCAGACATATTAAAATTGGCCTACACCTAACTAGCACAATTAATTTACTTTTAAGTCCCTAGTCAATGGTACTACATATACACAGGGCCTGAAAATTAATTTTGATTGGTGGGCTTGCTGCACGCATTGTTCCACCCACTAAAGTAGCATTTTAAAACATGTCTCAGTCCTGCCAGTGCAGCCTGTAGTGCAGTTTTTAACTGCCATTTGACCTGGCGAAAAGTAAGTCCTAACAGCTCCTTGGGTTGAGTGTATGTATTTAAAATGTAGGGCATGTGTACTTATTTTTCACTACGATAAGGCTTATCTCTTCCATTGGCTAACACCGGATTACCTTATAACATTTAATAAGTGCTAACATTGAATTGAGAGCTGAAAGAGATATACTATTTGCACCCAAATTAATGGTAATTTTAAAACCTCTTTATAGTGAAGTCAGATTTGAAGTTAAAATTCTGACAATGCCATTTTTAGAAAGCTGGTATTTTCTTATCCAAACAATGTGTGCCTCCTGCCAGTGTCCTAGGTCGCATAGCTGTGAATGGCTCTACTGTTATAGTTTGTGCATTGCTTCCAGACAGTAACACAAAGGGGGCTTAGATGTGGACAGGATGGACCATCCTAGCAGGATGACTTGGAAGGGGCTGTTCGCAGCCCCATTTACACTTTAAAGAGCTTTGCCTTCTGCACACACAAAGGAACCTGACACCAGGCCTGCCCTTTTGTCACAGGGAAAGAGGAAGAACTTTCCAGAACCAGATGTGGGAGTAGGACAGGAAATCCCCCCCACACTAAGGCCGGCACCATACCAAGTATAAATATTGAGCCTCAAGAGCCACTCATCAGAACATTCTGGATTTGTGGACATTGCAAAAAAAGGAATGCCCTGCTACCAGAAGACTGTCTTTCTGCTTGAGATCTGCTTTGCTGCCTAAAAAGGAAGACTGGACCTGTTTACCTTCATCCCAGGCTAACCTGAATGCCTCAAAGGGCCAGTTGGTTGTCCTCCTGTGTGAGTTCCAGGGACACCACAAGCTTCAGAGGCCTCCCCGCAGCTGCCCAGCTGACCTGCTGCACTGGACCTGTAACTGGATCTGCCTGAGCCCTGTTGCCCTCCGCTTGATCCCCAAGAGGTGCCTCTCCAAGTCATGGACCTTTAGCTGCCATCAGAGTGCTCTGTGTGCTGTGATGATTTGTGATGTTAAAGTTCATGGTGGTGCACTCAGATATGTGTGATACTGGTTTTGGTGGTGTTCACACACTGCTTACTGTGCATGCACTGCTGTCAGTGGATGTTGCATTGTGCTTGCCAGGTGTGAGTCCCCCTAATGTCCAGCTGAGTTTTCTATGTAATGTTTTTGTTTGTGCATATGTTATGTATTTGTTGTTGAGGGATGCAGTCTTTGTCCTGTGTTGGCTCTTTCTACTGGCAGGTCCATGTGTGTGTAATGTTTTTTTAGCATGACATTGTGTGTGAGGAGTTTGTGTATTTGAATGCATTCAGATGTGTGTTGAATTTGTACTGTGCCTTTCTTGTGTGAATGTCACATGCGACAATGTGGAGTCTTGTTTATTAGCTTGTTTTGAGTGCACAATTGTGCTATGGCCTCCTATATTTGAACAGTCACTTGTCAGGATTGTGCATGTGAATGTTTGTGCTACACATTGACACCATGCTCACTTTGTAACTGGTGGAGTGTCTATGTCTGTGTTTGCAGATTTGTCTGGTTGCACACAGTTTGTGTTTATAATTGACATTTGTTCATGTATTTTTGATTAGTTTGGATGATGCTGTCTGTGCAGTTGGCCAGAGGAGAAATGTTATCTATTCCAGGGTTGTCTAGGATCACATTGCCTATCCACTCTTTGGCTGCACATTGCCAAGCTTGTTGGACTTCTTTTGATGTGGTTTGTGATACATGTGTTTGGCAATTGGTTTGGGATCAGCATTGGTTCAAGCATCCCTGAGTGGGACTCAGACATTTGTAGATACACACCAGGGTGTGGCATTGGTTATCAGGGAACTCACAGGACCTTATTTTCACCTTTATCTTTGCTTCTCCCAGGTGTTGAGCAGTGAAGGTGGGAGATGGGTAGATGAGGGGTATGTGTGAAGATCATACTTCGGTTTGACAGTCAGGGACTGTCACCGTGAGCCATGAGTGTTGTGCTGGTGGCAAACACATGTAAAGATAGTTGACACAGATGAGGGGCTGGTCACTGTATGGCTTATGACAGTTCATATCATTTTGGGCCAATGCATTACTTGCATTGCTGTATCACAGGGATACTGCACAGATGTTACTTTCCTTCAATTTTAATCTTTGTGCCACCCATGTATTATTTGATGTCCTAAGTGTAGTGTCATATGTGGTACCTCTTGAATGTCACGAACAAATGGTACCAGTCATTTCTACATGCTTTTCCTGCACTGTGCACTCCACTTTAGGATAGTTTACTTGTTATGATACAGTGCTGCTGACTTATGGTTTGTGTATGAGGCAGAGTTTAAGTGTGTGAGCTGTATCAAGGACTTAACATACAGTGTGAACAGTTCCAAGGTTGTTAATCTGCACAGTGACTCTTCATTTATTCAATTACTCACTTTAATTCACATCAGTGGAAGGCAGGTGTGAGGAAGAGGAGGGTTGTCATGAGTTTAATTCCTTATTAAACACATTTGCCACACAGAATAGCAAACTTAAAAATTGCAAGTAATACTTTTTAGTCCTTTTATATGTTAGTATGAAATGTTTTTAATGCTTCTATTACATTGACATGTGACTGAATCCTTTAGCAGTTCCCTTTTTAATAACGGCTCTTTGCCAGATTTGGCACATTTACGTTCCACGCGGACATGAACCCGTGATGGAAAAATGACTTGTTTAATTGAAGAATGTAATTAACAGCAGCCAAGGCATCTGCATCAGATTCTGGTTCATGCCAAATTTGTATTCCTAAAGATTACCTGCACCTTAGCAACGGGACGTTGCTAAATTAGCACTTCAACCCTTTTTGCGGAATGGTATCCGCGATGAACACTACGGCCCGTTGCACTGGCGAACATAATCGATGTCATCAAACATGTCTTTACTTCTGAAATGGGACTTTGCTCAGGTTGCATATCTATCCTTTCAGCTGGTATGAACTCGTGACGATAACTGAGACCTACATAGTATCCGTAGGTCCTAATTTCTGTTTTTTTAACGTCTGCTAGTTTAATTTTTATACCTAATGATATTTTTAGATTGTATTGTTTTTATCATTGAAGTGTATTGTCCGATTTATATTGATATGTACGAAACTTGTCCCTCGATTCCTTGTGTCATTTATGGTATTTTTACCGAAATAAAGACTTTGATGATGATGATGAGTCTCAGGTCAGAGTTTACTTCTGTCAAGATGGACTCTTCCTGACACTTTGGCATTCATTCAATACTTTGTAGTTGGTGCTACCTTTGTTGAGATGGAGTAATGGTGTGTAGGTGTTCTGTGAGTTGGCAGTGTAGTCAGTGTTGTTGATGTACTGGACATACTCACATAGTGTCATTTATTGCAGCAGTACACGTGAGTCAAATGCACAGTGGTGCTTACTTTGAGTTTGCTGTTTGAGTCAGAAATCTTGTACTGTGTTGCATGGGATGTCATTATGTGATATGGTCTTCTATTGTATGTGATGAGCCTATCAATGTCTGCTTGGGGGCTGTGCTGATCTGTGATTATGTGGCAGTGGTGTCTAAAAGGATGTGTCATCTACCTTGGCTCACTGACTCATTCCAACACCTTGTCGGACTACTGTGAAATACACATACACACCCTGCTTGCTCAGCCCTCCTCTGTTCCACATTGTATGCGGACTGACTCTTATTTGGCTGCAATGATGACTATTGTCATTTTGAAGGGACTCTTGCCTCACCCCACACTCATGTTACTATACAATTGCTGATGATCCTAATGAGATGTCAATATAGACAGTGTCCCAGCGCATGACTTCATGCTGCAGATATATTGTGCAGAGTGGTGCTTCTTTTATGATAAATGGGTGTGGATGTTGTGATGATGGTCTTGCTTGCCTAGGACAATGTGCTGGACTCCTACTACATTGTGGGCAGGTTTTACTGCGGCTTCACCGCTGCGGTGACATGACCGGCACGACTGGGCTAGTTGTAATCATTTCTATGGAGATGGGTGAATCTGATGCTGAGGTGACAATTTGTTACGTGCAAGACATGTGTAATTGGACTATGGGAAATGTTCCTGTCTCCACCAGGGTGTTTGTTGTAGACATGACACGTATTTCTCCGCGACAGTTGTGTGTTGTTGTTGTTGTACAGGGGTTGTATGCTGGGATATGTTTTTGACATACCTGCGGTGTTGTCCGCAAAGGCGTCTTATCTGCTGGTAGTGGATCAGGTACAGCAACGGAAGGGCTTGTAGAGCAGGATCCTTGGCGGCCAGGAACGTGTGGAGGTGGCTCGGACTCGAGTTTCTATCTCCGGAATTGTGCTTCCGCCATGTCCGAATAGCTGGTTTCTCTGCTGCGTTCTGATGGGCTGGTTGACGCATCGTGATCTGTCCGGGGGACGGAACGTCATTCCGCACGGCGGTCTTTCCCTATTGGCTCCCTCCGGCACAGTTGCAGAACGAAAAATCTGGCGGGTGTGGAAACTCCGCGACGGGTGGAAAATGGGCTATCTTTGCCCATTGTAATATGGCGGTCGCGAGGACCGCTGCAGGAGTGACTAAATGGACGTTTTCCGCCAGCACCGCGGAGGTGCCTACGACCGCCATCGTAATCAGACCCTTAGTGTGGCATCTGACTTTATGGTGTTTTGGGAATGGGCACCCCTCCGGCCAAACGTGTTTTAATGGGGCCAATCTCCTAAGACCAATGTAGTGTTACTGCCTATCTGTGGAATCGATCTGGATTTTCTTGTTTGCACGTTTATCTAAGGGTTGCGTGTCACCTAGCCTGTGATCTGTCCATCAGTTGCTTAAGGCCTCGTACACAGGGCCTGCCTGACCACGTACTTCTGGCTTGGGGTTGAGGGGGAGTTTGTATCGGGTGAATTCAACAACAGTGATGCGAGTTCGTTATTATACGTACATATATCATGACGTGCATTGATATCATATTTTCCAATATTAACAATTGAACTAAAAGAAAGGCTCCAGACAGGTATCAGATTCCTGATGCATGATTTCCTCGTTCCGTACAGACTCATCTGACAAGCAGTACGAGAGAGGAGGGTGATCTGACCACAGACAAGAAGAGTACATGAGCCTGAAAAGGGAGACGCAAAGCTTGTCTGACGTAAAGATAAAAAAGGAGGGAAAATCTCCTCAGTATAAAACATCTTTTCAAAACTAGAAAGTTGCGGCTAGGCTAAACAGGATTTGGGCGGTGACTCTCACCAACAGCGCAGCAAAAGTCACTATAGTGTGCAGGAATCGCTGGAAGTTTCTGGCACCTAGACCAACTGATAGCTTTGTTGCAATTGAAACCTCAGATAGGCACATGGTTCCTCCAAATGGCTTATATGACTTGGATATACAAATTGAGGGTGATATGCAGCGCACCATTAAAGTAATATTCTGGGAAAATTTTACTTTGTCTTACAACATTCTTTTAGCGGAGGTCGATTTGCCCCCACTCTTTGTTCAAACATCCCCCCAGTGTGAGGATGTCATAATACCTTCATTTTCTGCTCTTGTCCCTGATGATGTCAAGCAAGCTTACGCTTCAGCGTGAGCTCTTGCACAAGCCCCGGCTTTATACGCAGTCATGTCGGCTCGGATAAGGAATCTCCTTATCATGTTATATCATATCATACCCATACGGTCCATCCCACAAGTGCAACCACAATATCCTCTTCAACGTGATGCTAAGACGCGTGCTAGAGAAATACTCTCCCAATTAAAGTACCAGGGAGAAATTTAACTGTGTGTCTCTCGGATGAATAATCCCCTTTTTCCTCTTTTGAAACCAGATTATTCATATTGCATAGTCTTAGACTACAGACATTTAAATAGTCATAGACAAACATTTGCTATACAAAATACACACAATATGGCATTGATTTGCAATTTTGGGCGAGATGTATTAAGTAACCGTTTTGAGATTCCCTAATTGCGAATCCTTGTAATTCGCAATCAGAAAATCGCAAAACGGCGTGTATGAAAGTGTGTTGAACACATTCTGTGATTCCTAGGGGGTCGCGAATGACCTACCTCTTGAATATTAATGAAGTAGGTTGCAATTTGCAACCCCCTAGGAATCGCTAAAATCACTGGGATGGTGGCCTGCTGGGGTCTACGACCACCATGTCCGTGATTGCTTTTAAATTAAGCAAACATTTAAAAAAGAAAAATGAAATGCTTTCTTTTCCTTTTTTAAGAGCAGGCAGAGGTCCGTGGGACCACTGCCTGCTCTGAAACAAACATTTTCGCTGCCATTCCCAAAGGGGAAGGGGTCCCAGAGGGAATGGCAGCAAATGGGTAACCACCTAATTGAAGTAGGTGGCAAAATGTGAATGTTTTGCGAACCCCAATCATGGTCACAAAACATTCATACATACCATTAGGATTCAGTATTTGGAAGGGACGCCCTAAACACACCCCTTCCAAATACTGAATCGCAAGCCCATTTTGCAATTCAGTAACAAGTTACCGAATCACAAAATAGGGTTTGATACATGTTTGATACATGTTTAGCAATGGGCTATAAGAACAGGCCAGGATTGTTTGATGCCCGCATAGTGTCAATTCTACATGATATTGACCCTGACTCTGTCCTACGTAGATAATATTTACCTCACAAACAATGAGTTAAACCCATACTTTGCCAGAGTCAATCTCATAATTTTAGGATTCACTGCATGTGGCTATAAATTCAACATTAAGAAATCGCATATCGCATATCAAGTGTCCTTTTTATTTTTTAAAGAAGTGTGCACAATTGCAACCTTCAAATACTTTAAAAAAATTACAATCCTTGTTAGAATTCTTTAATTTTTGCCAAACATGCATTCCTGATGATGCACAAAGCATTAAACCACTTTATGAATCAATACACCCTTATTTTTCCAGTTCACATTGGACATCAGAACACACACACACACTCAGATCTTTACAATCTGATTTACATGCAGCATGTCACTTACATACACTTGCAAAAACCACAAACCTAGTCATCCAGGTCTTACCGGGTATACTTGGATTTACCGATATCACTTTTAATGAAGGTGAAGAAATGCCGATGGCATGTAAATAGCATATATATTCCAGTGCAGAAATGCATTTTGCTTCCACTGAAAAATACTGACTGCTGTGCAGATGGCAATTCTGAAAGAGTGGCCTCTTGCACAAGAGAAACACATCACTGTTGTTACTCCAATGCCAACCTTAGAGGCTGTCACAAAAGCAAGCATTACTAATGCTAAAGCCCTCCATCCTAGATGGATACAATGGGCAACTTACTTAACAGCTGTTGATGTAGACTTCATCTTTGACCCGTCTTTACAGACACAAGAATTTCTTCAGTATGTGTATGTCTACCCCATGCCCACCTCTGTCTTACCTTTTGAACAGTATAACTCTATTGTTTACACTGATGGTTCAGCCCAACCTGCTATAGGTTCTAAACAATGATAAGCATGCGCCACAGTTGTTGATGTTATGTTGGATGGGAACTTCCAACCACAAAAAACTCTCACACAGTCCTTAGATGACTGCAGTGCGCGGTTGGCTAAACTGAAAGCTTTGCTTCTTGTACTAGAACATACGCATCCTGAATTCCCCACACTTATTGTGTGTGATTTGTGTTACTGTGTAGAGTCCTTTAATGATAATTTACATTATTGGCGGCAGAATGGATTCAAAGATTCTAAAGGCAACACAATCATGCATAAAATGCTTTGGGTTAAACTGGCAGACCTCAAAGATAGGTTTCCAGGGGCTCATGTTATTCATACTTTGAGTCATCAGTGTGTAGGAGCACACATTGTGGGGGATTCTCTGGCTGATGATGCAGCAAGATCTGCAGTTGCAACTGCTACTGTTGCTGCAATTACTCATTCTAAAACGAGAATAGATTCTGATATCTTGGCTGCCATGAATGCTAACAATGACCTAAGGGCTTTCCATCTAAATATACTTACCACTTACGTGAACAAAACATTCCTTTTGCAACTATTCCAGGATTTGGTGATCATTTGATTCCCAACCAAGTCTGCAGACTAGCTTTAATGATAGCTGCGCATGGAGGTGTTGCTTCTGCACATTCCGGTGTGGCAGCCACAATTTCCCTGCTACTGCAGCGTTATTGGTGGCACAGCCTATATCAACAGGCCAAGAAATGTGTCCTATGTTGTGACATTTGTCAACAAATTAAAGCTTCCACCATGGCTCGTCCACCGCAGACACACCTGTTAATTTCAACAAGCCTTTTGGCTGCATTTAGCTGAACCATTGAGGTCCACTGATTTCAGATACTGCATTATAATGTATCTTAGTTGCAGTTGATTCTTCTCCAGGTTCCTCTGGGTTTTGCTACAGCATTCAGCTTACGATTGCAGTGTTATTAAAGACCTGCAAGTCTTTATCGGGATATATGCATGCAGTACATTCCACTCGGACCAAGGCCCGGCCTTCGCTTCTAGAGCGTATTGGGAAACTATGGCTTTCTTGATGTACAGTTGCAATATTCTTCTCCATAGTGGCCCAAGGCCAATTTTGTTGTGAAGAGGATGAACCGTGACTTAAAGCAGTCCTTAACAGCTAGAGTAGTAGGCACAGGGCGTAGTTGTATCAACCACCTATATGGGGTGCAGCGAGCAATTAATAATCTCCCTAAAAGATCTATGTTTGGCCGGATTCGATACCAGGTCCTTTTCAGCATCAAGATGTACGTTCCCGACATTGGCGGTCCAGACATTGTGGCGGAAGTCACGCCCTTTGATGTAAATGATTGTTGTGCTGTCTTACAGGATCTACAAAACTTCAGTGACACCCAATCCAATGACCAGTTGAAGACGTCTGCCTCTGCAGAAATCAAGAAGAAACCAGATCGTTCGGGTTGGATTGCAAATGTTGAGAATCTCGTGCAAGAGAAGGTCGCAGTGAAAAAGGGTTTTGGCCCATCATATCGAGCACAAGTGCCAGTCCTTGGCATTCAAGGTACAAGAACTGTATTCTTGCCACCACTTCCTTCTTCTAAAGACAATCATTGTGTCTCTGTTGATCACATCAAGTTACATCATGTGGCCAATTCTTAACAGTAGTCCACAAGGAGTCCTTGGTAGATCCCTAGCTCCTCTCACTTCCATACAGGAATTTCCTCTACAGCTAGTGAGCACAACCAAAGCTGTTTCTTCCCAGCTGGGGGGGGGGTGGGGCAGAGAATGCACTACAGTTAATTCCTGCATCTGCTACAACTGCCAGCAACATGACTGCAGTGAGTACTGCTCTTACTACTGCGTCTTCTAAAGCTGATGCAGTTTATACAGATCCACCCTTTTTGGATCCACCTCTTCTGGATTTTTCTGGTCCTGGTGCAGTACCTGAGGCACCAGTTTTTCAACTAACTGCTTCTGGGTATTACGTGAGTCGAGATGATTTTTCTTCGGATTCTTTTGAGGATTCTTCTGTTTTAGACACTCATCCTGCACAGATCAGTGGTTTCATTGCATGGATGAAATGCACTTATCAGGTCCCCCCTTGGATATATGTTTGGATAACATTTTCCTTGGTTTTTCTATTCCTGTGGATTGGATTTGTGACTGTTTTTGTTGCTGCTGATTAATGACCACTATCTTCCCGAACGCTCTGTTACAAAACAGGTTAATGGAGTGTTAGCAACCTACTCATCGTCACATAAGCTAAAAAGAGACTTGTCTCTCATGAACATTACAGCTGTTCCAGTAACTGATGGAATTGGTTAGGATAAAGTTCCCTTCGATATATTGGGTCCTGTGGAGATTCTGCAGATACAATATGTATTTAGGGTTTCTAAGGATGATGTAATTGTGCCTTGGTTACATTCTGATGATTGGGAAGTTGAAACTGTAAACTCTATGCTCTCGGAGCTGGAATACTGTACTGTTTTTGAATCTGAGGATCTGTACTTAAATTCTGCACATTATGGTGAAATGTTCTGTTATCACCATTATGGACATTATTATTTACACCAAGCTAGTGTTCAACGCACCATTCTTATTTACACACAATGGGAACATTGTCCTTCTCCCCCACAAGGGAGATCCAAAACATAGGGATACATTCACATATTTGTCTGGATATGATACATCATACCCCACATCAGATTATTTCAAATTAGTTCCTACGCTACCAAAGGAATATTTACATGCACAAACTAAGCTAATATACATGGACTCATTTGTCACCCAATTAGCTGTGAAAGGCTATGAATATTGGAAAGACACAATTGACATGAAGCCCATTTGGGGTACCAAACCTTGGCAAGTTCGGAGAACGGAAACCTTGTTCTGAGCCTGTTTAATTCCAACACAAATGATTTTTATAAATTACACTGCTCAACAGACCACGTGTCTAGGATTGGCAAAAATTAAATATATGATTGCACCGAACATTCCCTCACTAGCGCGTTTTGATCATTGGCAATATTTAATATATTACACTGAAGAACAGCTCAATAGTATGTTGCAGAATGGTACATTTAATTCCACATTTTCAGTTCCTCACTGGTGGTTATTGTGGCCAGTGGACTCAAATGGTTGTCATACTTGTTTTTTAAATTCTACACCGGGGTTTCAGGCAAGCAGACCTGAGCTCTGATATTCCTACTCACAACATTCAGGTATTGTTACCACCTATTCGGTTGGGAAATTGTGTCCGCAATGGTTGGAACATTCCACACTATCTGCAGGGAAAGAACATCTTTCTCTGCTGTCCAAAGACATGGACTTTTCAGACTTTGTATTAGGTCCTAAGCCTCCATGTTCAAAAAGCTTTATTTAAGCTACATAAAATGAGATTTGGAAATTGTCACAAATGGAAGCTGCCACACGTTTAAGACAAATGGCTCAAGATCATTTGGATAAAGTCCTTGCTGTTGTTGATAATAGTTTTAATATGCTTTTTTCTTGAATTTATAATTTGAATAACATCGTGTCATCTGTAGTTGATATCATGCAAAGTGACATGTCTACATTGTACCATGGGCAAAGTCAGCTTAAATCTATCATGCAGTTCAAACTCTTAAAAATGGGTGCGTCCATTGGCGTTACCTGAATTCCAGCCACCTATTCCTGCCTTTCAACCTGACACAAAAACAACAACTCATGGCTAAGAAAGATGCCAAGTATACACAATGTTACATCTTAAGAAGTTAGAAGAGCCCCCATTCACAATAGCAGAAACACCTTCTACTTTCTGGTTAATACACAGTTTAATATCTTTGCCAATTTCAACATTTCAGTTCACAGCTTGCATGAAACATTTCCCTGTCAGTAGATAGGAGGCAGCTTTATTAATGAATTATGGTCACTTGCATTTTCATATCATTGCAAACATGCCATTTCAGAGGACTGCAACCCTTCTGTTGGACATTCACTCGTTTCTAAACATGTGACCATGCAGAGCGCTTGTAATGCGTCAGTAGCAAATTTTGCCTGCTATTTAAAAAGAACACCAGTTCCTGCAATGCTCCCACTAAGTACAGTCCTTTTAAATTGAAGTTATTTAATGGCAAGCGATCAGGACTGTTGCAAAATGAAAGCTGGGATCCCATACATTTTATCGGTTTCCTAGATAGTGATCTGCTGCAACAACGTCCTTTTCCCTCCCACACAAGGGGGTATGGATAACTCATTGCCTTCCATTCCAACTTTGAAGGCAGATTTCAGCAAGCTAAGCAGACTCAAAGCACTATTGTTTCAAAAGGAAGTAGCACTAACATTTGCTAAAGAAACCTTTGAATTACAAGTCCTAAGGACATTCAGTGAGATACAGTCCTTGTTAAACACCAACCTCCGATTACATTTCTGAGAATTTTTAAAGTTATCAGTTTTCACTTAGTCAGTTCCTGCTAGAAAATCTTCAGAGTAATACCGACTTTCATGTATTCAATTTTTTCCAGTGTGTTCAGGGGCTTCCAGCTGCTGTTATTCTTCATTTGCGGCATTTTGGTACTATTTTTGCTCTTCGACAATAGATGCCCTGTGTGCAAGTCCACTGGAACTACCACTGCTCCAGCTGTGCCGTGTGTGCATGCTTCAATTCTTTAGAATCCTCTTGCTCCAGGAACTAGACCTTGATTGTTCATTGTCATTTCAACCTGCCTGGTTTACCTGCATGAACCCCATCTTTAACTGCCTCTGGTGCCCTGTATATTTGCCTGGCTCTGCCGACACCGGCTCCCGTGGACATAGACCTGTTGATGAGTCCCTTAGCGAACCATTTTAAAAGTTGTCCCTTGGGCCTATGGCTTCTTCAGAATGCGAGCTATGAGCCACTTCTTTAAGCAGAAACGAGTACTTACAAACAAACAAACAGCTGCCTCTAATGACATGGATGCGGGTAACTCGATTACATTCTCAGCATCAGCTGAGACAAAGGATCATGTTTGTTCTCTGGAATTAGTAGACTGGGCTCTTGAACAATCATCGTCTGTGGAGAGGGAATCCATTCTGGGTTCACTGGCTTTAGAACATGCGAGAGACATCATGGATACCTCTGAAATACCTTAATTTGACTACCTTTTCAAATTGACATGTTAAGATTTTTCACTATGATTATAATCCTTCTTTATAACATGCTTATTAGCAAAGCCTAGAACTTGCTTAACTTGTGACTTAACTTTTTATTATTTAGTGAGTCGTTACGTTCCTGTCCTGACCAAATGGGGGTGTTGTGAATTCTCTCTAGGGCCCACTGTAGTTCTCCCCTATGTTAGCCTAACTGTCGGTTGTAGGCCGCATTTGCCTTGCGCACATTACAAAGTTACATGTTTGTTTTTGTGCCACACTATTGTTTTAAAAACAGGCTGTACATGTTTTTTGTTATTTAGCTCTACTGCTGGGATTCAGTCTAAACATTTCATACATGTCAGAACAACACTGTGCCCTGTTTTCTCTGTGGTCGATCACTTACACATCTAACACATAGACATAAAAATGAGACCCAGCTGCTGTTTTCTAGCATGCCATTTCTTATCATATAAGCTGAGACTTGCCGTTTTGTAAATAGAGAGGAGAAGTTCCCTCCAGAGGAAAGTCCTCGGGATGAGCGCACCAGCCTTGTCTCTGAGATGCAGACCAGCTAACAGCAAATGTCAGGTATGGGGCCCGGCTATAATCTTAGAGATCTGTGATGTATCATTGTGCTGACGTAATATAATAATAATAATAAATTATAATTAGGGCTCCCGGTTTTATGGTATTTATTTTTTTGCCATTTCCGTCTGTATTTATCCATATTTATTTTTGGGGCATTTTTTCTGTATTTATCCGCATTTATTTTTGCCACAAGCAAAAGACTGACGCTACAGCTAGTATTTTTCCACATTTATTTAAATTGACAATGCACACATGCGCCTGGTTGTTATTGGTCAACATAATACATTCATCTGAAAACTTTGCCATTGTAGTACAAGCACATGTGCATTTCAAGAGACTTTGAGGACATTGAGGCTCTTTCTGGTTTGTTAATGAAATTGCAGTACATGAGTTTTAGACTGTACGTGTCTAGCGCCCAAAAATAAATTACGTTGTCCTGGCGAAAAAGAATAAAATACTACCTGAAACCAAAATTAAAACACAACTTACTAGTTCCAAGATGTAATTGGCTTCTAATAGAATTTACTCCATAGTAGTTCTCGAGCGGTCCAAAGCCCACGTGTTGCCAGCTGGCCTCGAGAAGGAACCACTTTGTAACTGGTCGACTGGAATTTCGACTAGGGTGTGATGAGAGCATGAAACTGCATCTCGACCTTGGAAGACCAGTGATGTCTACATACTGGCCTCTGCTGGGCTGAATTTCCCTTTAATCAGTTCTCATCATGCATGCAGCAACCAGTGACAAAACTGCTCGTGCGTCGTTAAGCCATCTAAACAGCTCCTGCTACAAATCTGCGGGCCAAGACTTTTCCCCGGCAAGATGCTGGTGAGGCTGTGAAGTGCCAGCCTTATGGCAGATAATTAGGGCTACATGTGCCGCTGGAAATTAATGAGAAATCCATAGCTGCCAAGGTTTCAGATTGCTTATGTGTGACATTTTCAGAATTTCACTGTAATAATGAGTGACATTCAACGACTATGAGTGACACTTTCGTAAGCAAAATCAAGCAATGAAGACAAGGAAAACATATATAAATATCAGAAATTACACACATTTAAGCAATGAGAAACTTTAAGAAGATCTTAAAACTGCTGCAAAACTAAGCTAGTGCCCTTATAAAAGCGTGTTGACTGGAAGCAGTGCCTCACTGCAGCCAAGCACCAGTTTCAGGTTTTTTTTTAAATGGAAGGGAGAGGTGTGAGAAGGCTACATACATGGGGGTGCTACCTGGAGGCTGTGTGTTGTTGCAGCCAAGCCTCAGATTCAGGGGTTTTGAGGGAATCAGAGGGTGTGGGAAAGCGTCCATACACCCAAAGTAGCACTAAGCATGGTTGAGCAGCAGGCAGTGTTACCTATGCTCTAATCATATTCTCCAAGAATTACACACAAAGCATTAGCATGCGCTATCAGAAAGAGATACCCACTAATGATCATATTGTTCAGAGTGAAACTGGAAAAACTGGGACAAATCCCAGCTTCTTGGTGTCACCAAAATTGTGTGATCCTAGACAAACTGTTTATTTCACATCCTTGTGTATGTTCATTATCACATGTTGGAGTGCCTTCAAATATGTGTGTCATACAAAAACATGTTTGTACAAATTGTGATGGTTACAACTAATTGTGCAATAAAGTTCCTTCATATATTTGAGTTTGACTGTACTCTGCACATGTATAACATGTCGCACATATTGTACAAATGAATCAGAAGAAGGACAAGTATTCTGGGATTACTAAGTATTTTCTAAATGACACCATGGCTAAAATATTGCCAGTAAATGACCACCGCACAAAATAAATGACAAATTGGTTTTTGAGATGCAAACTGGACTCCTGTTCGTTGTAGTTTTATATAGCGTGCATTGGAGCACTTTACATGAGCACCAGTTATATTAGTGAAGGTCAAATTTGGTTTTAGGACCAGGAAGATTCAAGTCACTTGTGAATATTTACACGATGCTGAGCCAATGCTCAGTCTTGAACCTGATTCCTAAGTTCCAAAGTCTGCAGCTGTTGTGGTAATACCACATGCTCTCCCATGTCTTGCGTTTGATTTAATGGCCTACAATGTTACTCCATCTGTAACGGGAATCTAGTTTGCATATAGGTACACATGAGAACTGACTTACCGGTCCTCCCATCTCACAGCCAGTAGAAAACACGCCATGCAGATTAAAAACAATGCTCCCAGTCCCCGCTGAAGTGACACGCTTCTTTCCTGGTGTTCCCTTTTTCAATGACTGCTCCCCATTGTGTCCGCTGCTCCTGCCTCTCTTGCCATAATCTCGATGTGTGCTTCCACTGTACCCACCGAGGCACCACCACTGCCTCCTTCCTTACTGCTGCTGGGAGGGGAGAGCCACGTGATAGCTCTCTCCGTGGTGCGCTGTAAAAGTCATCCGACGGCATGCTGCCTGCTCGACCACCTCTATACAGTACACTGCCAGGGGTCGCTCCACCTCGTCTCCGGGCACTGCGGGATTAGGTGTTTAGCGAGGTACAGGCGATTTCATTTATTAAGGACACTACTTGACACCTGGTTTCTTGTTTTGTCTGGACATCAACAGAGAAACCTAGCGCCAGACCAAATAAAACAGGTCTACAAACTGAACAGCCTAGCCAAGATAAATAACTAGTCGCACTGGGCGGCATATCTAGCCCTCAGGCCTCGACTGTTCTGGACAAAATCGGAAAAAAATGTGCCTTTCGAAGCATGCTGCAAAGGCATGTCACGGGGAAGCCTGGAAAATATTTCATTCTGGGGCAGGTTAGAGTACAGGCTGCGCGATGTTTTATACCCGCACCTGCATAATGTGGCCTGCCGTCCGTACTCCGACTCGAACACACCGACACAGGACGGGAGAGCGGCGGCGGGGGCCGAGGTGCCTCAGACAGCTCTCCGAGTGGGCGCAGCATCCTCAAGGCACCTCACGAAAACAACTTCCCAGGCTGCACATGGGAGGGCGGACACGTAGGCGAGCGAGGCTGTCTGGAGGCGACAGGGCCAGCCAGTGCTTTGAAACTCCCCGCCCGTGGTGAGAGCTTCAAAACACATCCCCTCATCCCTCACGAGGCAGCAGGGTGGCGCCAGCCCAGCACAACCTTACGGCTGGCTGCAGCAGGAGGGCGTTTAAAGCAGCAGGGAGGCTTTTCATGTGTGAAGAGGATCAATGAAGGGCGAACAGCTGAGGAGACACACTGCATTCCAGAGGGACAGAATCATGGCTCTCGAGTCGGTCCGACCCCTATCCTGCAACCCCTACCCCCCCAGGTCGTTACCCTCCTTCTCACTAGGCAATCAATCATGGAACGGCGCGACGGCGTCCCTTTCCCTCCACCCCGCTTATAAACCATTAAGCAACCCCTTGCTTTTCTCTTCTTGAGACACCCTGATAACACGACACTGCAGGCTCCCTTAATGAGGTCCACACGAGGCGCTAAAAGACCCTGATTGGAAGGGATTTAAATGAATTTCCAGGGGCGTGGAAAGGAAACTGCACTGAGGCACGGCAGCGCGGCAAAATTTGCTAGTGTTTTGCCGTTTCTAAATATAAATACAGACAAAGGAAATATAGATTTCCGTCTGTATTTATATGTATAAATCCGTAAAAACGGAAAACCGGGAGCCCTAATTATAATCTATCTTTGTAAAGCGCAAACATATCACCCCTTAAGGTTTCATGGCACTTGGGGCCATCGGGGAGATTAAGAGAGCTTTTGCTGTGAGTCACATGATGCTGAGCTGAGCTGCCACCGGTGCCCGAACCTTGAGCCCCATGCTCTGGAGCCAACCGTTCGGGACACTGCGCCACACCTCTCCCCCATGTAGTGAGGTTAGGCTCAGGCAAATATATCATTCACCATGTTAGGGCTTTTCACTGTGTACAGTCTATAGATAATGCTAATCCCCCTGCTTTGTTGCATATGTTTCCTAATTGCAGCACAGTTTCTACATGATAGAGCACAATAGTTTCAATAAATATTGTAAACTTTCCTTGTGTCTTTCAGTAGTTTATTATGGACATGCATGAGTGAGAGTAGAAAGGTGATAACCTGTTACTGCGGTTCTGTGAGGGGACTAGAATGTTGTGTCCTGGGTTACCAATGTACCTGTTACTCTGGGAAGGTTAGGAGGGCAGGTAAGGCACTATGAGCTAGTCAAGATTCGGGCCTGATGTAGCGGAAATCCAATTTTAATTGTAGGGGTGCATTAGAATCACACATATGGAGCGTACCCGCATATAATCCTTTGTCGGATTAACATGAGGTGTAGAATTTTGAAATGTATTAACTTGAAACGTGATGTGTTTAGGCCATTGAAAAGTAACAGGAAGAATTTACATAGAAAGTGAATGTAACTAGCAAAACCTCGTGTTGTAGAACTGACAATCATTCATTTATTAAATGTGTTTACTAATTTTTGTCATTTACATGTAGGTAGAAATATTAACTGAATGTGCCTTATTTTCCTATTTAGTTTACTAAAGGTCACATGCCATTTTCTTATGGTAGCCGAATCTTGTAGGCCTGAAATGCATTTTCCCTGGAAGCTCTTGCTTTAGAATTAACAAGCTGAATTTCATGTGTGCTGTGGAATTCGTTCTTTCTCACGTTTTGTGTTGCAGGTGAAAGAAGGGCTCCTGTTAGCTATAATAATGTCTTTGTTTTACTAGTCAGGCAAGGAAAGGAAAAGTTTCATTTTATGGTATTAATCGATAAGGGAAAACCGTTGTGCTTCACAAAGGCTTGGGAACCAAGGACAAAATGTATTGAGAAGAAGAACACCGTTGTCCCATGGAAAACTACCTTTAAGACGGTACCCAGAGCAGTTGGCGTGACCTGCAAAGGATCTTGGGAAAGATCTCTTCAATATTGTGTTGTTGGGAGTAGGGAAAGCACCCACTTCTCCTTCTGCTTTTTGAGAGAGAGCACCTTAGAACAAGCTGCGTCTCAATAGCTTTATGCTGTCTGACCCATCGATGTTGGAGAGACTTCTTAAGAAGACTCCACATGCTGACACCTTTTATTCTTTTCCTGAAAAAGCTTAAGTAGAGATGTTATCTAGCATTAGTGTAGGGCTAGATTAATGCTTTATATTCATCAACCCTTGATGCAGGGAAACTTGGGCTCGATTGCTTTACTTATGCTATATCGCCTTACCTGGATAGGCAGATTTGGCTTTATGCTGATTCTGATGTATTTCTACAATCACATCTTGAGGTGTCTTTATATTCAGTTTATATTCAGTTATTTTTGGCTTTGTAATAAATTAACTAACCTTATGTAGTTGGCCATAGTTACTATGTGTCCAAGTGATTTATTGATTGATTGATTGATTGGCAATGATAACACATTTTCTCCCCTCTACGCTTACATGCTGCTAAAAAGAACCATCGAATTGGGATTCTAGAATAGGTCCAGAACTTATGGGCCCAGCCCTTTCAGGTCCACAGGTACTGATGTGGTATGGTGACTCAGTCCCTACATACTGACGTTCTGTGATCCCAGGCATAGTTATGCTTCCAAAGCAGAATCCCTGCAACAGTGCCCTCTTGCTAGGAATGTACTGCCTAAAAACCAAACAGCGCCTTGACCAGGACCAAAGACACATCCACAGCTATTTCTTTTTCTGAAACATAGATCTCTGAAAAGGGATTTACAAAATGATCAAGAACAGGCCGAATCTTGACGAGATGTCACAATAAGGGTGATCCTGTGGAAATGCTGAAGCATTATCAACAAAATGCAGCATCTGAAGCAGAAGCAAATACCAATCAACACTCATGGTTGCAAGAAATATAGCAGTTGCAATCAAGGGACTAGTAGACCGATATGAAGACAGTGACAGTTTCCTTATCAATCCATTCAACAAAGTTAAACCCGAGAACTTCTTCACCTCATCCAGATTTGTGGGAGTCCACCAGGTAGCTCTAGAGTAGGACTTAAGTCTGGCACTGTTGTCCCTCAAATACTGTTCAGCATGCAAATTAGTCTGGGGAACAATCGCATCCAAAAATACATCGTCCATAAACAACTGAAAGAAATTTATAGGCAAAAGATTTTCAGTATCTACCCTACACCCTGCAACACCACTAAAGGCAGACAGTACAGGCTGCACCATGTTTGAAGCAACCTAGAGTTCAGCACTTACAATGGGAAGCCTTCCAGCCCCAGAATGCAATCCAGATTCCCCTTGCTGCGTTTTCAGCCTTTCAGTGTCCCCCTCTAAAAGAGGCACTTCCTCCGCACTAATAGTGGCTTCAATATCAGATGATTCCTCTTAGACAGAAAATTCACTCCCAGAATCTTGGACTTTGTCCTCTGCCTCAGAAGCAGAGTTTGTCTCAGAACCATGGTCAGAGGAAGATTCGAAAAACAAACCAACAACCTGCTGAACGGTCAACCTGTGGTTAGCCATAATCTTTGCTAAAAAAAGTAACACAACAAATAAGTCAACAATACCCACCACTTTGTAAAATAAGTAATAAACTGTGGGTTTATCGAACAGAAAGGAAAACTACTGGCAAATAGAAATCTGAAAGGGAATGTCAATCAATACAGAGCACACAAAGACCTATATATTCAAAATCAATTCCGCTAACTTGCCAGAGACAGCAAGACTGAGGATCAACTAAACCTACTCTGCACAGCAGCATCAAAGAAGTTCCACTGGAAAGGAAAAAACAAAAACAGCACATTACACATATCACAAGGCAGTTTAGAACATGCACAAATCAATATGTTACTTTGAAAGACAATCATACAAAAAGCTAAAGATTCAAACATTAGTACAGCAGTCAAAAATATTTATACAAACAGGCCAAGGATATACATTAGATGAAAAGATTACAAAATGAGTTGCTTACCAACCACAACTCCACAAACTACTGATATGCCAAAGCTGCACCCGCAAACAGGATTCACCACTACGTCAAAGGAAACAATTGGCTCTTCAATAAAAAAATGAAAATTAAAACACAAATAAAAATGATAACAAAATATCAATCAAAAGACACTAATATTACCCCGAAAGGATGCATCAGAAAGGCAAAAAAGACACCACCAGATGGGAGCAAACTTTACCTCACAAGGAGATTCGCCACCACATACATAACCTTATTCCCGGGTGACTCAAGTGTTGCTACCCACACAGAGGACTTAAAAATTGCTGATCTGCCCGGGAGGAGGGGGGGGGGCGTATACAAAAAAAAAGGCCCCCAAGAGGAGCGACCCTTCTACCCACTAACCCTGGTGTCTAGTGGTCTTCTGCCCAATAGAGGGCAGATCGACCTAAAACAGGCAATCTGCCATCCAGGGGTGGGGGAGCGGAACACAAAAGTAATTATTCCCCAAGGGGAGCAACCCTTGCCCAAGCGATCGCTTCCCCAACAACAAAACAAGCCCTGGTGGTCTTGTGGGCTTCCGCCCCCCTTCCCCCAGAGGACAGATTGGCCTAAAAGCGGTCCATCTGCCCTGCAAGGGGTGGTGGAAGACAGAAAATATTAACTCCCTAAAGAGAGTGACCCTTGGCCAAGGGGTCGCTCCCCTAACAACAAAAGAAGCCCTGGTGGTCCAGTGGGCTTCCACCGCCCCCCGGGCAGACCAGCCTGTGTTAATATTGATAAAATCGATGCCAATGTTTATAATGATATAGTCTCATATATGAGTGAAATTGCATCACTATTATCAAACCCGCCCATCCTGAACTCTCCATCAAACCCCGACTCAGACATAAGTGGTCAGGCAGGCTCTATGACCTAGGCCTGAGGTTACTGATTGACAGATCACAGGTGGGGTTGCACATAGCCGGCAGACAAATGGGCTACCAGGAAACTCAGGGTCAATCCCCCAGATAAGCGCAGCGACACCACAATGATTCAGCGAGATTGGCCCCAAAAAAGCACACATGGTCAGAGGGGTGAGCGCCTACCCAAAACATCATATAGTCAGATGCCGCACAAAGTTAGGTACACATAGTCATCAGGACAAAACACACACAGTAGACGCTGTGGTCATGTGCTCCTCATGCTGGACATCTGGACACATTACCCACTGGCCCCCATTTTGTCCACGCAAGGACGATGCCCACCTATATTTGTTATCAGGGGCCTTATTTATGACTCCACAGACAAGGCCCACATTCTTTTTCCAAAGAAGACTAGTCGGAAGTACTTTATGACACCCAAAATCTGTATAAAGACTCGTTCAGATTGATTGTACTTTGAGAAAGTCCTCAGACCCGTTTTTGTAACTGTGCTGCAGGTCTAAGTGTTTAATTAAACCAACTGTTTCTGTTATACCAAATGCCTCTTTTCTTTTGTTTTTGTCAAGGTAAATTCATATTCGAGAAACACCTGAAAACGGCCAATCTGCCTCAGGCGGAATTCTCCCAATATTATCTCCAAAGGGGTTGCTCCACTAACAACAAAAAAAGCCCTGGGCTTCCACCCTCCTGCCCCCCAGATGGCAGATCAGCCTAAAAGTGGCCGATCTGCCCTCGAGGGGGTGGGGGGGTGGAATTGCAAAAAAAATATTCCCCAAGGGGTCACTTCCCGCAATTATGCGAAAATTCATCCCTGGCATCTAGATGGTCTCAATCCCCTTGGGAGGCAGAATGGACACCAAAAATTATTTGGGGGGGGGGGGGGGAGGGCTGCTGAAACATGCACAAAAATATTGCCCCCTGAGGGGAGTGACTCTTGCCCAAGGGTCCGCTCCTCCAACAACAACAAAAGCCCTGGTGGTCCAGTGGTGTGGATTCCTGCTCCACGATCGCGGCCCCACTTGCGATCGTGGAGCAGGAATCCACTACAGACAGACACAGGGGGAAATGATATGCTCTTTCCTTTCTCCCTGTGTGTGTTCTGTATCCAATACCCCCCCCACCCCCCAGAGAAGGACTAAACAAAGGAAAGTCATCTCTCCTACATGCGCTGGAAGCAAATGACTTCCAATGCGACTCTGCACCATCAGATGGCGTCAGATTGCCGAGGGGGTGGGTCAGGTGGCAGTAAAAGCGCTTCCGTTGCCACTCCCAATAAATTTATGTTGCAGGAGGGCTCGTGGGGGGAGCACCAGCGCTCCCAACATGGGTGGGTGCCAGGATGGCTTTGAGCCATCTTCAGCACACGTACACCCTGGCTTAGGATGGCTCCATGCCGTCATGAGCACCCAAGGGGTTAAAGTAAATTAATTGTATATATTTATTTTAAATGTAGAACAAAAGGAAACAAAACTACAATACTATTACAGTTTATTTTATTTAAATCTCCTATTAATTTAAATATATGAAATTAAATTAAAATTATTTTTTTGTTGTTTAACTTAAGCAATAAATCCCCACCTAAAGTTAAAAGTATATATTTATCATGCATTGATTATTATTAAAAGTAATGTCTAGAAATAATTAAAAGTAATTTAATTATATTTTAATACAAATTAATATTACCTTATTCCTACGTGGAATCCATTTTCTTTGTTTGTCCTTTTAAGTGCAAATTAACCGTTATATGATATTCAATGATGATAAGGCCTGTAGAATGTGCACAGCAAAATGCATGACCCTTGGTGAACTAAAGTCCTGTACTGAAGTAAATATCTTGAAACACAATGCAAGGCTTCCTCAAAGACATCATCCGTGACTTGCATTATCTTGGTAGCCCAGCAACAAGACACCGTTAGCATACCATATATAGATAAGATGAAGTGTCTACCTCTGATTGGTTACTGCATTGTGTAGGCTTGGAAAAATCCCACTGTCCTAATCACTGGACACGTGAGGATGACGAGCACCGCCACACTGCATCATGCAGGTGACATACCCTATTAGCTTCTTCTCATTGGCTCTGTATCTAATAATTGCGTAACCTCTACTGTCTGATGATGGATACGGGATGTATTGGTCCATAGTTACCAAGAAATTCTCTTGTACATGTGAGTTTATTGGACATATACCAAGCACCTTTTTGTGGTTTACAAAAATAAATGACCGTGCTGAACTTCTGCAAATTGGACACTTGGTTACCAAGCTATCTGTGCTTGTGTTCACGTAGAAAGCTGCCTTTGAAATTCACCTGTGTCTGTGACTATTTTTATTTAGCTTTAACAACATCATAAACACCCAAGGGGTTAAAGTAAATTCATTGTATATATTTATTTTAAATGTAAAACAAAAGGAAACAAAACTACAATACTATTACATTTATTTTTATATAAATCTTCAATTAATTTAAATATATGAAATTAAATTAAAATTATTTTTCTAAGTTCAAAAAACCATAAATTCCCACCTAAAGGTAAAACAAATATATTTATTATGCATTAATTATTATTAAAAGTAATGTCTAGAAATAATTAAAAGTAATTTAATTCTATTTTAATAAAAAAATATTACCATAATCCTGTAATAAAAAGTTATTAATTATTTTTACAATTACATATTAAATATGTAATGTTTTTATATTTTTAAATATTCAATTCTTTTTTTTCTATGTGTTCAACTATTTGAAATAATTGATTCTAATTTAACATTATTTCCTATGGGGTATTTTAAGTCACAATCTCCAATATTTTCTAAGGGTGGGTTTTACTGCACCACTAGTTGGAGATGTGTGGTGCTGGACTTCAGCTCTGAGCTGGCACAATTTACTGCTGTTTTAGGTCCCTTTTTGGCTGTAGTACCTTTAGAAGCACAGTTTGTGAATAGCAATGCACTTACTCTTTTATAGGTGGTGCACATCCCAGCGCCCTAAACACCTTCCTAACCCTCCATAAGCCCCTCCTTACTTCTCCCTCATCAGCTCCCCTGTAAGCCACTAAAACATATACTTATGTGTGCAGAGACTCTGCAGTTGGGGCTTCTCACAGAAAAAAATAGGAGAGACAGAACCTCCACATGTATGTTAGTGAATAGCATTTTGTAGTGCATTTTACAATACTATTGTAGGACTACAAAACGTACTACAAAATGCAGTTTTTGAATAGGCCCCAGAGTGTTTGTAAGCACTCCTACATTTGAATAAAAAGCAACTGTATGCAGGGAGAAAATGAAATGCCCAGGAACACATAATGTGGTCAGATGTTGAAGCCATGAATGCAATTTTTATCTCCTGAATCCCAAATATCCATAATAGTAAGCATTCCACATCTGTTTCTTTATAGTGAGGTGATCTGTTTCTATGTAGTGTGGGAAATAAACATTTGTAGAAACAGTTAAAATGTTACATTTACTTGTAAAGTATACAAATCAACTCACAGCTGATGACATAAAACCTAGAAGGCAGAATAGTGATAGTGAAAAGAACATACAAATACATGGACATACTTTTATTTGTCAACACACTTTAAATCATGTAACCTGATTTAACTGCCTTTGTAATGCTCTGTTCGCATCCAGGACAGGTCGAAATTACTGCTAGTATAGTGCCCCAGATTTCTTCTAGCGAGGTTTCCTTTGGCTAGCACCACCCTATCCCTTTTTGGAAAACATAGCTGAAGTGCAGGGCTCACTGTCATTGGTATCAGGCATTAGTCTTCCCAAACAGTGAAGGGAAACAAATTAAAATATGTCTACCATTCTGCATGTGTGACCAACAGGGATAAAGCTTGCTTTAGCCAATCAGTGATGGTCATAGTGAATCTGTAGTCCAGCAGGTTATGTCTACACACTGTTTGGGACTAGAGCTTCTTGTCGTTAGTCTTATATGTCCTGGAGCTTCCTTCATTCCTTCACCAGAATGCTGTTTTTGCTCTCTTTCTTGGAAGTCAGAATTGTTTGCAAGTCACACCACTGATCTGTTTTACCCTCTGACAATACTAATTAATAGTGCCCACTCACCACTGCCAGTTTAGTCTGTGCCTGAGGTACACCGCCTATCCCCAAAACTAAAACGTTAAAGTTTAGGACTCACAAGCCATCTGGGAAGTCATTGACTATGTTCCGCTATGCTGCTGGCAGTGATCGGTCCTGTACAGTGTAAAAAGCGAGATCACCTGCGCTGCGAGGTGGAGCACGAATATAATAAAAAGTAGACACATATGAATTTATCTGTCCAGAGGGAATTATGGTTTTAAACGTAATTTTAGGAACCATGATCGTATTCAGTATAGCATAAGTAAAAATGCACTTCCATCAATGCAAATTGACCTTTCAATGTGATTCCAGCAAATGGAATTCAAGCACAAGAATCCATGGAAGAAAGTGAAAAAACACTGGGTGTAGAAAGAATATGGAAACATCGAAGTCTGAGCTGAATTGCTAAGCCTGTATATGATTCCCAGCCACTGTTCCTCCACTTGTCAGCTGCCACGGCTGGGCAACAATGCTCAAAGGCAACGAGAGAAGGAGATCAGTTAGTATGACATAGCCAGAAAATAACACCACAATATAATGATTCAGTTAGCTAGTGTGCACCATTACTTTGTGGATGTTGATACAAATATTTTTCAAGAGCAGGCAGTGGTCCAATAGACAATTAAATGCTCTTAAAGCATTTAATTAATTATATAGCGCCACTCACACCAGTGCAGGGTGTCAGAGCACTTTGCATCACACACACATTACACAGAGACAATCAATCATACATGTGTAAATCAGTGAAAAGGATATGTTACATAAGCCAGAAGACTACAAGGTGTAGGAGTCACATGTCATCCATACTGGTAGGCAGTATAGATAAAAGTGCTTAGTCTGCAGAAGCACAAACTCAGAATTGTAAACGAAACACCATAGTTGGGGGTTCTCTTTAATAATAAGAATCAATTTCTACCCAAATGAAACCTTTTTTCAACATTAATCTATGCTCTAATCTAAACTTTGCAGTGTGCATGCTGTTCTTTGAAGACAGTTAATAATTCACTGTACTATGTTAGGATTTTAACTTATAAACTGCAAGTAACAAAAGGATATCTCTTAGAAAAGCAGTAACCCACTGACCTATTTACATTATATGCACTTTGTGATCTGCATGGTACACGTTCTTTGCAGCAGGCATATTAATCCTCTGTGCTATTTTATGATCAGTCAACACCTCAACTAGACAAAACTCTAATCTCTCTTCAGGAAGAACATTAATCACTGGAGTTATCTGAACATTTTTATTGTTGCTTGGAAATTACTGGAGGCAAGGAACATGGCAGGAAGTGCTTTTAAAACCAAAATAAACTTGCAAACACGGTGCCCCCTGAAGTCAGCACCTGGTGCTGTGGCACCGCTCGCATCGCCCTAGAGCCGGCCCTGACCATATCTGTAACGGCTGCAATTCCTAATAGGTCGCAAACTGCGTCCTACCTCATTAATATTCATGAGGTAGGTCGATTTGCTACCCACTAGGAATAGCTTAAGGACACTCAATGTCTTTCATACATTAGAAATAGCAATTTCCTAAATGCGATTCGCAGAAAATAGAATTAGGTAATCACTATTCCTAAAATTTGTACATATGGCCCTACATCTCTACACTTTTATGACAGACTTTCCGGTGTAATACAATTTTAAAGTAATGACTTGCAAATATATTCACAGGGCTTCATGTTGAAGGCCCCCGCTGTGCAAACCAGGGTTCCATTATGTTTCTCTCTGGTTACACACACACACCACCTCACACCCTCCATTTGCAGTAATTTCACTAATCAATTGAGATTCCATAGGGTAAATGCAAAAGAAAAAAATATATTTTTCTATCAGTTTCTTTAACCTGAATGATTTAGCTATCATTTAAAGTGTCTAGGAGTTTTTGTGTATTAAAAATGTTTGTGCATCATTAACAACATGCACAATATAGATCTACATTTGAATTTGCATGTGTACACTTATCTGATGCTGTTTCTTTTGAAATGATTTTGCTATGACCTGTTATAGTGCCTTTTCTTGGCTTATGCTAACTGTGCCTCAGCTAGGCCTCAGCGCCATCGACTTCTAAATGCATGTGCCACCCCGCATGTTCATTGTTTATTATTTCTGCTGCACACATTCAAGCAACATCATATTTGTTCATTTCCTATTGACATTGTTCCCGAAGAAGGCTCTAATATGGGCTCAGTGATGTAACTTTTTTTATAGGTTTCTTCTGCCTGCTCGCTGTATTACATCCTTCACAATAGTTCACTGTTGTTTTGTAACAAGTTTGTTCTGGTATCTCTGCCCCCATGCCACCCATTCCAGCCCCCTCTGGCTGAATCAACATTCACGTAGTGGGATTGGGCTTAGGTGGTAAGGCAGTATGACGCTTAGTACTTCTGTGCTCTGATTTGATCACATTGTATTTTTTTTACTCACATGATACTAAATCTGCAGTTTTTTTTATATCTTATGGGAAGATTTCATATATAAACACTCAAATTTGGGGGTGAGCCAGAGACCTTTCTGATGCTTCTCCTTGGTGTGGGAGGGGTGTAAGGTGGGTGGCCAGGAGTGACTCAGAGCATGTGAGTTCATACTCGTCTCCGAATCCCCCAGTGGCACATGCCACCAAAACAATACCATCCTTCACTGTGCCCACTCCTCCGCTATGCTGGTGAGGGATTGTGAAGCACCACGGTGCCATCTTGTCTGAGTGAGCGCAAGCTGGCTGGGCAGCAGAGAAAAAACAAGAAGGTGCTGGATCCATGTTAAGCTGGGTCTGGAGTGCCTGTTCTTTGTTTATTGGAGATGGCAGGTTGCCGGATTCATGTGGCGATGCCGGGCCTGATCTCTGCTTACAATTGTGTGTTTATTTTTTAATGGAGCATCTGCACTAGCGCCTGGCTACACTGGGGAAAACAGTAACTGAACAAAGTATCAAGGTTGATTGTGAGTGTGACCATAGCAGTCCCAGGTCTGTCCGGTAGAGTAAAATTGCCTTGCAGCTCCAGCAGCAGCTGAGCATGCCCGCTTTGTTTTGTTCAATTAAATACAGGGCCTCATGATTGTACAAAGTCGGAGAAGCTCTAACTATGCGTGACTAACCATTTTAGTGTGTTGATGCAGGCACCTGCACTAAAAGACGTTAGTCTAACCCCTGATGCGTGGTACTTAGTAGGCTGGTGGTCCGAAGGAATAGACTGTCTCTATGAAGAGTTAGTCAGACCAGTTAAGAGGTATTCTATGAGTAACTGTGATGTGAGAAAAAGAGGAAGATGAATCATTGTGCGTTAGGAATTACCCACACATAATCAAGGGCAAGATGCCTGCATAGAGAATGTAGACCTGTATATGCTTTGGGGGTCTGCATTTATGTACTGTTTGCCAGTACAGATTGTGGTCTAGGACCAAGAACCTTCTCAGGCCACGTATTTGTTGCCAAGGGAAGTTACCACTTGTGTCACGCCATATACGCTAAGAGAGGGGTGGAGAGGAAGAGAAAGATAGCGAAGGCTTTGAGTTCATTACATCGGCCACAGAATATGGTGAGTGACCATGTGGCTCGATGCCATTAAGTGACAATGTTTGAATCCTGCCCTTTCCTTTTGCAAACTAGTGTATTTTAGTAACTTAGGACTGAATTCCAGTCGGAAAACATTCATAATTTACAGACTAGAAACACATAGAGGTAACCCAGTTGCAAATGGAAAGGGGTTCCCTGGAGACCCATTCCCTTTGTGAATGTAAAAGAAAAGTTTGTTGAAGAGGAGACAGTGATCTACAGGGCCACTGCTTCTTCTTAAAAAAAATGGTTTAAATCTTTTTATTGAAACAAATGTCAATCATTTTATACCAGCATAGAAGGGGCAATGCAGCCAACTAGGCCACGCAGGGCCCCAGTGCATTTGAATGACATACAAAATTACAAAAAACAATCTATGAAAATAAAAAAGGAAGAATAAAAGCACCCCCAGCCTTACCCAGAAACTGAAAGAAAAGAGGAAGAAAAGGATTGGAGTAGAGCTCTCCCCCCCCCACCACCCACCATTCCCGGCCAATCGGTATGTGAGCGGCACACTAGCTCTAGTGAGGCAACCCCTTAAGTAGGAGTGTCTGGTATTGCAAGACGCAGAAGGCGCAGGTAGCTAGGGCATGTCAATTCCCTGAAGTCCTGAGCCAAAAGGGCCAGGAAAGGCTGCCATAGTTCGCTGAATCCCGAGCCTTTGCCAGCCATGGTAAGCGAGATCTTTTCCATGCCTAATATATGCCACATTCGGTGAAGCCACCCGGTATGTGTTGGAATACGTGTAGATTACCAATGTGTGAGAATGTTTTGGGTGGCGGTGCCCAGCGCAAGCGCGATCTGTTTCCCCCTCCTGGATTTCAAAGGATAGGTAAGCGGATTAGGAACCCCCAAAAGCACATACTCCGGGAGCCGGGGAAGCTCCGTGTCTAAATACTTGTCAACTTCATCGAGAACCTGAGTCCAATAAGGGGTCAAATGTTCAAAATCCCATAGCAGATGGACAAGTGTTCCCACTTTTCCACACCCTCTCCAGCAATCCGGGCTATGTGCGCTATCAAATTGGTGCAGCCGCTCGGGGGTGTAATACCAATAATATGCTAACTTAGTAAGGGTTTCAGTGAGACCTATGTGAGTCGCAGTGTGTCGTGCCCTATAACAGATCCCCTCCCATTCCTTACTAGTGAGATCTCGGCCTAAGTCTCTTTCCCATCGAGCTCGACCTGCATGGAAGGTATGAGTGTAGCGGGACAGAAGCATTCTGTACAGGTCTGAAATCAGCTTCTTGTCCGATGAGCGTGTGATCAACCATCTCTCATACTGAGTGAGTTGCCTATGGGCCTGCGATCTATTGTCAGGGTGCGAGGCCCAGTGTCTTAACTGCAATTAATGCAAGCGCTCAGATTCAGGGAGACCATAATCAGTGCGCAGCTGTGCGAAGGGCACAACACCATCTGTATTGTACTGAGTACCTAACGCGCAGCACCCAGTGGTTCTCCACAGAGGGAAAGATGTCTCTCCCATCCGAGGGCCAAAGTCAGAGTTGCCAAAGAGAGGAGTGAGTGGGGAAGGGAAAGTCGTCAGCTCGTGTCGTCTGTACGTCTGATCCCAAACCAAAAGAGTAGAGCGAGTCACTTGGGAGGCGTAAAGGTTGGGAGGACGTTGAGGCTTCCTAAGGAAAGGTATCTTCATCAGAGAAGTGCCTGCTATCGCACGGACTTGGAAAAGCCAGTGTTTCTCTGACTCAGCCCGGCTCCACTCCACTAAATGCCGTAACTGTGCTGCTTTAAAATAGAGCGCGAGATCAGGAATCCCCAGGCCCCCTTCATTGGAGGGAGAAAACTGACCAGCCGCTTCATTCTTGGCTTACGGCCTTGCCAAATAAATTGAGAGAGCTCCGACTGCAGTCACTGAAGCCACCCGGTGGGAGGCTGTAGAGGGAGTGTTTGAAAAAGATAAAGAAGTTTGGGGAGAATCGTCATTTTGACGGCCGCAATGCGCCCCAACCACGAGATAGGATAATGTTTCCAGCGCCGCAGATCTGCACGAATGTGGGAATGCAAGGTATTATAATTAACTGACCTCATTGCTTGTAATGTAGGAGCTAGTTGGATTCCCAGATAGGGAACCATTTCGTTAGACCACTGTATGGGATGGCGAGCTTGGAGTTCTGCCAACAGCTGGGGCGATAAGGAGAGATTCAGAGCTGTGGACTTCGTGACGTTAACTTTGAACCCGGACGCCCTCTCAAAGGAGTCCAGCTCCTCCAGAAAGGTGCCCAGAGCTATTGCAGGTTCTGTCAGGGGGACCAGGACGTCGTCTGCATACAAACTGATAGTATGGATGTCACTGCCAAAGCGAATACCTGTGATCTGTGGATGCTCCCGAACTCTTTACGCCCGGGGCTCCATGTATAAGGCAAAGAGCAGGGGCGACAGCGGACACCCCTGTCTAGTGCCTCTATGAATGGAAAAGGGGGTAGATGTATGCCCGTTTACCTGTACCGCGGCCGAGGGGTCGCGATAACAGTTGAGGATATGGGTCCTCATCTTCTCTCCGAGACCGAAACGGATCATCACCTGCTCCAAGTAGGGCCAATGCACGTGATCGAATGACTTTTCGGCGTCAATGGCGAGGGGCATGTAGTCTCCCGGAATGCGAGAAGCTTTTTCAATGTGGTGGAGGACTCTCTTTGTATTATCGCTGGTCTGTCTTTGAGGTATAAAACCCGCCTGGTCGGAGTCGATTATACCAGGCATATAGTGAGCCAGACGGGCCCCCAGAATACTAGTGTAAAGCTTTAGGTCAATATTTAAAAGGGAGATGGACTTGTATGCCCCGCAAAGTGTCTTATCCTTGCCAGACTTATGAATAACCACAATAGCTGCCTCCAGCATAGAAGGAGGAATCGCCCCGAAGACGCAAAATAATTAAAAAGGCGAGTGAGGAGAGGAGTAAGCGAGGGACAGAATTGCTTATAGAAAGCCGCTGTGTAGCCATCCGGGCCAGGGGATTTAGCTGATTTCAAGCGAGAAATGGCAGAGACAACTTCTTCCGGACGGATCTCCCTTTCTATGTGTTCGGCCTGCGCCTGGGACATTCTGGGAAGAGTAACCTGATCCAGCTAGGCATCTATATCCTTCAACTCTAAGTGCTGCTCATCATACAGTTGTGCATAAAAATCATGGAACCCCTCGGCTATGTCAAAGTCCTCTGTGCGTGTACGACCTTCCTGATCTTTGATTTCCTGGACCCCCTCGCGCAGCCGAGTTTCTCTCAGTTTGTGCGCTAGCAGCCGACCGCACTTGTCCCCACCGATATAAAAGGAATGACGCAGGCGTAGCGCCGCGTATTAAGCTTTATCGCGGTCTATGGCAGCTAATTGCGACCAAGCTGCCTTCAATTGACGCCAAATGCGCAGAGCCCCAGTACGTTGGTGAATCAGTTCTAGCTCACGAACTCTCTGGGTGAGGTCTTCCCTCTTGTATTTGCGTTCTACATTGTCCGCAGAGGAGATAGCAATAATTGACCCCCTAACCACTGCCTTCATAGCTTCCCATCTAATGGAGATAGGTGTGTCAGGATTGTCGTTATGGGATAGGTAGTCATCGAGTGTGCGTTGAATCTGGGCAACGGTGTCAGCACGATGTAGAAGTGTATCGCGGAAGCGCCACCGCCGGGCAGGCTGCTGGACCGGGGGTAGAGTCAGTGTAGTCACTACAGGAGCATGGTCCGATAAGGTGGCAACTAGAATGTCTGAGGAGGTTGTGATGTCCCTGAGAGTCTTAGTACCTAAGAAATAATCCAATCTAGCATAAGTCCTATGGGCGCTGGAGTAGTAAGAATATTCCCTGGATTGCGGCTATTAATATCTCCACAGATCTATCAAGCCAAGGCCTTCCAATCTAGCGAGTCCAGCGCGAGAAAGGGCGCCCACTTGGCCAAAGCGCTGCACCGACCTGTCCAGATCGTTGTTAAAAACTAAATTAAGGTCCCCCCCCCCAGGAGAAGCTTGCGTTCAGGAGTGGCCGTGGCCTCGCTCAGTGCTTCATGTAGAAAACGCTCCTGCCCTTCATTAGGGGCATAGATGGACCCTATAATCAGCGTGTGTCCCCGAATCGTGAATTGGTAGGTGAGCAGTCTGCCTTTGATTTCAGCCTCCTTCTGTACCACTTTCCCCTTAAAAGCCCTGGAGTTCTGGATAGCCACCCCTGCAGATTTAGATGGTCCAGAGGAAAAGAATTGCGTCGGGAAAGCGCGAGACCGGAGCCTGTGACAATCTTTAACCAACAGATGCGTTTCTTGCAATAGGCATATGTCAGCCACTGAGCTCTCCAGATAAGCCAAAATCGCACGGCGCTTGATGGGATTGTTAAGCCCTCTCACGTTGAGTGTGAGGACTTTAAGACTATGAGGTGGCATCTACAGCGGGGAATATCGTGCGTAAGAAAGCGTGCGCAGCCTAGGGCAGGATACAATGATCAAGTGTAGAGGCACAGGGAGGCCAGAGGGAGCATGTTGCCAGCTCGGGAAGCAATTCCCGGGAGAACTGGGAGACTGATGGGGAGCGCAGGAAGGAGGAAAGAAGAAAGACAGCCCCTGAAAATAAAAAAAACCCCGGCACAACAGGTGACAAAACGAATATAAAGTCCTGGTTGCAGTCCGTCTTCCATGGAAGATCAGGTTAAACATTGATACGGGAATTGTGTGGCCAATTGCACCCCCCTGTTCCCCCCCAAAACCACCCGAGATACAGAGTAGATAAGAAAAAAGATACATGGCCCAGGCCCATTCACGAGGACTCTGCCTTAGCGAGGGTTTCTGGTAACGCCTCCAAGGCCTCCTGCTGTCCCTTTGTGATCTCGGCGGGGTCTGGGCGACGCGGGCGGTTCGAGCGGCGTCTTCGTTGCTGCTGCCTCCAGCGCGGTTGCGCGTCGCTGGACCCTCGGTCTTGTGTGTCACTGCCGTCATCCTCGTCCGATATTTCAAGTCCCAGCAATCTGCTGGCCTCCGTCAGGGAGCGCAGTTGGTAGAGCTTGCCATCATAGCGGAATATAAGACAAAATGGGTGGCCCCAAGAGTATGCAATGTTGCGTTGGCGTAGAGCCGTAGTGATGGGATGGGAAGTCTTATGTTTTTGGAGTGTGAGGGCAGCAAGATCTTGATATAGAACCGGTGTTTGGTCCCTAAACGTGATCAGATGCAATGTCCTGGCTTTACGGAGTATTTCCTCTTTGGTGCGGAAATCATTGACACAGACTAGTATGTCCGCTGGTGGGGCATTGTCGGAACGGGGAAGACCCACCCGATGTGCTCTATCAATCCTGAGCTCAGTGTCCAAGGGGTTACCCAAGATGTGATTAAAAAGTTCACGCACGTATGTGAATATATCGCTGGCTTCCTCATTGGGTCTCACTCCCCGGATCCGTATGTTATGACGTCTGGAGCGGTTCTCCAAATCCTCTAAATGAGTCTGGAGGCCCACTTGCTGGTCGTGTATGCGGATAATTTCCTGTTGTAAGGAAGAGACCTCATTGTCTCGTGCATCACTTTTGTCCTCCAAGGCAACCACGCGCTCCCCTATGCCGTCCATTTGTTTGCAGACGTCTTTAAGTTCCGCAGTGAGATCCCGCTTCACCATGTGTAAGTCGTCACGGAGGGCCGAGAACAAGGATTCTAAGAAGGCACGCGTTACTGGTTCCTCCTTAGGGCCACCCATTGATATCGAGGCGGGGTCGCTCTGCTTTGCAGGGTCTGATATCGCCTCCCCCTGTGGGCACGCGAAAAGCTCTTGGAGGGACTTACATTTCTTCCCCCGCGTGGAGGACATAGTGCTGCCCAAGTCAGGAGGGTACGTGGAATATGGCGTAGGGTGTGTGTCACTTCGCAGCCCCACCCGGGCACTTAGGAAGGGCGCTGAGATCGCTAGGAAGTGTCCTCATGGTAGAGTTGCGCCAGGCGGCGGAGTCACAGGGGCAGACAGGTCTGATGTAATTACCAAGGGCTCCTACGCGGAACCGAGCAATGCGGATAGGGCAGGGAGGGGAGCACTCTCAGATCCGGGGCCGCCAGGTGCCAGCAGCAGTAGGGGACTACTCCAGCCCCAGCGTGGTTGTAACACTAAGATGGGCTATCCAGGCAACCCACTAAGGTACACAGTCTGCAGCATGCGTGGATGACAAGGCCTCACCTCCTGCCCAAAGCTGCGGTCTCAGGTCCCGACTGGCTCCTGCAGTGCAAAATCACTCCACGGCTGGCGAGGCGCGGGAACCGGCACTCTCCCGCAGGGTCCTCAGGGTCAGAGCCACGTACATGGGCGCCAATCGCCCCAATGCGGTATACTGCAGTGCTTGTCCGGAAGGGGGTCGAGCGGGGGGCCACCAGCCCACCACAAGCTGCACCCGGGCCTAGCCGGGCCGCCTCTGCGGTGCGCTGGGCCCCACCCTCGGCGGCCACCTCTACTGGCGGTCGTGCTCACGCCACCCCCACTCTGGCTGCGAGCTCAGGGTCTATGCATTTGGCCCCCCACTGCAGCGCAGGGGCACCAGCCAAAAGTCCACCACAGGATGATGCGGGCAAACAGCAAGCCCCGCAGGTTGCAATGGAGGGCCCTGCGAGGACCACGCCACGAGGCCGTCCCGGGCGCTCACTCGCTCCTTCAAGGACTGTCTAGGCCTCAGTGCGGACCCACATGGTGCTCCGGGCAAGGGAGGCCCCAGGAACAATCACCCACTTCTGCAGGCGTAGACACAGACCGAAGCGGTCTCGGGCTGTCGGCCACGGTCCAACAGGCGTGGCTGCCGGTTGATGGGTGAGCTCCAGCGATGCGACCGCGCGGCTCATAAATCGCGGCCACCGCCGGTCGTGCCTCCCCGCACTGTGTGCTGCAGCGAAAATGCGGCGATAGTGTTGCCCCACTGTGAGGGTGTATAGCGAGGCACCAGACCCAGCGCTGCCCACCTCCGGGCTCCTCCGCTGCTGCGCAGGTCCGGTGGAGTCCACAACTTTAGGCCGCAGCTTCACCTCCTGTCGCAGGCCCCATTTCTCCCTGTACGCGGCGGCAGCCGCTCCTCACCCCTGCTCAGAAGACTTTCACGGGCAGATCGGGGGCTGTCTACAACCGGCGTGCAGCCCCGGTCAGAATTCCGGCCCAGTGTAGGCTATAGATGGCCCGGGTCTGGTGCTTTCTCGGACGGCCGGAGGGAGAGACGAGAGGATGCGTCTCACCTCGCCGCCATCTTGGCCACGCCCCAAACTTTTCTTTTTAAACAAAGTCTCGTTTCCTTTCAAGGGAAACGGGCTACATTTAAAAAAAAAAAAAAAGATTGTTTTATTAAAAAGATATCACAGAATCACAGACATGGTGGTCTGCTGACCCCAGAAGGCCACCTTCCCTGTGATGACTGCGATTGCTAGCGGGTAGCAAATCGCGACCTACCTCGTTAATATCCATGATTTAAAGTAATATTTTCATACATTTGGAATTTCGATTTCCAAATTGTGATTCTGTAAAAATGACAATTTGGAAATCACAATTGCTAATCTTGATACATATGGCCTCTATCCAATAGCTTTAATGAAATACAGAAGTCCTAAAGTGAGCAGAATGTATTAGCTTGTTAAAACAAATGCTAGAAACGTTGTCAAAGTGACATAGAACTAAATTGTCATTCAATTCTAGAATTGTTTGATTATGACTATCACTGTGTTCTGTATGTTTCAGAAGTCTATGTGACATTCAGCTACCAAGAACAGCTTCATAACCAAGGTAAGGCTAAAGCCTTGGCAAATTCAAAGACTAAAGACCTTGCCTGTAGATGAACCCGCTCCCTGTGTGTTTGAATACATTACAGTATTTAACTATATTGTATTCTAATATCCGGATCAGTCGCTTCTAGTAGTTAACTGACTGCATGCATGAAATAAGAAGTATTTTGAAAAAAATATATAAAAAGCAATTAAGATGCGATCTAAGATTCATTAACTATAAAACAAATAGTTATTAATATTCATTGTCCACGGTGTTGCCAATCTGAAATGCCAAAAACTCGTATTGAAAAACTCAATCCCTCTTAGGATGTTTTTCCTGGTGACCGTTGGCTGCTCAGTGCCCTCTTTACAGTTTTGAGAGTTGACCAGGTTTCCCTAGTAACGAATTAGTACGCTTGCGGTGTCAACCCAAATGCACTCTGACCACCTTTCCCAGTAACCTTTTTTTAGCAAGGGAATCAAAATATAACATTTCCCCTCAAACCTATCCTGTCCGAAAGGCGAAGTAGGTGGTTTTGTACAAGAAAAGCAAATTTACTTTGACGGAATTCAGTGTAAAATCGATCCAATTAAATCAATTTGGACAGGACTACTTTATTTTCTTAACAATGCGGTGTCGATTGGTGTTACTTAATCAATATCGCCCTTTGCTGAGAGTGGTCATCGATAACTTCACTGACTTTGCTGACCATTGGACAACGTAGCTTAAGTCGAGTGAATCTTATATTTTCGTTCCCACAAGATTTAGGTGCTCATGTGACCTATACATAGCCCTGCGCCTTAAAAAGTTTCAAAAGGGACGTGTAAGATCAGAGTACAAAACCAGTAAAATGTTTCACGGTAGTATTTAATTTAAGTGCTAATGATGCCTGTTAACGGGCCCTGGCGCTGAGAAGAGGCTGGGGGTTAATGGGGGAATATTAAACTTTGACCCAGGGGCGACTTTAGGGCAGTGCGACTGGTGCAAATTGTATAAAATAGTTTAGGGAGTTATGTTTTTCCCCCAGTCTTTCATTATCTATTCCTAATGTTGCTGAAAATGGTCTGTTTGGTTAGAGGTACATTCTTATTATTAAAGTCAGCCTTTACCAGTGCTTTAAAACAAATTAAATGTATGTGAGAGAGTTCTCCTGGTGGTCATGAGGGAATCCGAGGGGGAGGTCAGCGGAGGACGCAAAAAATGAATGTCACACCGGTCGCCAACAGCGCTAAAGTCGGCCCTGCTTTGACCAGACAAGTTTTCTGCTGCTTCCAAGAAGTCAAATGATTGGAAGTAGCATGGATTAACAGTGGGAGAGGGTTATAAATTTTGGCTTCTATGAAACTAAACGCAATCAGCCAAAAGGTTTCTGAACATTATGGATTTTCAGTAGATGGGCTGAAACAGACTGTAAAGTACATGAAAATCAGTAAAAAGAAAAAGATTTCTTAAAGAAATCTGGACCATACTCATAGTGGGCCTATGACAAAGAAATAAATGTACTAAATGTTTTTACATTCTGAATCGGTCTTTGTGACTGCAAAATTGTTTTATACTATGTACTAAAGCCATTTTAGGAGTCTGCGGTTGTCCTTGAATGATGGGCCTGACTCCCAAACTTCACTTTGTAGATCGTTTTTTAATACTACAAAAAGTACTTCAAAATGTATCCCCTAAACTTATGTCTGCGGAGTTTCCTGCCCCGACTGCGGTGTCTATGGGTGCAGAAAACTCTGCACAGATAAGTATAGGGATTGCTGAGTCGTTAAACTTAGCACATAGTTTGTAAATTGCCAAAATTAGTAAGTTTACCAGAAAGTGTAAGTTTACTTTTATGATACAGGGCCTAAGTGTGAGAGTGTTGTTATCCATCCAGTTTGCCACTGCAGAACAACATCTCCAATAATTTGTTTCGGCAATTTCTAAATTGTCAAAAAGCATAGGACGTGAAGGGGAGGCCAAAATATAAGTCTGGTCAGAGGAGCCACAAAGAGATTAAATGATATCAGCATAAGCAAAAGCCAATGGTTTGGAAATTGATAAGAGGGCAGAATAACAGGATGGGAACACTCCTCTTCGAAGAAGGAAAGCCAGTCCCGGACTTTTTATCGGTTCCTGGCCTCATGCAGTTGAGAATTAAGGACTGCATAAGGCAATGTATCAAAGGCCACTAAGAGATCCAACAGGCTAAAACAGCAGTGCCACCCTGATCCAGGATTATGTGCAACTGATCTACTGCTCATTACAGTGCCACTTCTATGTTATGAAAAGCTTGAAAGCCCACCTGAGCGGTGTCCAATAGAATTTTGTACTGATGTCCGCCAAATTAGTGGCAACTTGCAGAAAATAGATCAGCAGAAACTAAAAATGCACAGGCAGATCCACTGATGGATTTTTAAAAGAGGAGTAACTAAATATTTCTTCCAGACAGAGAGGGCCTAGTGCTTTATTACACGAACAGTTAATTAGTACAAATATATCAGAAGCAACAGTATCTGCAGCAAGGTGCGTGATGTGTGCTTGCTAGGTTTTCATAGGGGAACCTGACTTAAATGCTAAAATTGTAGACCTAGAATTGCTCAAATGTCAAAGGGGATAACTCCATCAGAAAGTTGAGACAATTATATGTTAACAGAGGAGTTTGACTTGTTTTTTTATTGTACTACTAGATGTAGAGGATGCTTGAATGAGGTAGATTTTGTTAATAAAAAAGGATGAAAATGTTCACACAGGTCTTTTGGGGGGATAGCAGAGGAATAGGTGGCAGATTATGAGACACTGTTAATTTACCTTAAAGACTTCCTAAGAGGGGTTGCCAGCACTAGCTATGCAAGAAAAATGCAGATGTGAGTCTAATTTCTTTGAAATTCTTCTTAGTGGTGGTCGAAAAGCACTAGACAGAGTAATCAATTGGCCAAGCTTGCTAAAGTGAATAACATCCTTTTGTGGCTGTTAACCTGTCAATCAGATGGATACTTCACTCTGAAGATTCCTCACATGTAGAGTAAACCCAGATGCAAGACTGGATCTGGAAACTTCAAAGCTGTCACATCACTGGTAGAGGGCAATGGCTTTGTGTCAATGCCAGAAGTGGCGTCAGATGACTTCACTGAAGCCATAAAGTGAAAATAGCGCCAAAGTTGCTCAAAGGGCCATTCACTGCTATCTGGTCGTGCAAGACTGGTAAAAAATCACAAGTTTAGGCCGACCGCAATGGAACGCAGGTCAGATACAGGAACTAGGTTAGTCCCACTGAAAAACTACCTTCCCAGTCCAGCACAAAGAGTCCCTTTTGTGGTGGAGAGGGTCACGAGGAGCAGAGAAGCATTGCTTATGATCGTCAATGTAGCAGGAAGAGCAGGCCTAGCATTGCAGATGGGCATCGCTGTACCACGAAGATCCTGTTGTCGGCGCGGACGGTTGGGTAAGTGCTTTGCGTTGGGGCTCCCCCCGAGTGATCAATACTGCAGTGAGAAGCATCGGGCTGACGGAACTTTCCGTTTACGGGCTGTGCTAGTGACATGGTTTCGGGGCCAACATGCCCTTTCATGAAGAGCACAAAAACGTCAATTCAGCCTATCTGAGGCCATACAAGGGGTTCAGAACCTGAGGGGCACCACTTAGGGGTTAAGGGCTATCCCCAGCTGGACCTGGGTGCTGGTTCAGGTGGTGGGAGCTGGTTATGTCCCTGTGGCTCTGAACAGTAGGCCAAGAGACTTGCCCTTGGAGGCACTCTGGGAATCCTGAGTTCAGGTATTGGTCCAAATCCGTCTAACTCAGGCAGTAGGGCAGCAGAGCAGTAGGGCAGCAATCCAGCAAGTCAGCAGTCCAATAAGGCAGTAAGCCAGTAGCCCAGCAGAGTGTCAGTCTTTTCAGCAGCATAGCAGTCCTTCTTCCTGGCAGAGTCTCCCCAGGTCCAGTAGTGTACTGAAGAGCTGGTGTCTATAGTACACTATTTATAGGTGGTGCCTCCTTTGAAGTGGGAGAAGCTTCTAGAAGTTTCCCTTTGAATTGCACAGGTTTTCTGTCTTCCTTGCCCTGACGCCAGACTAACTACAGGGGGTATGCAGCCCTTTGAGTGGAGGCAGGACACAGCTTATTCAAGTGTAAGTAGGGCCGTGCCCAGTTCTGCCCTCCCATCCTGCTAGTGATGGCCCATTCAGGCACACCTAAGCTCTCTATTGTGTGTGACTGTCTAGGAGAAATACACAAAGCCTAACTGTCAGCTACACCCAGTCATGTGAACAGAAGATAGATTGCAGGCACTAATTGGCTAGGGCAGGAAAATGCCATCTTTCTAAAAGTAGCATTTTCAGAATTGTAATTTAAAATCCGACTTTACCATAAGAGAGGATTTCTCATTACAATTCCAAAGACACCAACCATGAACTGGTTACCTTTTCCCATTCGTAAGTTTCAGCTTATTAGATGTAATAAGGTAACTTAAATGTTATCCTATGGGAGAGGTAGGCCTTGCAGTAGTGAAAAGCGAATTTAGGAACTTTTCACTACCAGGACATGTAAAACTAAAAAGAACATGCCCAACCCTTTAAATACGTTGCACTCCTGCCCTGAGAGCTAAAGTATTTAGGGCCTACTCTAGGGGTGACTTATAAGTATTAAAAAGGCAGGTTTGAGCCTGACAAAAGGTTTAATTTGCCAGGTAAAAATGGCAGTTTAAAACTGCACATACAGGCTACAATGGCATGCCTGAGGCATGTTTAAAGGTCTACTTAAGTGGGTGGCACAATAAGTGCTGCAGGCCCCCTAGTAGCATTTAATTTAGAGGCCGTCCGTACAATTAATACCACTTTACTAGGGATCTATATGTAAATTTAATATGCCAGTTAGGGATAAGCCAATGTTACTATGTTTTAAGGAATGAGCATATGCACTTTAGCACTGCTTAGCAGTGGTAAAGAGCGCAGAGTCCTAAGGCCAGCAAAAACGAGATTGGCAAAAAATGGAGAACGAAGGCAAAAAGTTTGGGATGAGAGTGACCACCCAAAGGCTGACAGGTCTAACAGTACCTACTGCGATATTACCCTCTTGGCTTAACATCGGCAACTCAAGTCTTTACAAAGGTGTGATGGTGGTTGCGGCCCATCCTAGGAGTTCTGGTATTTCGATATTTTCATACCTGGGTGATTGGCTAATGAAGGCGAGTTCACCAGAGTTGGTGTCGCACCATCTTCAGTCGACAACATCTGTGCTGTTTGACCTGGGCTATTCACTCAACAAGTTCAAATCTCACCTGTGGCCCTCCCAGTGACTCCAGTTTACAGGATCAGTGCTGGTTTCCACCCTTCTCCGAACCTTCCCTCCATCTTAGAGGATGGCTGACATCTAGGAAATCATTCCATTGTTTCAGAAAGGCACTCGAGCTCCAGTACTGACGGTTCTACGATTCCTTGGTCTGCTGGCTTCCTGCATTCTCCTAGTCACGCACACACATTGGCACGGGGAGGGAACAGCAATGGTACCACTGCAGACATTGTCTACAGTACAGAGGAATCTGGTGGAAACCATTGTGATCTCCTCCAGCACTGCAGCGAAAGTGTTTTGGTGGAGGGTGGAGGCAAATCTGAGCTGTTAGATGGCCTTCTCTCCCATCTCCCACAGTGGCTACGGTAGTGACGGATGCCTTTACTTTAGGGTGGGGAGACAACCTCGGAAGATTTGGAGATCAGAGGTCTTTGATCTTTAGAAAAGCAGCTTCTTCACATCAACCTGTTGAAACTGTGGGCAAATTAGCTCATGCTCAAGGCCTTCCTACCCTACATTCAGGATTGGTCCATCCAGATTTTTATGGACAACATAAAAGCGATGTGGAACATCAACAAGCACGGGGGAGGAGGGTCTCGCCTCCTTTGTGTAGAGGCTCTGAGCCTGCGGTCTTGGGCTTACCATGTCCGCTGCTCAAACTGCCATTCAGGCCAGACCCTCTTTCCCAGTTGAAGTGTATGGTTCCGTACCCCAAACTCTGAGGCCCCCAACTAGATGTCTGGAAATTGAATAGAGCCATTTGAGTACCTTTCAGATGCCACTGGAGGAGGTGGACATCATCTTGTTGGCTTGTCACCCCGCTACCAAATCCAAATACTCTCGGAGATGGAGCATATTTGTTGCAGGGTGTGTAGAGAACAATGTAGATCCCTTCCAGGGCAAAATTATCACAGATGCTGCAATTTCACTTTCCCTTGCACAATTGGGTTGAGCAATATGAACTGTCAAGTTGTATTTGGCTGCATTGTTGGCTATATCGAGGACTGAGGGAACATCTACATATTCCGTTAATGCCCCGCAGACAATAATGGGAAGTAGTATTATCGTGGGACTTAGACGACAGGGAATGGGCCCTAATGGTGGAACATCCGAGGAAAGTCTCCCGCAATTGCCGACTGAAAGTAATACAATCATTTATTTTACATAAGGCTTACCTCACCCCAAAAGCACTGCAGAGAATGTACACTACTGCCTCTTCGAATTGCCCACGATGTCCTACCCAGGATGCGGACATTATCCATATGATGTGGTCCTGCCCGGTGTTGCGTGGGTTTTGGATGGAAGTTACTCTAGGTATGTCCACATTGACAGAACGTGCGCCTTGGGATACTATAGAGGCCTGCCTCCTGGGCCTTTTTCCGCTCCCCAAGAAATCCAAATTGCTTCGTCGCTTTGCGGGCTTAGCCCTGATGATCGCAAAAAGATTGATTACACAACGCTGGAAATCCCGTACACCACCATGTGCGGGTAAATGGAAGGAGGAAGTCCTCCGCTGGGCCACGGCAGAGAGGGAGGCGCTGCAACGGGAGTGTTGGACTTGGCCCTTTTTGGCCGGTTCACCCCTAAACTTTTTGCCTTGTATGTCAGTAGTTTTAAGTCTCTGGGCACTTTAGCACTGTGGGCCAGTGTAAAGTGCGTGCGCGCTGAGTGCGTGTGATGAGATTGTCCTGCCCTCCCATAGGAATGCATGGGGGATATGGGTGTCCATGGTAATTCCTGGTGTGAGAGGAGTGCAGGGGCGGGAGTTTAGTATGTGCGAACTCGTGAGAATAAATGCTGCGCAATGGTGTGCGCAGATTTATTATAACTTGTGTAGAAATGCCACTTCTAGAAGTTGGCATTTCTGTGTGCTCTGTGTCTGCCTGCCTGATGTGAATTGCATGTCTGGCTTTGTGAGTGACAGGGGCTGGGAGGTGTGTGTGGCTCCAGGAGGGGCAGGGTGAGTCAGCGCAGGGCTGAATGGAGAGATCTCCATGTAGATGGGTGGGAGGAGTTGCACCTGGGACCTGAATAGGGCTGTGCCTTCCCTCTACAATGCTGGCTCCACCTCCTGTGGTGCGTCTGATGTCCCTGGCCTGTCTTGTCAAAGGGGAGAGGAGCTTGCCAAAACAAAGTGCTCCAAATCCCCCTGATACCAGTTCTGACTGGTATCTCCAAGCTCTGTGCTGTGACACAAAGGGGATTTTGTGTATAAAAGAAGGGGCTGTGACCCCAGAAAAGGTGTGTGGTTGTTCCTGAATCCTGCGGGCGTGCTGCTGCTGGGGGCCCAGGGGGGCTGCCATGAGGGCTTGCCTCCCTGGGCCCTGCCTTGCCCCTGGATGGCTAAAGTACTTTTGGGACCCTTTGGCTTTTCCTCCAGGACCTTCAGGACGTTTTAACTGTCCAAAGCGCCCTGTGAGCGCTTTGTCCTGGACTTTCCCCAGAGGAGAGGGAGAGCCTGGGGGCTGCGCAGTGTCGAGCTGCAGCCCTTGCTGAGGAATCCACAGCATAGGGATTCCCCCGCCTTGTGTCTTTAGCGGGAGCCCACCCCGCGTCTCTGCCGATTATTTTACTTTGAGGCTTGCGGGTGCCCACCCCGCATTATGGTGCCTGTGGTGAGCGGGAGCCCACCCCGCTTATTGATTTTAATTTCGAGGGAGCCTACCCCTCATTGCCGCGCAAGAGAAACGGCCGCCGCGATCGCGCGGCGACCCGGAAGCCAGGCGTGTCTGCCTGACTGTGGGCGGGGCCTGCCTACGTCTTGGAGCCTCGAGGGCTCCACTTCCTCCCGCCGCACGGAGAGAGAGGTCCCGGCAATGCGGAGAAGTGCTGCGGTGGTTCGGTGGGGCTCCCATGGTAAAGGGAGAGCCCCGCGGTGACAGCCGCTATGATTGAGAGAGCCCCGAGGAGTGGGGGCCCTCCTGCTGCACTCTGCCAAGATCCCCGGTGAAGTGAAGAGGATCCCGGTGCCTGTCCCGATTCCGGAGGAGACCGGTGAGTAGGGCAGATCGTGAGGCAGCATTTGTTGAGTTAGGAGCCCCAGTGGGGGCCCCAAGTGCACATTGGTAGTACCCGGGCGGTCCCGCCATTGCGGGCCGCTCCCACGATGGGCCCAGGAGTTTCTGGACCCCAGAGGGTCCCATGGTGTCCGTGCCTACTTCCTGAGATCCTCACAGCTGCGCAGCACTTAGTGCCAGCTGCAGCGTTTTAGCCCTTTATTCCTTGGGGGGCAGTTCTGATTGAGTTAGGAGTGAGATGCACTCCTTTGCCCCCTACATTCACAGCTGCCCAGCAATTAGTGGGCAGCTGCTACGTTAGGTTTGCGCATTTGCGCACCCTTGACTTTCAGCTGCTTTGGCAGCACGCCCTGACTCTTTGGACATAGGGCATTTGAGCCCCTTTTGAGATGGCCAGTTGGCCAGGGGGCTGTGAGATTTATAGGGCGCCAGGCCCTAATGTGACAATGTGGTGCTAGGGAATGTAATCATGTAGTATGATTTACGCACCCCGTATTATACCTCTAATGTACTGTCATGATTATGAGGTTCTGCATAATGTTTTTATGCTTGTGATTTTATTATTACCTAATGCGTTTAGGTTGTGAGTTATTCTCTACTGTGCTTTACGCCCCTAATGTGAGTTATACTTAGGAGGTCAGGGTCTAATGTGTTTAGACTTATGAGAGGATTGCATAATGTATTTATGCTGGTGAGGTTGGCGCAGAATGTAATTCGCGCCTGATGTGATACTGTGCATAATGTAGTTTATGTTACAGGCTGATGCTAAGTACAGTGGTTACCAGTGATTACTGGTTGTACGTTCATGAGGTGTTCTACATTTATTATAAGTACTACCTATACTAAGTTCGCTTTGTGCCGGTCCTGACAGTGGTTCAGTTGGCCCTGTCAGGTGTAAATAATTCCCTTGTAAATATGACCCGGGCCAGGTGGCCCGATGTATATTATGTGAGTACTATTCTAATGTGTTTTATGATAATACAAAGGCTATTTTTGATATAACCTTGTGTGGAGTTCCTTTTGTGGTGTGCCTAGTATGTTGTTGCTGTGGGTGGGTTGCGCGAACGCTTTACACATTGCCTCCGGGATAAGCCTGACTGCTCGTGCCAAGCTACCAAGGGGGTGAGCAGGGGTTATCTGGGATGTGTAACTCCCTTGCCCTGACTAGAGTGGTGGTCTCTGCCTGGCTTTGGCGCAAGCCTTAGCCAACCAGAGATCCCATTTCTAACATTGGTTGTCAGCGGTGGGGATTAGGACGTGCGTTTGCGCAATACCACAGCGACAACTGGCTGCATTACAAAACTCTGCATTTTAGATAGTCACATGGAAAGGGATTATTGTTTCTGAGTTTGTTTTAAGTGTCATTTCTTTTTGAAATGTGTTTCTTGTGCACTATGAGTTGGGTGTCCTGCCAAGGACAGAAACCAGAGAATCTGGAGGAGAGACTGCCCTTGAGCCATTGCGCTGGTTCTTGGGTTGGCCTACAGTGGGGACTTAATTGGTATGGTCACTAGCTCGGGAGGGTAGATTATCCCCTAAGTGCAGTGTGAGTTTTCTGGATTCCCCAGTGAGGGTGGGATCCAGTGGTGGCAGCAGAAGTGTGTCCAGTGCATGAATTCCCCGTCCCGTTCCCAGAGTATGGTACCTGGTGCTCAGTAAGAGGGGTGCAGGTTGAGATTCAGGGGCAGTAGATACTGTCTCACCGGTCTGGGGGGGATGTGTGTGGATAAATGGTGTGTTGCACTGGACGAGTGGGTGTGAGTTCTCTGAAATAAGGAGCTTGCTGAATACTTGGGTGTGAGTTCTCTGAAATAAGGAGCTTGCTGAATACTTGGGTGTGAGTTCTCTGAAATAAGGAGCTTGCTGAATACTTGGGTGTGAGTTCTCTGAAATAAGGAGCTTGCTGAATACTTGGGTGTGAGTTCTCTGAAATAAGGAACTTGCAGTGGGGAGTAACCTTGAGGGATGGTGCAGGTGTCTCCCAACCCGTGTGGCGGAGATGGTTCAGAGGAACCCAACTAGGAACCGTTATAGTGAGGAGGTTGCAAGGCCTCACATCATGTCCTGCGAGGAAGGTGTGAGACTGGGCCGTATTCCGAGCCTCAATCTCAAGTCTCCGGTACTGGATGGTTCTTAGAAGGAACACCAGGAAAGGAACCTAGTCTGTCCTGTTGGACTGTTCTGTATGGGGGACCTCCCCGTGGTAGGTGAGCTGGAAGTGATTCCAATAAGAGTGGCTCAGGTGTCTTCCATGGTGGAGGAGGTTCAGTGTAGCCCAGCTAGGTCCCGGTGTAGGGGCTCACATCTTGTCTCAGAGGAGAAAGAGTGAGTGGTTCTGTCCCAAGGTGCCCGAAACCCAGTCGCAGGACCTGGATTGTTTCTTAAAGGGAACATCAGGTTGGGGGCCTAGGCTGTACTTGTAGGCCATTTGAGGAGGATCTCCCAGTGTCTAGAGGGACGTGGAGCGTCTGTAATCAGAGCTCCAGCAGTCCTAGTGTCTGGCAGTACCACTCCCTTGGGAGGGTGCAGAAGTCCAGAGTGAGGGGTGAGAGGGGGAAAAAGTACCCAGTGGAAGAGCCAGTGGGTCAGGGGCCAGCCAGCAGGGCTGAGTCGCCAATGAGTGACCATGGTGATGCCACTTCTGCCCTGGGGTTGCGCCGGGCAGACTGTCACACGACCCGTTAGTTATGTGTCACCCTCGTGAAGTCCTGGTTCGCCGGGCATCTGACCAAAGGGTACGTCCCTGGGTTGGGGAGCCAGTAGCCGGTGTTTCCGGATCTGGACGGCAGGGCGGCTGTAATCAGTGTCCTGGCCGGTTTTGCCTTTTAGGGGTACCACTCCAGTTGGGAGGGTATCAGACTCTGGAAGGGGGTGCAGAGGGAGGGAGTCCTCGCCTCTGACCCCGGTGCAGCCGGTGAATTTATTTCCCAGGTGGTAGACCAGTGATGGAGAGAGGTCCTGAACTGGTGGGAGAGTTGTGTTCTGGTAGGTGCTTCTCCTGGGAGAGCGCGAAACGTCAGAAATAGAGGTAGGGGGAGGAGATGCTTCGCACGTGACCTCTGGTCAGCCTGAGGGTGCGGACCCTAGGTTGAAGGATCAGTGGTAGTTTGGAACTACACTGAGAGGGAGAGTGGAGAATGGCTATTGGATGCCAGGGGTTACTGCCCCCACTCTGTGGATTGGCAAGGACCAGTGGCATCTGGGTGGCCTAGGGCCTGGTCCTGGCCGTGGACAACTAAGGAGTACCGGTGGGGTAGCCTAGTTGGTCCTGAGTTTTTTTCTCTTACATGGATTCCATGGGTTCCAAGTGGCGTAGAACCGGAGGGTGTCCCTGCAGTGCGGGCCCGCGTCCGTGTTCTATCGCCCCAAGCAGGGAAGCCCATCACGGTGGTGATTGGTCTGCCCTGCGTTTTGGCTGGAAGGGGGTTGTGTTGGACTTGGCCCTTTTTGGCCGGTTCACCCCTAAACTTTTGCCTTGTATGTCAGTAGTTTTAAGTCTCTGGGCACTTTAGCACTGTGGGCCAGTGTAAAGTGCGTGCGCGCTGAGTGCGTGTGGTGAGATTGTCCTGCCCTCCCATAGGAATGCATGGGGGATATGGGTGTCCATGGTAATTCCTGGTGTGAGAGGAGTGCAGGGGCGAGTTTAGTATGTGCGAACTCGTGAGAATAAATGCTGCGCAATGGTGTGCGCAGATTTATTATAACTTGTGTAGAAATGCCACTTCTAGAAGTTGGCATTTCTGTGTGCTCTGTGTCTGCCTGCCTGATGTGAATTGCATGTCTGGCTTTGTGAGTGACAGGGGCTGGGAGGTGTGTGTGGCTCCAGGAGGGGCAGGGTGAGTCAGCGCAGGGCTGAATGGAGAGATCTCCATGTAGATGGGTGGGAGGAGTTGCACCTGGGACCTGAATAGGGCTGTGCCTTCCCTCTACAATGCTGGCTCCACCTCCTGTGGTGCGTCTGATGTCCCTGGCCTGTCTTGTCAAAGGGGAGAGGAGCTTGCCAAAACAAAGTGCTCCAAATCCCCTGATACCAGTTCTGACTGGTATCTCCAAGCCTCTGTGCTGTGACACAAAGGGGATTTTGTGTATAAAAGAAGGGGCTGTGACCCCAGAAAAGGTGTGTGGTTGTTCCTGAATCCTGCGGGCGTGCTGCTGCTGGGGGCCCAGGGGGGCTGCCATGAGGCTTGCCTCCCTGGGCCCTGCCTTGCCCCTGGATGGCTAAAGTACTTTTGGGACCCTTTGGCTTTTCCTCCAGGACCTTCAGGACGTTTTAACTGTCCAAAGCGCCCTGTGAGCGCTTTGTCCTGGACTTTCCCCAGAGGAGAGGGAGAGCCTGGGGGCTGCGCAGTGTCGAGCTGCAGCCCTTGCTGAGGGAATCCACAGCATAGGGATTCCCCCGCCTTGTGTCTTTAGCGGGAGCCCACCCCGCGTCTCTGCCGATTATTTTACTTTGAGGCTTGCGGGTGCCCACCCCGCATTATGGTGCCTGTGGTAAGCGGGAGCCCACCCCGCTTATTGATTTTAATTTCGAGGGAGCCTACCCCTCATTGCCGCGCAAGAGAAACGGCCGCCGCGATCGCGGCGGCGACCCGGAAGCCAGGCGTGTCTGCCTGACTGTGGGCGGGGCCTGCCTACGTCTTGGAGCCTCGAGGGCTCCACTTCCGCCCCGCCGCACGGAGAGAGAGGTCCCGGCAATGCGGAGAAGTGCTGCGGTGGTTCGGTGGGGCTCCCATGGTAAAGGGAGAGCCCCGCGGTGACAGCCGCTATGATTGAGAGAGCCCCGAGGAGTGGGGGCCCTCCTGCTGCACTCTGCCAAGATCCCCGGTGAAGTGAAGAGGATCCCGGTGCCTGTCCCGATTCCGGAGGAGACCGGTGAGTAGGGCAGATCGTGAGGCAGCATTTGTTGAGTTAGGAGCCCCAGTGGGGCCCCAAGTGCACATTGGTAGTACCCGGGCGGTCCCGCCATTGCGGGCCGCTCCCACGATGGGCCCAGGAGTTTCTGGACCCCAGAGGGGGTCCCATGGTGTCCGTGCCTACTTCCTGAGATCCTCACAGCTGCGCAGCACTTAGTGCCAGCTGCAGCGTTTTAGCCCTTTATTCCTTGGGGGGGCAGTTCTGATTGAGTTAGGAGTGAGATGCACTCCTTTGCCCCCTACATTCACAGCTGCCCAGCAATTAGTGGGCAGCTGCTACGTTTAGGTTTGCGCATTTGCGCACCCTTGACTTTCGCTGCTTTGGCAGCACGCCCTGACTCTTTGGACATAGGGCATTTGAGCCCCTTTTTGAGATGGCCAGTTGGCCAGGGGGGCTGTGAGATTTATAGGGCGCCAGGCCCTAATGTGACAATGTGGTGCTAGGGAATGTAATCATGTAGTATGATTTACGCACCCCGTATTATACCTCTAATGTACTGTCATGATTATGAGGTTCTGCATAATGTTTTTATGCTTGTGATTTTATTATTACCTAATGCGTTTAGGTTGTGAGTTATTCTCTACTGTGCTTTACGCCCCTAATGTGAGTTATACTTAGGAGGTCAGGGTCTAATGTGTTTAGACTTATGAGAGGATTGCATAATGTATTTATGCTGGTGAGGTTGGCGCAGAATGTAATTCGCGCCTGATGTGATACTGTGCATAATGTAGTTTATGTTACAGGCTGATGCTAAGTACAGTGGTTACCAGTGATTACTGGTTGTACGTTCATGAGGTGTTCTACATTTATTATAAGTACTACCTATACTAAGTTCGCTTTGTGCCGGTCCTGACAGTGGTTCAGTTGGCCCTGTCAGGTGTAAATAATTCCCTTGTAAATATGACCCCGGGCCAGGTGGCCCGATGTATATTATGTGAGTACTATTCTAATGTGTTTTATGATAATACAAAGGCTATTTTTGATATAACCTTGTGTGGAGTTCCTTTTTGTGGTGTGCCTAGTATGTTGTTGCTGTGGGTGGGTTGCGCGAACGCTTTACACATTGCCTCCGGGATAAGCCTGACTGCTCGTGCCAAGCTACCAAGGGGTGAGCAGGGGTTATCTGGGATGTGTAACTCCCTTGCCCTGACTAGAGTGGTGGTCTCTGCCTGGCTTTGGCGCAAGCCTTAGCCAACCAGAGATCCCATTTCTAACAGGGAGGAATATAGGGGGCTAAGGAAACGTCCAATATCCTTAGAATGAGTGCAACTAGTAGAGCTTTTTAGAACAGACATGGATGGGGCCTCGGAGGGCTCTCTGAGTATACGGGCTGAGGGTGTTGTAGCTATTTGATCCTTCCCCACACAGTGGCTAGGCTTTTAGCGGACGCCTTTTATGAGGGTTGCTTTCCCCCCCTTCTTTTATTTCTTTTCTTCTTCCTTGCCCCCTGTCCCCCTTTGATCTCCTCTCCCTTGTCCTCCCTAGCAATATCGGATGCAATTCTCACCTGGCACTTTAAACCAGGGTTAGATGTGGTTTTATTGTGGCGGCAATTGTTCTCATTGTTGTGGGGTTGGTTTGGGGGGAGGGTTGGGGTGGGGGTGGTACTCCGGGTATTAAGCATTCTACACCTCCGACACATGACATGGGTTATTATTGCACAACAGAATTATGTGTAAATTCTTGATATGTCTGGGTTCAAAAATGGTATAAGGTTTCTAAAATAAACAGCTATGAATGTATGAAAGGGTAGTGCGGCACCTAAGCCCTACCTACCACTTATTATTAACAACAAAATGTATGATGAATATACAATCGTATTATATTTGCTGTACCACCCAATAAAGTTTGTGTTAAAAAAAAAAAAGAAGTTGTATTTGGCTGCATTGGCAGCATTCCTCTGACTACCAGACCAGCCATCAACTTTCAACTCCCCCACTGGTATGCATTTTGTAAAGTAGTTGACTAATTTCTCTTATTTCCCATCCATCCCTCCTCCTGTGTCAGGGTATTGCTTTGGAATCCACTCTACAGGTGAGCAATCTGCAGGTAGGAGTATCCATCAGAGGAAAAAGTTGCTTACCTACGATAACTTTCTTTCTGGGGATAGTTTATCTGCCTGCCAATTTCTCACCGACCCACCAGTCTGCCCATTCTATAGCTGTGTTATAGGGAAAGTTTATAAGATTCCACTTGATGTTTTGGTACTGCAGTACTCTGTCAGTTCGTCCGCTAACCATGAAGACTTGGAAAAAATGGATTGAAACTGATATGGTGCCAGGGTGAACATTATATGACTCTAGTAGTTGGAAAGTGGATTATTGGTAGGGGCAAATGTAGGTCTGCCACTGGCAATAAGGCCCTAACACATGATAGGACTCAGCATAGGTCTTAGAAAATTATTCCCATGCTCAACCCTTGGTAGCTTGGCTGCGAGCAGGCAGGCTTAACTTCAAAGAAAGGTATGTAAAGCATTTAAAAACACCACTTCAGTAAATAATTAAGACACAATGCATAATAAAAATCCAACTCCAATTTATACAAATAGGACATATTTTTATCTTTAAAATGACACCAAAAGGACAAAAATCCAATGTAGGCAACCGGAGATATGAATTTTTAAAGATTTATCACTTTATAGCACTTAGAAACATATAGCACCATATTGGGATATCTGGTCGCGATAGACCGGCTCAAAGTCAAAGTTTCAGGCCGACCACAATGGAGCCCTGAGCGGCTACCCCTCGCGGTAGGTCCCGGTCACAGTTTTTACCTTCGGACTTAGAAACTTTTCTGGAGCTTTTTCTCGTGGGGTCCCTCAATGCTCTTCACCAGGCCAGATTCAGTGAGGGTTCACCGGCCTCGGATTTCTTCTACTCCCGGTCAAACTCTGGAAGTCGGACCTACGGAGCTTTCAGCGGGACGAACCTGGATGGCTTGGCCGGCTCGCGGTTGAAGGCAGGCGGCTTGGCTGACCAGGTTGAGTCGGTCCCCTTGTGGAACCTTTTTCCAAAGTTGCTCCAAAGTTCTCCAAACTCCTGGAACTTCTTCCTGAAGTTCCCCAAAGGGTCCCAAAGTGTCTCAAACTCACTCCAAGGGGCTAGAAGCTCTAAGATGGTCCTTGAAAGTTGAGGACTTCAGTTCCCACAATCCACTTGGACAAAACCCTTACAAATTCACTGGTAGTTTTCCAGGTTGCGGATTTTTGGGGGTGATGATCCAGGTGAGCTCTGTTAATCTGTAGCTTGCAGGGAGTCGACTCTTTAGTTCTTTTACAGCAAGGTAGTCCACAGGGCTGTAGTTTCAGCTGGTGCAGTCTTCAGAGGGCAGTCCTTAGAATTTGCACCCCAACTTCTCAGCATGGCAACGTCTTGCTTTCTTAAGTTTCAAGCAGCAAATCTGAGAGACTCTGCCCCTCTCAGATACTTATTCCAAGTTCTCTGGGTCAAGCAGGAGGTCACTCCTGACCAATGGGAGCAGGGCAACTCCCCAAGGATATGACCACATCTTGTAGAGTGTGGCATTATTTTATCCCAGAGTGCACCCAATCCTCCAAATTCATAATGGCTGATTTTCTAGCAGGGAGCTAAGAGCTGGCTAAACACACCCCTAGGATGGCTACTTTCCATAGACTCTCCCCCTTGCATCTGCTCATTCTTGCCTTAATCCTAGCTCTGGCTTTGGGTCAAAAGAGTAGAGTTGTAAATGACACTGAGGCCGTCCCCTTCCCTTTGAAGACCGTGGTTTACGACTCCTCCCCCTGCTCTGGCATTCCCGTGTAGCAGCAAACTGCCCTCCCAGCAGAGCTGGTTAACCCCAGGGGCTCTTTATCACCTCTTCAAGGCAGCCTGGCTAATCCATCTAACTCTGACCAATCAGGACAGACCACTGGAAGGCTGAATCTGGACTTACAAAGAAGAAAGTCTTATAACTTCTTGTCTGTACATTTTAGGAGAAATTCAACAATATGATATTGTTGGATTCATCACTACCATTCTGGGAAGTCTTTGAATGGAAGTTCTATCATTCTCCTATCAGGAGTTATTGGTTAATAACTTCTTGCGATGTTAACCTATGTGGCATGGGATTTGCAATGGGAAAAATTACTTGGGCCATTTTTCCGGCACTAGGCGCTTATAAAAACATATTTTATAAGTACTTCGCTTATATCTACAGGACCCCCACCCCATGGGACTACTAGGAGAGAGTTTAGGGACTCTGAATCTGTAGAAATATTGCAGATCCTCCCTCCACAGTGCTCCTAGCATCAAAGTCGAATTTGGGCAGCACTTTATCACAATGTGGGGAGTGAAATGTGAAATTTCACTTAACCCAGGGCATATAAAACTCATTTTATAAGGGTCTACCTTATAAATACCTGACCCCCCACCCCTGGGACACCTAGGGGAGACCCTGGGGGTGCCTAATATGCCAAAACATTGTAGGTTATCCAGTTTTAAGTGCCCCAAACACCAAAGTCGAGTTTGGGCACAATTTACTTTTTAAAAGCAGTCCTGCCACCGAGGGCTGCTTTTAAACTGACCTCAGGCTTCAGCAGTGCACACATGCAAGTGCAGAAAAAGCTGCTGGCCTCTAAACTGCCATGCCCTATTTATACTAGGGACTGATAGGTAGTTTCAATCCCCCTGCCCTGTTATGTACTAGGGTCTTATAGGGTAGGTCATGCCAATCACAGGGGTACCCCAACCCATAGTGTACCCTAGTGTATGTAGGTGTTTTCACGGTATTCTAAATGTGTCTCTTTCAGCATAGCACTGGCCCTGGGCCTGGTTAGGCAGAGCCCAGGGTCAGTCAGAGTCAGTTACCACCAGTACCATTCAGCAAAAAGTTGGGTGGTGCCCAGGGCACAGGATGACTTTGCAACACTAGTGATATCATCTGATGCCACTTTCGGAGACGAAATAAAGCCAGCACCTCCTACCAGCGATGTAAGAACTTTGAGGTTTCCGGATCCAATTTGGTGCCTGGGTTTATACTACAGGTGAGGAATCTGCAGGTAGATAGAGTATCCACCAGAAAGATTGCTGCCATAAATAAGAAACCTTTTCGTAATACCATGAGGCTAAGGGCCCTTAAGCTGTTAGAAGAATTTTTTAGAAGAGAAACTAGGTTCAGAGCAACAATAATCAAAATAGTAGAATACTAGATTAATTGTATGGCCTCCAAAACCAGAAGGTTAGCAGCTGTCAGGGCAAAAGGCAAAATGAAAGCATGTAAATTCTGAACAAAAAGATGCATGGCCAGTCGGCAGTATTCTTCAATACTTGTTTTTTTAATTAAAGATGCAGTCATGGAAAAGTTTAATTTAAGAAATCTAGTCTCTCCGAATGACCTCTTCATGGTGAAGCACTATTGCTCTAAACAAATAACACCTACGCTGCCATTGTTCCAAAGAAATATTCATGAAGAATTTTGTTAGTGGTGGGTACTCCCAGCAAGATATCTGCAAACGAAGGATCTGTAGTCCATGTTTCCATGAAATAAAATAAGTTTAACTTGTGGTTCTCAATGAGTTCGATGATTTCAATTTTATGCTTAGGTAGGAATTCACAAGTCTTCTGAGCGAAATGTCCTTGGAACAACGACTAGATGGTCAATGGTGACATGAGAGCATTCTCCTGAGCAATGAAGCAAGTATGAACCTGACTCTTAAAGCTGGGAGAGCTACCTGCAGGAGGATTCAAGCTTATAAGATGATCCTTGGTGTTGGTGATCTGGGGCACTGGTGTGGATAGTGAGAGAAACAGGGGGTCTTTCCATGAAGGGCATGTGTTCAGGTGCAGATGGACTTGCATTTGGTGCAGACCACCCACCCACTATAATGAAAATTAAAAACCGAACATACGGGGAAACAGTATACAACTCGAGTCCTGAAGCTCCTCCCATCCCGAGCTATGGATAGTGTGGTCAGGATACTGGAGAAGTAAAAAGAATGAACAGGAAGTTGATATATTAAAAAAAAACAATTCTAACTAAAATAACAAAGCGCCATGTACTGTGAATTAAAATAACAAAAGGAAAAATAACAATGTGAGCATTTGAGTCATGCGCGCTAAAGTACAAGGTCATAAAAGTTAGGACAGTAATAAGTTAAATACACCTTGGTGTATGGCACCAATAGTACAAGTCAAGAGATTGTACCAGTCAAATGGTTAGTCAGTATATGTGGTTGAATAGATTTTACAGAGACAAAGACTCATATAATAAAGGTGTTAATTATAGAAGGTATCGAAACTTTGAAAAAGAATAGAAGCATGCAGCAGCTCCCTAGTCTGTGCCACTAAGGGTCTAATTGCGACTTTTCAGCGGACTTTTCAGCGGAATGGTGGCCTTTTGCCTAAAGTGACCAGCGATCACTTTCAACTGGAAGAGCACTGGGCCCTGCTGCTGGCCTCTGCTGGAATGAGTATTGACCTATAATTCCTGTCTCTGACCTCCTGGCAGCTTTATTGGTGTTTAGAATGATTTATTCGGAAATGTATGGCAAATTTGAATTAAGAAAAATGTTGTACTTCTAGAACTTGAGAGGATTGGTACCAGCCATATATCTAGTCCGGCAGATCTTAGCTGGAAGCCTATTTGGCTTTGGTGTAACCTTCCTGGACACAGCCTCCAGCCTTGCCCACCTTGAGGAATCCAAGTTCAAAACAGAGATGAAAGGCCTTGTGTACAATGAATCAATTCAGTAAAAAAAAGTGGTTGCAAAATGCATGGCAACTTTTACATAATCCTATTTGATTTTGTGAACTCACCTATGTACTAATAGGTCGTTAGCAAAATACAGATTCATAGTGGGTCGCAATTCAACCTACTTCATCAGAAATCCTATGACCCACTATCATTGGATACAGTCACAGGAATAGTAGCCTGCTGGATTCAACAAAGCACCATATCTGTGATTGCTTTGCGATTAAGCAATCTTTTTTAAAAATTCTTTCTCATTCCTTAAAAGAAAATGGTATGCATTTAAAAAAAAAAAAAGTTACACAAACCTTTTTTAGAAGTAGGCAGAGGTCTCATGAAACACTGCCTGCTCCTAAAAAACATTTTTTTCAACATTCAGAAAGGGTCAGTGGTCGCGTTTGTGAATGTGTTATCACCTCTTTTAAGTTTCGGTCGCAAAACATTATTACATACCATAACGAATTGGAATTTGGAAGCAACCTCCCTAAACATGCCCTTCCAAATACTGATTCCTTATTGTTTCCTTAACCCATTTAACAATTTGGAAAACCTTTTCTGAATCATTAATTGGGGACAGTACATTTCAAAAAGTGTTTTAGCAGTTGGAAACACTTACATTTACCTAACCTGTCGGTTTGTGACTGTTAAAATCCTTTTAATATGAGGCCCTATGTCCGAAGGCAGCAATTTTGATCAAGTGAAGGTGCCAAAAGTGCCAGGCAGATAAGAAGGGCTTCCCTTAGTGAAAAATGTGACTTTCCCCACTCAGAACTTTTCTCGCTAAAACTAACACAGTCAGCAGGACATTACTCAATACCTATTTGACTTCTAAGGGACTTTGCTGGATACAGCCTGTTGCCATGCCCCACTGGAGTATTTACGTAAGGTAAAAGCTTTAAACAAGATGAACCTTCTTGACGTATCAGACCAGCACTACATTGTGGCAGGGCTGAAACCGTGCATAGGTACCGTACAATCATAAACACTGAATACTGATTGGTGCTTTACTTTTTTTTTTACGTGTTTTTATTGGCACATTTCAGGAGCAAAGAATAGTAACCGGTACAAGCATCTAGAACAATTGCAGAGTGGCCCACTGTATATCTGGGGAATATTGTGCATTTTTCTAGTAATAACAAAGCAGATAAAAAAAAAAATCCCACCCACTACACCGACAGTCAAGGTACACATTACTCATATAACTCATCAAGGAGCAAACTCCCGCTACTTAAAGACATTGCAAACGGAAAAATCAATAGCTCGAAAATAACATGAGCTCAGGTATTAGCCGGTATCAGACAATGTAAAGTGACCTTAATATGGCAATATTGAATACCCCAAACTGAGACAAGGTTGTATGTAACAGTACTAGGTATCAATGAATAGTTAGGTGGAAGGTCTATGAGGGAGACCATCATTCTTAAGTAAGGATTTAAACTCCTCTAGTAAGAGGTCATATACTTGTGAAATGTGGTGTTTATGAAGGCCTTCTCTTTCCTCCCTGTGTACGTGTGTACTATCAGAGAGCAGCCAAGGAGTGAGACCTTCTGCCATATTGCCACAGAAGCAGAGGCAGGGTTTTTGCAGTTAATTGGAATGCTTTTATGTGGATATAAAAGGACTCTTAAACCACTCAGAATCATGCATAGGCCTCACTATATCACCATCCCATGCTCAACGCAGTTTGTATGGGACAGGTCTTAGAGTTTTATGTAGGCTTTATACAGCCATTTTATTAAATGAGCACTATCATCGATGGTGTATAGTACCTGTAGAATCATATGATCCTGGGGCTCAAGGGACCTGGTGGTGAATAATGCGTTGAGCATGCACTTAAGGCGTATGTAGGTCATAATCTGTCCAGTAGGCAAATTATAGTTTGTGACCAGGTCGGGGAAGTCGAGGGTGGTATTAAGTAAGATGGACGGGGTTGGCAGAGGACATTGCAAGCAGAACAGCAGCCGATTTCAAAAACCATTTGCAAGGTTCCCGTCGGATAACCCCACTTTGGTAATACAGTTCCCCGTAACCAGCGAGCAACCCACTGGAGCTGTGCTGCCAAAAAGTAGCTTTCAAAATCCTGGCAAGCGAGGCCTGCAGCATCAACAGTCAATTTCAATGTTGTAAGGGCAACTCTGTTGTACGGCTTCTATTTCCTCAGTAGGAACTGTGCTTTTGGTGGACAACATAAACGTTGCGATTGTGCCAGACTGATTCAATGCATGCCCTCAGGATATGTTGGCCTATAGTCCTGCTAGTTCACAGGGCCACCATAAGTATCCCTAAACCTGAGAAGGTAACAAATACATTAGGCAACCTCAGAACATGACAACCCTGACTCCCCAAGGTATTGTGGTAACAGATCTAGAACCATTTTGCTCAGTCACTCATGCATACCCAGAGAGATGAATAAAAAGTGCATATAGAGGCGTTCCAATATTTATTGAACCATTGTGATTCTTGTGTAAAATATATGCGCTGCAATGATTAATAGACAGAAGAAGATGAAAGTGATTAGCAATATGAGAACAGTGAAAAGGATAAACAATTCCACCATTGTGCTAAAGCAGTATATATAAATGCTGGCATATAAATATGGTGTATAGTGTACTCCTACTATGTGCTTCCTAACCTACTTACCCAGGGTGGGTGAGCTGCCAGAATCCCCTACTGGATAATCTAACTCCCCATTACCTGTGGGTGAATGTGTTCAGGTCCCCGTCTTGGTCACATGTTGGACATCCCTCCTCGCAGAGGAAAAACAGAAATCAGCTGGGCTGAGACTCCGACAAACAATGACCTCACAGTGGCAGCAGAGTGCTCCTCTGATTTGAACATGGAAATGCGTGCGTGTATGTCCATGCTTCCGTGCCAAGGACTAGGCCAGGCTGTCATTGTTTATCTTCTTGTGATAGCTGTGTCACCTCACGGACAAACAACAACCAACAACATTTGCACAATGGACGTTTAGGCCTTGTACTAAATGTTCGTTATAGTGTGCCTACGAAGTGGAAATGTAAGCAATGTGGTCTCATAGAAACTAATCCTGCACTGTACTTAGTAATGAATGGGCAGTAATTTAATAGGGTGGTGGTGCCCCTAGGGGAAATTCACAAGTTGATATGCTCTGTACCTTATCTTGAATGCAGTGCTGCAGGGTAGTGAGAACCACCCTTCTCCCTGTAATGTGGCCTAGGCCAGCTGAACAACAAAAACACAATCCCCAGCACACGCAAAATTACAATCCACACATAATTAAATGCCCGTGTAGACAATCATATTATCTTCTTTTATTGTTCTATTTTCTCCTTTTGTTGTTCTAATTACTTAGCCAACACGTGTTTCGTCACTAGTTGGGCACACTGTCCCGCGACTTCTTCAAGGCTCAGTCTACTGTATATAGAACTTCTCTTTCGGTGATAATTCCGTCCCGAAGGATATGTAAATTCCTACTCCTCTCAGTTTATTAATGGTGAAATCGGCACGGCTGTCTTAGCCAGTCATCAGTCAGGATTAGTGAACCACGTGTACGGGGATTGTACATAAAATACGTCTGTCCCAGAACGGCCGCTTGAGATCACACGCACGGCGATAGACGGACGGACTGTTCTTGTTACCCGGGACGGGATTACCAATAGATATCCCCGTATTTGGGGCAATGCTGCGCACCAGTTTATTGTTTAAGAGGCCCTCATCCTAATCACGGAGTACTCGCAAGACGGCCGTTCTGGGACAGACGCATTTTATGTACAATTCCCATACACGGGGTTCACTAATCCTGACTGATGACTGGCTAAGACAGCCGTGACGATTTCACGATTAATACACTGAGAAGAATAGGAATTTACATATCCTTTGGGACGGAATTATCACCGAAAGAGAAGTTCTATATACAGAAGATTGAGCCTTGAAGAAGTTGCGGGACAGTGTGCCCAACTAGCGACGGAACACGTGTTGGCTAAGGAATTAGAACAACAAAAAGAAAAACAGAGAAAAAAGAACAATAAAAGAAGATAATATAATTGTGGACATTGGCATTTAATTATGTGTGGATTGTAATTTTGCGTGTGCTGGGGATTGTGTTTTTGTAATCCTGCACTGTCACAAAAGCAAATGTGTGTCAAAAGTAATTGTGTAGAAATGAAGGCAGTATAAGGAACATGTGCATGTACAATGACAGTGCTCCTTCCTGGTAATAACCCAGACACATGACCTGACAATTAAAATAGTTTTTGGATACTGCTAGTCATTTTTAACATACACCCTCCTCTCATTCTACTCACAGCTGCACACCACAGCCAAACCTCACTCCTCATGTCGGCAAAAAAGAACTCTGGCAAAGAGCCCCCCTGAGGGGCCCGTTCGGCATTGCAGCGCCGCCCCAACGAGGAGCTGCCCGATGATGAAGCATGACACCTTTCGGGGTGTGTGAGGGCCCTTGCTCTTAATAGCAGCACTACCCTGGACTCCCCTGGATTTATCCCACTAGGAGACCTAGATCTCTACACAGGAACTGCACACTCCTTGTTCTCATAGTCAATTTAGGGGCGTGTGTGCTGGACCTTAAACAAGCCCTAGTCCCTCCCTTTTGATATTGACTTCCTTCACTTCACCAGTGGCGGTGTTTTCTATTTGGACGTTGCTTTGTTCATCCCGGGACCATTCAGTTCCTGTAAAACAGCCAAGTGCTCATTTATATCAAATGGTGTTTCAACCGCCACTGTGCTGGGACTGTCGATGTCTGGGACCCACATTTTAACCCCAATCAGGATCTCGTAGGGAGTTGACCAGCCAGAGATTTTCTAGGCAGATTTTTCAAATCCCTCTGGACCCCATATAGGTGATGGTCCAAATGTGACCTGAGCCTAGTACCCTAGCTGTTAAATACTGCTTTAAGTCCTGGTTTTTCTTCTCCACTACCGAATTTACGTCAGGTGGTACAGTAAAGAATAACGCAGGGTCACACCCAAACTTCCCATGGCCTTTTTGTAAGCCCTGGAGGCGAATGCTGAACCGTGGTCGGAATGGAATGTGCCTACTTCGTATGTCCTGATGAAGACTCACAGATCCATTATAACAGTTCGGGCATCAGCCGACTGCTGTGGCCAGATCCATAGGAATTGAGAGCAGGAATCCACTGCTACCAAGATGTACTTGTAAGCCCCAACTGATGACAAGGTGCAGCAATGGTCCAGATAAACACAAGCGAGCATCTTGTTAGAAATGAGTAGAGGTGGCTGTGGTGGACGTTATGTTATTAAAGCTTTTAAAGCGCACTTTTACCCAAAGGTGTCCTGGCGCGAAGCACTGTCTAACTGGTTTCCATGGGCACGGCAGCTTATTCAGAGAACAGCCACGTCTTCAACCCCTTCCTAAAGGAAAGGAGCTCAGTAGAATTCCTGAGATACAATGGTAGATTGTTCCAAGCTTTTGCAGCACAAAAAATAAAACTGCTGCCGCCCCAGTTAGCTTTTTTCACTCGGGGAATAGTCACTTGTTTTCCTTCCGACGTGCCATGGAGAAGCCCTTCATCTGCTGTCAGATGTAGCATTTAAGGACAAAGTCCTTGGTCTGTTTATAGAGACCCGGCCACCAGCAGCGTTGCTGCAATACTGAAAACATAGCAGCCACCCCTGCATGTGTAGATGCTAGACTCTTGTGTGAAGCTAGACTTACACCTAACCTGCGTTCTGAATTTTGCATTACTTTATCCCTCACTCCAGGAATGTGAGCAAACAGTACATTTTGAGCAACTAACTTGTAGGAGTACTTGAGTGGAAAGCCGTTCAGCAGATTGGTGTCATTGCATGCAACCTTGACAGCCATCTTTATGTCTCTGTGTATTCTCGTACTTGAACGAGTAATTGCAGCAACTGCAGCAGTTTGCACTGTTGCTTTTACAGCTTCATCAGCCATAGACTTCCCTGAAACGTGGACACCAGTACGTTGGCGACTCAAGATATGTATTACATGAGTTAGTGGCAAGCACTCGTTCAGTTTAGCCAACTGTTCCCAAAGCATCTTGTGCTTGATTGCGCATCCTTTTGAATCTCTGAATCCATTCTGGCTCCAGTAGTGTAAATACTCATTATAGGCCTGGACACAATAATACAAATCACACACTATCAGTGTGGGGAACCAGGATCTGTATTCTTGAGTGCAACAATTAGAGCCCTATGTTCAGCAAACTGTGCAGTGCATTCACCAAATGACTGTTTGTATATCTTTTCAGGATGGAATTCTCCATCCTGCATGCGCCCCTTTAAGGCTGCGCATGCTGCTAAATATTGGTGCTTTGTCCCTACGGCAGGCTGGGCAGAACTATCAGTATAGATGATGGAATCATACTGATCTAGAAGTATGACTTTGTTAGGCAGAGGATATTCATGTTCATATTACCGAAGGACTTGTGTTTGTAGTGTAAAGTCAAATCTGTAGTCTACATCTGTTGCAGTGAGTAAGTTAGCCCATTGTACCCATCTTGGATGTAGTGCTTTTGCGTTAGGAACTCTTGCTCTTGTGATGGCCTTTAAGGTCAGCTCTGTGGTAATGACAATTGTTTATTTTCCCTGAGCCAGTGCTCTCTCCCTCACCACAGCAGTATGTATCGTAGTTAGTATTTTTTCTGTTGGAGCACAATGCATTTCGGCATTAGTGTATAAATGCGATTTATATGAAATTGGTACAGTGTCACCTTCATTGAATGTAACGTAGGCATACCCTGATGCCCCTCAATTACGAGGATCACCAGGTTCGTTGTGTTTATACGTGTGTGTAAGTGTTTTTAAACTAGCATGTCAGCTTGTATTGAACACAAACGTTTCATGCATTTCGGTGTCCAGTGTGTGCTTGAAAAGTCTGGATGTATGAGGTCGTAGAACAGTTTAAGCCATTTTGGGTAATCTGTAATGCAAGTTCAGCCAAAATTTAGGAATCTCATTATGGATTGTAACCTCTTCAATGTAGTTGGAGGCTACAGAACCACATGCTTCTCTAAGAAATATGCTGCAAAGCGTTTGCCTTCACTTGACAGCTTGTATCCCAGAAACAGGATATCGAAGTAGACAATCTTTGATTTTTTTAAATTAAATTGGTAGCCCATGTGAGCAAATCCCAGAACTATGCGATCTACTCTCGTTAAGTGGACTGAAAGGTCATCATCTGTCAAATATTTGTCAACGGCATAGGACAATGCCTGGTCACCACAAAATTGTAGAAGTTCTGTTACTCTAACTGAAAACAGCCCAGATATATTCTTATACCCTTGAGATAATCAACAGAACTGCCTCTGAGAACCCAGCATGGAAAATGCAGTCAAATAACTGCTTTCAGGCACTATATTTTAGGAGAAAAATCCACTCGAGATATCTAGTGTGGTTTTGTATTTTTTCCTCACTATATTGTTCATTAGTGCCGTGCTTTGCACATTTTGTACTGCAACTGTGCGGGTAGCTGCGTTCAAGTGTCTGTAATCTAATACTAGACGATATGAATGTTCGGGTTTCATCACGAGAAACAAGGGGTTATTCATTGAGGAGGTGAACTTTCTATTACACCATGGTATTCAAGTTTTTTGAGAATATCCCTAACTTGCTTTTCTGCCTCATTCTTAATGGAGTATTGTCTTTAAGGCTGTGGGGTCGAACCTCAAAGGCATCTCATGTTAAGGGGAACCGTCATCCCACCCCACGTGGTTGCGCTAACACCCATCCCTGGGCACATGAGTGTTTTACGTGTTCTCGAATGAGGTCGGAGAAGGCAGGATCATTACTGTTTCTCTGTTTGGGCAGTCCATGAAAAATTCTGGTGGGCCAGTGTTTTTTGGCCAAGAGAATGTCATAGCCAAATGACAGATTCTCCCAAAAGAGAACTTTAATGGGTCTTTGTATGTCCCCTTCCAACTGGAGTATCTCACATAGGCAATGCAGAACACTTACCCGTGTATCCGGTGTTTTCACCTGGATGTAGTCACTCAGCGCTACTGCCACCAGACAATCCATCAGGTTACAGCATACTATTGTGACCTCTGCCGTGCTGTCCAGCATGGTCAGAGCCCACTCCCCGTTCAGAAGCAGAGTCATCAATATGCGTGGCATGCTTGACTTTTCTGTCCCGCTACCTTCTTTTTGAATTGAGGTTTGGATGTTGGACGAGGTGGGGGACAACTGTGCGACCCGCGCGCACCCCAATGGGAATGTGAACCGTCAGTAGTTCTATGAATCGAGGATCAGAGGCAGCAATGGCGGGTGGAAGCAAGCAGCAGTAGGTCCACTGGCACAGGTGAGCAGGTGGCTGGGGGTAACGGCGGGCCGGAGAGCGCTAGCAGGGTGGGCTGGCTGGTTCTGTGTGTGGCTGTTTCAGAGCCTCATTCCTAGGGGTGAGTTGCTTTGAGGCTGCCACTATGCACTATTACAGCGGTCAGGGTATTCTCCGTTCCATGCATAAAGTTAAAAAAAATGCATGCTCACCAATTAACAATACATTTTCAACCTGGGCAACTACCATCCATTGACTTGAATTTGGAATGTTGCTCCTCAAGCGATTCATTTGTTTGATGTACTTGACTTGAAAACGCACGTTTGTAACGTTAGTGTGCAATTTGACTCCGGAGGCTTCATTTTGGGTGAGGTTTCAAGGGACCTGAATAGGAATACCACCACTCGCAGAACTCCGCCGAATTTCACAGAGTTTTTTGGTAACTCCGCGGAATTCCGTGGAGTGAAACTCTGCGAGCTCTGCCCAGGCCTATTCATACCCCGGTAACCCTTCAGAACAACATCAGAAGAAATTAGCATCACACCTTTCCACACTGTTTCAAATATTTCCTTGGGAATAATAGTGTTAATGATCCTGTGTCCACCATTAAGGACAAACTTTTGTCCCATTAATATCAAAATCTGCCTTTAGCCGAATCCTATTCTTCACCACATTTCCAGACAATTCATCCTCCTTTACCATGAGCACCCTATGTTCGGTATCTTCATCTTCTACTACAGCTATTTTCTTAGTAACAGCTTTGCACATGCATGCATAGTGCCTCTTCTTTCCCCACTTATGACACTCCTTTCCTTGAGCAAAACAGTTCTTTGAGTCTGCAAAATTAAAGGTACTTGCATGCCTATGACATACGCGTCACTGAAGTGAACACCCCCTTACTCATTTTAGTCTTACTGGTATTGATGCCGCCTGTGTTTTTCTTGCTACACACTACATTGAGACCCTCTAGATCACACTGCATAGTTGCCACTTCGACTCTTTTCTCTTGTTGAAGAGTCTTCATTTTCCTCATGCACTTTTCGGATTCTTCTACCACTTTCGCTATTACAATAGCTTCCTTTAACGTTGGATTGCTTGCAGATCACAACTTTTCTTGTTCTTTTTTGCTATTGCACTGTACTATTAGCTGATCCCTTATCATCTCATCTTGCATTTGTCCAAACTGGCACTTTGTAGACAGTTCCCTTAATCTGTACACAAATTAATTCACTGTTTCTGTTACTCGTTGAGGTTATGTGTAAAACTTATGCCTGCCCGTAATAATGTTTTTATTGTTTTGCAAACCTAGTATGGAACTTCAAGATAGCATCTTTGTATACATCTTTCACTTCCTCGCCCGTCCCTTGAAGATATTTAAATATGTGTTACCCCTCTTTTCCAAGTGCTCCTAACTACAAAGCTTTTTTTCTTATTGCTGGAAATCTTGTGCCATCCAACTCTACCAAATAATTTTCAAAGCAGTTGATCCAATTATCCCATTCTATAGGAGGTTCCACTGCTGATATAGGAAATGGAGGTGGAGCTGTAATTGTATTATCGATATTCATTTGGTAACACAACACTACAATAATGATGGCTACACACTAAACAGTTGTAAACCCAACGTGATAAATTACTAGTCACACAACCTTAAGGTATGCACATCACTAAAGAAAGAGATTTGCAAATTACTAGTAATAATACTTTAAAGATACCAAGGAAGTATGCCAATCACTGAAGAGGATGACCAATCAGCACTGGCAGAGTGATTCACAAGTAAGAAGAAGTCACACAACTTTAAAGTGTGCAAATCACTGCAGAAAGGGATTTGCAATTCCCAATGATGCTGCTTGAAAGATACCAAGAAAGTGTGCCAATCACTGAATAAGATGATCAAACAGCACTGGCAGGGTGATTCACAGGTTAGAAGAAACAAGTGCTAATGTCTGTATTTGATAAACAACCAGCATTGCCTGTGTGATAACTACTAGATTAGCTCCCAAAAAGCAATATGCTGACTTCTTAAGTGCTTTTAATGGTATGTGGGTCACTGCTGCAGTGAGAACGCTGTATCTTTTAGAAAAAATGCCTTCCTCATTACCTTTATGGTGTGTGTGTCACCGCTATTGAAAACACAGTTTCTTTAAGAAAAGGGCACCTCCTCATTACTTTATGGTGTGCACGTCACTGCTGCTTTAAACACGCTGTATCTTTGAGGTGGAAAAAAGTGTTGACTCCGCCTTGAACAGCCTCTCCTGAAATGTATCTGAATCCACCCTCGTCTGAACGCTGAACACGTTGGAGGCAAAGACCGAACGCAGCACTGATGTCCGCAACCCAGAGGAGCACCGCACAAATTAAGGATAAACGCTAGCACCGCACAAAGCACACGCTATATAAACACGTGCTGGTACAGTCGGTGTAACCCCATTTAGATGTCACGCATGCCAGCCACAATCTCCGCTGATAATTTCTACAGTCCACACATCCGTCGAAAGGCTAGTACTATCAACCTTAGTACTGTGCGCATGTCTCTATTGCTCTTATATATATTTAAAGTCACGTACCTTCCAAGCAAAAAGTTCAAATGGCCAATACCTTACAGTGATGGTGCTCCCTGACGCCATGTCAATTGTCTACCAACTGCTCCTTTACGCAGTTGGGATGGTTCCTTCATGACTGCTTTACACCGCAGGTTCGTCACAGTGATTCACTGCCTCGTCCCAGCACTTGGCTCAAATCGTCACCAAAATGTGGTAAATTCATCGAAGACAGATTCTTCACATTCCTCTGTTAAGGTTTATTGATCAGAAGCAGGAATCACCCAACCGTCGCAGCCAGGTGTAGTTACAATAATCATCCAACCGCTGCACCGTGGAATGTTGAACATGTCACATGGAAATAATACTATGTCATAGCAGTCTCAGCCTGACTGAAACTGCCTAATAATATATAACTAAGGCCCATCCTGTGATTTAGTTTTATCTTTATTTTTCTTACTATCCCCTTTCTTCTTTGTAGAAGACTCAGGTGCTTGCTTTGAGTTATCCTTTTCAGAATTACTCTTTAATTCTTTAATTTTGGTTTACCAGGTTTGGCTCCCAAATTAACTCTATTTAATGTTACATAGGTCTATTCAATAATTTTAGGCAATTTGCGTTCCTGTTGTCCCAGAGATAAAGCTCTTAGATGCTGGCATATAGCCAACGCTGCTGTTGCCCCTTTAATGTTACTTATCATGATGCTGGATACAGCAGCAAAATTGCCCATCAGTTTCATCCCCAAATCCAGGGCAGGTGCTGCCCAGTACTCATTCTGGATATGTTTAAGCACTTCTGGCAAAACAGCTAATGAAGGGGTACCATGGGTTCTGGTATATACTGCAGCAAAAACTGTACCCCAAGTGGTGCAGCCTTCCACAGGGGTAGCCATCCCCATTGGCAAGCATATTGTAAAAATGTTGTGCATTTCCTGGGGTTCTGTTTGGGGAAACACTGCTTCAAGTGGACTTGTTTTTTTGTGCAATCCAGAATGGAATCTCCTCCCGTTTGATAGGAACCTTACCTATGACTGCATTTAGTGTTTGTGGGCTGATGCCAGGTGTAGTCAATTGTGGCTCTGTAGCTTAAGCAGTCCTCGCAGGGTTTATCGTTAATGTTCGCATAACAAACTGTGTCAGGCATCTATATATTGTTACTACCTTTTTATACAATCTACAAATTCGTACAGTTGTCAAATTATCGACATCAGGATGTGGTGTTTAACCAGCTAAGTCTGACCATGTTGCTCCCTCACTACTAAGGGGACCTAGTCTAACATCTTCTGTTGTGTGTCGTGGGGCGCCTTCAAGCCACTTTCTTGATTCTTGGTATGTTAAGGGTATTTCTATTTCTTCATATGGTGTGTAGTTATTTGGAACTTCAGCTGGTGTGTAGTTGTGAAAAAGCCTTGTTGTGTTGTCATCTGCTGGGAACTTATCCCCTGTAAAGAATACCTCTGTTCTATATGCTTCGTGGGCCTCAACCACCAAGATCACATCTCCACCCATAAGTGTGAGACCATGTTGTCGCAATTTCTGAGTAACCGCATGTCTGCAGTTCTCAGCAATCTTAAGTTTGTCTGTTTCTGACATAATATAAAATGGAATGCAGAGAGGGTAACTGTTAGAACTGGGGGTCTCTAGTTGGCAGAGGTAGTTACCTTTGTCCAAGTAGTGACCCTTGCTTCTAGTCAGGATAAGGGGGATACAAACTTTAGATAACCCCTGCTCACCCCCTTGGCACGAGCAGACAGGCTTATTCAAAGGCAATGGGTAAAGTATTTGTACTCAAAACACACAGTAATATGGTGAAAATACCACAAATGGACACCACACCAGTCTAGGAAAATAAAGTATCTTTATCTAAATTCAACCAAAGACCAAAATGACAAAAATCCTACATGCATGTAGTAAAATATCACTTAAAAACAGTTATTGCAAAAATAAATCCTGTAGAAAACAAAATACTCCACCTGGAGCTATTACGGCGTCGTGACAGCAATAAATCCAAATTACGGCGTCAACCACGAGATGTGCGGCATCGGGCACGGAGTCAAACGGACCCCCCAAACAAACAGTACCTTGGAAAATGAAGTCTATGACAATCCACAGCGTCGTGGAGGTGAGGCGTTGGTGCCAAGGTTGAGGCCAGCTCCCTGGCTGCTATGGGGGAGGCGAGGTGTCGTGTCCGCGAGGAGGCGACATGTCGAATCCAGGATAGGGGAAGTCGGTTGCATCAGTGGCGAGGCGTCGTTTCTGGTGAGGTGATGCGAAGTCAGCAAGTTCGTGGAGTCACCCTCTGCAGTTATCAGAGCCGCGATAGCTGGATGCAGGCACTTGCAGTGACGGAGTCGGTGCGTGCGCTGGCGTCAGGAAGGCCGATAACTGCAGGCATCGGCAGGTGTTGAAGGGCATCGGAGCTGCGGTGCAGGCCAGGCAGTGCGTCATGCACTTCACGAGCGGTGCCCCTGGCCTCGGTGCAGGTCGCTGCATCACGGTGGCGTCGCTGATGGCGTCGGAGATTGTTTTTCTTTCCTCTCTTAGGTTTCTTCCAGCTCCCAACAGCAGGAAAGGCCTCCAGAGGCCCAAAACTGGAACAGGCACCTCCTGGCAAGTCAGATCTCTCAGCAATGGAGTTCAGGGGAGCTGGTGGTGAAGTCTTTGTGTCCCTGAGACTTCAGAATAGGAGGCCAGCACACACAAGCCCTTGGAGATTCTTCTTCAAGCAGGTTTCTCAGCAATGTTCCAGTCTTTGTCCTTTCCTTAGCAGAAGCAGCAACTGCAGGCCAACCCCACACTGCACACATCAAAGGGGCAGTACTCCTGCTCACAGCTCTCTGGCTCTTCTCCTTGGCAAAGGTTCCTCTTGAGTCCAGAAGTGATCTAAAGTTCTGGAGTTTAAGGTCCACTACTTATACCCCATTTTGTCTTTGTTCTTCTTTATGCAAGAGTCTCTGAGCCAAGTCCAAACCAGTTCTGTCCTCACTGGTGCAGAATGACCACAGGGTATGCAGACAGCATTGTGCAAGGAAGACAGGCCCTATTCAGGTGCAAGGAAAACTCCTCCCACTACTCTAAAGGCAGCCAAGATTTATTCAGCTCAGCTCTGAGTCATCCAGGAAGGGCCAGGCACACCTCAACCCCTCCCCCGCAGTGGCTGTCTACAGTGAATGCACAGCCCCAGCCCCTGTCACTCCAAAACCAGACAGTCAATCCACAAACAGGCAGAGGCACACAGAATGGTTAAACCAGAAATTGCCTGCTTTCTAAAAGTGGCCTTTTCAAACGCACAATTTTAAAATGATTTTTACTAAAAGAGGTGTTATTAAATTCTGAGTTTAGAGAACCTAATCTTTATTTCTCTATCTTGTCCCAATGGGAAGTTATACTTGTAAGATGTTACAAAATAGCTCCCATGCTATCCTATGGGACAGATAGCCTTTCAATGGTGAAAAACACAAATTGGCAGTATTTCACTATAAGGACATGTCATACACACCAGTACATAGCCTACCTTTCACATATACTGCACCCTGACCATGGGGGTACCTTGGGCCTACCTGAGGGGTGTCTTACATGTAAGAAAAGGGAATGTTAGGGCCTGGCAAGTGGGTGCACTTGCCAGGTCAACATAGCAGTTTAAAACTGTGCTCAGACACTGCAGTGGCAGGTCTGAGATACCTTTACAGGGCTATTCATGTGGGCACAATCAGTGCTGCAGCCCCACTAGCAGCATTTGATCTACAGGCCCTGGCACACTTAGTGTACTTTACTAGAGGCTTACCAGTAAATTAAATGTGCCAATTATGGATAACCAATCACAATAGTAATTTATACAGCACTTGCACTTTGACACTGATCAGCAGTGGCAAAGGGCCCAAAGCATCTAAGTCAGCAAAAACGAAGTCCAGTACAGCATCAAAAATACAGGAGGCAGAGGCAAAAAGTCAGGGGAAACCATGCCAAAGATGCCAAGTCTAACAGTAACACAATGTGACAATCCTTTGAAAGGCTCAAGTTTGAAAAATGTACAACCAATACATAGGGGTTACCTAATCAGCTGAGGAGGATAGTCCCTACCACCACAGACGTTTCGGTTTAGGAGGTGGGTAGGGGTGTTTGGGTATACAACAAGAACTACTCTGGCGATCCATTAAAAAGAACCCAATCAACCGACGTTGGTGGCAATATGTCGCACAGCTTCTACTTCCTCAGTAGGAACTGTGCCTTTGAAGGACAACATAAATGTAGGGATTGTGCCAGACTGATTCTGTGCATGCCCTCTGGATATGTTGGCCTATAGTCCTGCTAGCTCACAGTACCACCATAAGTACCCCTAAACCTGAGAAGGTAACAAATACATGGGGCTACCTCAAAACATGACAACCCTGACTTCCCAAGGAATCGTGGTAACAGATCTAGAACCTTTCCGCTCAGTCACTCGTGCATACCCAAAGAGATACACAAGAAATACTCAAAGAGGAATTTCAATATTTATTGAACCATTGTGATTCTTGTGTAAAATGTATGTATGTATGATTAATAGACAGAAGCAGATGAAAGTGATTAGCAATAAGAGAAAAGTGAAAAGGATGAACAATTCCACTATTGTGCTAAAGCAGTATATATATATATATATATATATATATATATATATATATATATATATATCAAATCACAAGGGGCTGTCCAAAATAAGAGTCGCACTCGAGTAGAGAGAAACTTTACCACAAAGCTTTATTCAAACCAAGCAGCAACACTTGCCAGGAAAGTTAATAGCATGCGTCCGCATCCCTGACGCGTTTCGAGTAATCTCTTCCTCAGAGGGTTTTACGGGAGAAAAGCGCGTTGGTGAAATGCCCTTCCCTTTAGCCAACATCGCATGCCCCAATTGGCTGCCCTGAATGGGACTCTGCGTGATTTCTGGGAATTGCAGTCCATAATAACAATCCAAATGGTGGCGCTTTCAAATAAATGCAAATTAGGCTCTGCGTGAGCCCCCGGAAAGTCTTGGTGCTTCCATCCATGCTCTCTACTCCAGAAATTAAACTCCGTGTATCGGAGCCCCGTGGCCCCCCTAATTAGGGGTGGTGCAGACCCTGCGGCAGGACGGCCGCTACACATCAAATCACAAGGGGTTGTCCAAAATAAGAGTCGCACTCGAGTAGAGAGAAGCTTTACCCTAAAGCTTTATTCAAACCAAGCAGCAACACTTGCCAGGAAAGTTAATAGCATGCGTCCGCATCCCTGGCGCGTTTCGAGCAATCTCTTCCTTAGAGGGTTTTACGGGCGAAAAGCGCGTTGGTGAAATGCCCTTCCCTTTATCCAACATTGCATGCCCCAATTGGCTGCCCTGAATGGGACTCTGCGTGATTTCTGGGAATTGCAGTCCATAATAACAATCCAAATGGTGGCGCTTTCAAATAAATGCAAATCAGGCTCTGCGTGAGCCCCCGGAAAGTCTTGGTGCTTCCATCCATGCTCTCTACTCCAGAAATGAAACTCCGTGTATCGGAGCACCGTGGCCACCCTAATAAGGGGTGGTGCAGACCCTGCGGCAGGATGGCCGCTACACATCAAATCACAAGGGGTTGTCCAAAATAAGAGTTGCACTCGAGTAGAGAGAAGCTTTACCCCAAAGCTTTATTCAAACCAAGCAGCAACACTTGCCAGGAAAGTTAATAGCATGCATCCGCATCCCTTACGCGTTTCGAGCAATCTCTTCCTCAGAGGGTTTTACGGGCGAAAAGCGCGTTGGTGAAATGCCCTTCCCTTTATCCAACATTGCATGCCCCAATTGGCTGCCCTGAATGGGACTCTGCGTGATTTCTGGGAATTGCAGTCCATAATAACAATTCAAATGGTGGCGCTTTCAAATAAATGCAAATTAGGCTCTGCGTGAGCCCCCGGAAAGTCTTGGTGCTTCCATCCATGCTCTCTACTCCAGAAATGAAACTCCGTGTATCGGAGCACCGTGGCCCCCCTAATAACGGGTGGTGCAGACCCTGCGGCAGGATGGCCGCTACACATCAAATCACAAGGGGTTGTCCAAAATAAGAGTCGCACTCGATTAGAGAGAAGCTTTACCCCAAAGCTTTATTCAAACCAAGCAGCAACACTTGCCAGAAAAGTTAATAGCATGCGTCCGCATCCCTGATGCGTTTTGAGCAATCTCTTCCTCAGAGGGTTTAACGGGCGAAAAGCGCGTTGGTGAAATGCCCTTCCCTTTATCCACTATAAGTAAAAGTGCCTACAAGGGATTTCGTTTAGAAAGTATGACTTTTAGTATAATATACATTAAATGACTTGGTGGTTCAGTCCAATCAGATCCCGAGCCTTTGAAAAATCAATGCATCCGTCAAAATTGAAAAAAACAAACGTTCAATAAATGTAAAAACAAAGAAACACGGGAATATCTTTTTGAAAAAGATTCAATTTTTTATATATAAACCAAATTGAGAAGGGTACAAACAAAAGAAATTAATCCAGCAAAACATCATGAGAGAGGATATATAAATTGTCCTACAAATCATGAGTATAAACATCCATTCCAAAATAATTAAAGAAGTAACATGTCTGGAAATACAGATAACAGTCACTAAGAAACAATAAAAATTTGGGAAATGGACGATAAAGTCGACGTTTCGGTCTTTAGTGGCGTATGTCCGTTAGACCATCTTCAGGACGTTGACATTTGCATAAAACAAAGACCCTTTATAAAGGTCCGGTGATTGAATTGGACGCAGGGAGATTAAAATAATTTTCAGAAGAATCAAACTAGCCCCGAGATTTGAATGTCGGAACAGTCATTAGATTCAAGGTAGCGCGAACACGGGCATCAGTCCTGCGAAAGCTTTCGCAGGACTGATGTTTTATGCAAATTTCAACGTCCTGAAGATGGTCTAACGGACATACGCCACTAAAGACCGAAACGTCGACGTTATCGTCCATTTCCCAAATTTTTATTGTTTCTTAGTGACTGTTATCTGTATTTTCAGACATGTTACTTCTTTAATAATTTTGGAATGGATGTTTATACTCATGATTTGTAGGACAATTTATATATCCTCTCTCATGATGTTTTGCTGGATTAATTTCTTTTGTTTGTACCCTTCTCAATTTGGTTTATATAAAAAATTGAATCTTTTTCAAAAACATATTCCTGTGTTTCTTTGTTTTTACATTTATTGAACGTTTGTTTTTTTCAATTTTGACGGATGCATTGATTTTTCAAAGGCTCAGGATCTGATTGGACTGAACCACCAAGACATTTAATGTATATTATACTAAAAGTCATACTTTCTAAACGAAATCCCTTGAAGGCACTTTTACTTATAGTTGATCTATCTGCCCAAGCCTCCAAGGGTATATTGGGTCTCCCCACGTCCGTATTCTTCTTCTTCTTCCCTTTATCCAACATCGTATGCCCCAATTGGCTGCCCTGAATGGGACTCTGCGTGATTTCTGGGAATTGCAGTCCATAATAACAATCCAAATGGTGGCGCTTTCAATATATATATACTGGCATATAAGTACAATGTATAGTGTATATATAACAGCATCCATGCTTCCGTGCCGAGACCTCAGCCAGGCTGTCATTGTTTATCCTCTTGTGATAGCTGTGTCGCCTTACGAATGAACAACAAACAACAACATATGTACAATGGACGTTTAGGCCTTGTACTAAATTTTAAAGGTGCCGTGATAGTGTGCCTACGAAGTGGAAATGTAAGCAATGAGGTTTCAGAGAAACGAATCCTGCACTGTGATGCAAGCAAATGTGTGTCAAAAGTCATTGTTTTTAAATGAAGGCAGCTTAAGGAACACGTGCATGTAAAATGGCAGTGTTTCTTCCCAAGCCTAACCCAGCCACGTGACAACTCTTTGGCAACCACCCCCATCCATGTAAAGTCTGTTGGAAAGTGGTTTATTAGTAGGGGGAAGTACGTACCTACCACTAGTAATAAGGCCACAATCACAATAAAAGATCCAGTCAAGGTCACAATAAATTATTCCCTTGCTCAACCTTTGGTAGCTGGCAACAAGCAGGCAGGCTTAACTTACAGGACAGGTGTGTAAAGCATTTAAAAACACCAATACATTAAATAAGTAAGACACAACACACAATGAAAATCCAATACCAATTTATAAAAATAGGAAATATTTGTATCTTTTAAAATGACACCAAAACAACAGAAAACCAATGTAGGGACCCAGAGATATGGATTTTTAAAGAATAAACACTTCCTAGTGCATAAAAAGCAAAAGCGACAACTTGGGACATCTAGTGACTCTTGAACGGGGCAAAGTCAAAGTTTGGAGCTGACTGCATGAGTGGGAGGCCTCGGTCAAGTTTTTAATTGTGCAATTAGGGCAAGCTCATTGTGCCGCTGGTGCGTCACTTTTTTAGATGCACCGGCGGCGCAGTGTGCCTGCCCATATGTAAAGTCACCCTGTGTGACTTTTCATGGCCGTAAATATGGGCCCCTTTCTCGAATTACTCTGCGTGAAAGGGGCATGCTGTGGGTGTTGGTGTGGGTGTTCCCACACAACATCCATGGAACCTGACACATTGCCAGATTTACAAAGTGTCATAAACCTGGGAATGCGTCGGAATCTGATGCCTCCTTATGGGAGGTGTAGGATTGGGGCAACGAGAAGAAATACTTTTATTTCTCCTCGTTTTTTGCTCTTTCTATGTGTGCTGTATTGTGCAGCACACATAGAAGGAGCAAAACGTAATTAATGATTGTTTTTGTGCAGAAAGGTGTCCCTTCCTGTACAACAACAATCATCCCTGCAACTCAGTCACCCTTGTACCATGGCGAAAGGGTGTCTGGGTTGGTGTATGGCTGCTGTTTGTTCGCTGGCACAGGGGTGAAGGACAGGAATGCTCTGTATCTTGTATTCCTGCGCTTTAATTTTGATGCACTACAGTGCAGCAGGAAGGCTTCCTGCACAGCCGTGCAGCAAAATATAGTAAATAAGACCCACAGTTATTATTCTGGAGCTTTTTTTCTCAACGTTGAGCAAAGCTCCCTGTCAGGCCAGGTTTCGAGTCCACGACGGCAGCTTGTTTCAGCAAGAGGCCTCAGTGAAATCCATGAATTCTTGAGCTCTGGGGACATCCAGGTCAGGTTGCGGTTCAACGTCGGCAGCTTGACTCTCGTTGACGGGTCAGTCACCTTATGAAGCATTTACCAAAAATTCTCAAATTTTCTCCAAACTTCTGGATCTTCTTCCAGAAGATCCTTTTGGGATTTCAAAGTGTCCCCAACACAAATCCAAGGGTTTGGAAGCTCTGATATGGTTCTTGGGATGTTGGGACTACTTTTCCCAGAATCCACCTGGCCAACTCCTCAAAAGTCCCCTGGACACCTTCTAGCTGGCTTCTTTTTGGTGGAGCAGATACAGGTGGAGCTCTTTTAACCTGTTGCTTTCAGGGAATCCACTCCTTCACTCCTTGAAGCCAGGCAAAGTCCTTAGGACTGTTGTTCCAAGTGTGCAGCAGGTGCAGTTATTCAGAGCGCAATCATGTGGGGTGCGGGCCAGTGTTCCAGCAGGGCAGCCCTTCTTCTCCTTGTAGTTATAATAATGTTCGATGTTATCAACTTATATGTAGCATCGAAGGGACATGAGTAAAGGAAAGTGAAGATAGAGGGGAAAGGCAAATAAACAGGCATTGCTGTAAGTATTGTATTACTGCAAAAGGTAGGATGGAGGAGTGAGCCTGACTGCTGGGAAAACAATGAACCCCCAACACCAGGTGGAGCACTGAATCAATCCCTCCATCAGGGTCAGACGACACCCCAACGTGCCCATCCCAAAATGCAACTGGGCACAAAAACAGCCCCCACTCCAAAGGAGGCAGAGAACATGGAGGGGATGTGAGCCAGGTGTGCCAAACGCACCAAAGACCGCTGATGACAATGAAACCAATGGGAGGGCCCCAAGACCATCTACCTGGAAGACCGCATCACCAATCCTACCCATCAGTAAGTAGAGTGTAGCTGTGGGGACAGTAATCATGCCTGCTATAATAGTGGTAAATGTCAAAAAGAGGCAGCAGCACTAACTTAACAGTTATAGGTAAATATAGAGCCTGGATAAAAGTATATGCCAGTGGACTTCTGGAACCCCAAGAGACCGGGATGACGCAAGGCAATGAACTCAATCACAGCAGGTCATCAACAGTTTGCATCATAACTTCTGGAAAAGGGGTATTGTAAGATCCTTAGAATCCTATGGAGGATCCACACCAGATGTGTTTGAAGCTTTAGGAAAAAGAGCACTTTACTTTTTCTTGGCAGCTTTTCTTTTAATTCTTTAAAAATTGTTCATATCTCTGGTTCCCCTTGTTGTTATTTTGATGTCATTTTGTTTCTCAAAGTTTATTCTATTTTTATAAGTTGGAGAGGGATTTTTATTGTGCTATGTTTTTGACCTTTTAACTTTTTGGGTAATTCTAAATGTTACACATTTTCTCTAAGTTATGTCTGTCTGCCCTGTACCATAGCTACCAGGAGTTGAGTTCAGGTTTAAATTATTGAAACCTTTGCCTGGATCAAACAGGTCAGTTACCTTGTTACTTGTGATGTACTAGCACTAACCCAATTATCAATTCACCCTCTTATATATTCTGGAGACGGAGCTATACAATCTGAGGCAAAAAAGGGAAGCACATATTTCCATTAATTTCTATTGAAATCTTAACACAACAGTCATAGAATAGGTGTAAAATCTACTCTTTACTAATGCAGTATTTAAACAAAAGAAATGTTTCTACAGAGGTTATTCCAAACAGAAAAGTGTCTTCTGACTACTGATTTCAAAGTCGTGACTCATCCAGCCCTTCCTTCAAATCCTGAACTGCTTTTTTTCAGGGCTGTGTCATATTTAGGACCTTAACAGCTACCTAAAGTCCCATTAGGACAGTCTTCTCCAACGAATAGCTTGTGGGCTACTTGTAGCTCTCCAGCTATTTGTAAGTAGCGCTCCAGTGTGCATCCCAGCCTACTAAATTAGACGTTTTTGCTTGGTTGAATTAATGTATGTATCCCAAACCTTAAATGGTGATTTTTGATTGTTCAATTATGAGTCACTGGAGAGAATTATTACTAATATTATTACATTGGTGCAAAGGCATTACAGCTATGGCTGTCATATATTAACCATGGAGAGGTATTCCAAATTCATAAAGTATTTTTCACATTACTGCTGGCGACCCAGCCTGAAGCAATGAGGTTGTCGCTGCTGGTAATCTTGCATAGGGTGGCCCCTAATGTAATAATGTCTTACGTGGTAACGGTTACTACACTAATAATATTAGTAGCTCAGCATGATATTCATTTACCTTCAGTGGCTCTTATTACAGGCAAGGTTGGAGACCCGTGCGTTACGGATTACATCTATTAGCGCTTGCACTTCCTTTGAAAATCTCTGAAAACATATCTATTCTCTTAATACTATTGTTGTTCAGTATGTTCCTTGCTGATGTTAGTCTGATTTTGTTTTTAGCCCACTGGGGCGAAAGTATTTCATATACAAATGTTAATCTGCCCTGCTCTGGTCTATTCTGTGGCAAATGGAAGAGGGTGACCGTTTGTTTTCCAAAGAAGGGTCACTCCCATCCAATGACTAGTGGTTAATATTTTTGCTATAAAATTGTCAGGTGGATAAAATGTAGGTGTCTTCCAGAGAGTTGACTGAGGCATAGGCATCCCATTTTAAATGGCATTCACACACTGGAAAATCCCGCCTTTTCACTTAAAAAAACTTATAGAGCTCACAAATGTCCTGTGGGACTACCCAGGAGGCTTTATCCAAATCTTAGTTCCAGGAGGCCAGGTACCTCTAGTCTCTGTCAAAACAAAAGGTCAAAAAGCTTTGACTGTGACAAAATGGGAGGCTATATTCAGGTTTCAGCTGAAGAGGTTAGATACAGTTTGCAGGAGCTCCCAAGGAGTTAGAGGTACTTCCAGAAGCCATGGTTTGAAGCATGCTCAACGGCCCTGGATGTGGAGCCACGTGCATGTTCAAATAGCTCTTGATTCTTAATTCATGAATAAGAGGCAAAAGCAGTTTGACTTTCTACTTCCCAAATCTTTTTGAAATCTGCAAGATGGGCCTCCGGTGACCTATCCACTCAGGGAAAACTAAAGGGGTGTTGCAACACAGGAACCACGCAGATCCAGTTTGTGTTAAAATATGAGTTTAATTCCACTCAGAATTTCAGGATTTGAGCACATGGGTTGATTAGAAGTCTGGACAAAGTCTACCAGCTCCATGTGTGATCACAGGCATTCAGCTTTCAATGAAATTGAGTCCCCATCTGGCAAACAGACTGACCATAGCACATGTTATCCTCAGTATCCCTGGAAATACAGTTTTGGAGGTTAACTGGGTAAATCACTGGAGCATGTCCTTTATAGTGGAAGAATCAAAGTGGACCGGTGTTAAAAAGATGACTCGTAGAAGCAGGTAAAAGTAGATGTCTTTTTCCAGCACAATGCTCAGGACCAACTGACAACTGATTTAGAATATAATATAACACTCTGCAAGGATCCACACGGCGGTAGAGTCCTGAGGAACAACAAGGAAGGTGGAAAAACACTCAAGAACAAAAAACAAAACACAACACATCCCCCCCACCCACAGGAAGAAACCATACAAAAAAGGAGGCAAGGATAACCTAATCAGAAATAACAATGTTGAATACATAATGTAAAAACTACACAATAGACTACAACAATGTCATATAAGTAACAATAGCAATTAGGAATAGCAAATAGTTGTTCTCACCATTAAATAACTGCACAGTATAAACCCATGAACAAAAGTAAAATATTCACTCTAGAATGCATGACAAATGCTATTTCCGTTTTAGTCTTTTTGAGTGAGTTCTGATTCTCCCAATTAGTTTCTCTCTGGCTGCAGTGACATCATGTCAAGAGCTTTCCATATCAACAACTGATGGGTTTTTCTTATTGATATCTAACGAATTACTTAGATGTGCATTTACGCCATTGAAGTGTCACTTTAACTTCTGGACACAGAAGAGTCAGGTTTCGAACCAATTTTTTCAAGAAGCTTCTGTGCGCCCTTTCTTGTGACTGCTCCCTCTTCATACATTTCACATAACATGTATCAGTCCCACACATGCACATCCATACTCACCACACTATGAGTATTGACTCTAACAACTTTGATAGCTTTGGCAAGTTTGAAACAACCTTTTCTAATCTAAACAGGTGGAATAATCCTTGCCCACATTCTCACCTTGGAATAGGGCTCCTTCACCTGTTTGGCTGGGTCATGTCTATGCATAGTTACTTCTTGTTTAGCCACTACTATGACAGCGGTCTCACTGGCATGACCAAAGGAGACTCCCCTTACACCTACCCACTTTAAACCACCAAGGGTTTAACTTAATAATTGGTTCTCTGCCTCTTAGTAATTTGAATGGACTCACTTTAGTTAGATATGGAGCATCACATGGTACAAACATATCTTCCCCCTCAATAAGTATGTGTCTAGACAATGCAATCGTTGAGTACCCGATTAAACCTCTCAACCCAACTATTACACTGAGTTTCATAAAATGCTGTATTAATATGACTGATCGTACATTTGTCCAAATAATCTTTCATGTCTCTTAACTCTAATTGCAAGTAACTAGTGTCCTTGACTATCTCTCTTTGGAAAATACATCCTTAATCCTTAAAAAGAATCAGTAACCACTCACGTAGTTGCTGGCTTATAAACTTTACTTCTGGCCATTTCCAATGGCAATCTACCAAAACTGGCAGGTAAAAAGAATCGTAAAGCAGGTTCTGGAAACAGGCTGCAACATTAAAGGCGACCTTCTCCCAAGGTTGTTCTGGCCAAGTGTCCAGGTTGAGCGGAGTTGGTCTGACCTTCAACATTCTGTTATTGTTGCTCCCTTCCAGACATTTTCTTGCCCATCTTTCAGCCATTACATCCTGACCACCAAAATTGTTTTTTCAAACGTCTTTTCATAGGTGACATCACTTGATGGCCTTCATGGGTTACTCTCAGGAACTTTTCCTTGATTGCAAAAGGAGAAACAGATTTACCAGATGTAAACAATACCCTCTTCTCCACCTCTAGTGATCTCACGTGCCACAAGCTACATAGATTATTCATAGTTCAAAGGAAAATGCGCCTCTCCGATAGCTTGTTCTTTGTGGGAGAGGTCCGCTGTCCTCTAGTATACAATCCAGCCTTCGTAAATTAATTATTTGGATTCAGCCTACAAACACAGACCCAGGCCAAGACATTTTTTATCGTGGGTGACTTTAACTTATGGATCCATAGGTCAGAGGCCAAATTAGTATTAGATTTTAGTTGAAGGTGTGGATGCCCTAAGTTTCAATCAGGATGTAAGTGGCCCAACTCAAAAAAACAGAGACACCTTTCACATAGTACTCATACACAACCTTGATACCACCAATATAGTGGTTCAACCACTGTCTTGGTTGGGTCAGTCGTTCTTCTCCCTCAACCTCTAACCTGCAATACAGACCCATCCCTACAGATGAAACAATATCTCTCCCAGGCACTGCAGTGATGTCAGCATTCAACAGTTTGAAGCATCCTTCAATGAGAAGAGCGAAACTCCAAATTTAGCAGCCCCAAAATTCCTACTTTATAAACTGCCACAACATATCACCCACCTGTGAACCTGTGGCATAAACGAGAAAGCCTAAAATTGGCATTAAAGCGTACAATAAATAGTTCAGTTGGGTTCTAGCTGAACTGAAACAGACCAGACACATCCTCAAGTACAGTCCCAATAACTAACCTACTTGGAACCAAAAAAAAAAACAACCTTAAGCAAAATCATGAAAGGAAATATATAAGATCATTCCAAGAGTGTGCAAAACAGAAATATAACTTCTCTGATCACAGTCTGTCTGGATCCAGACCAACAAAGGGCATGGACTCTGCCATGACAAACATTAGAATATGCCTTCTATCCTTGGATGAAGAATAAATATCAGTTTCAAAATTTATCATCCTCTCGGTCACTAGTGCCACATTGGACTATGGAATTCTTCTGGAAAGACTGGAACACTGGTCAGTTTTATCTGATTCCACCCAGGCCTGGACATAAGCCTTATTTAACAAGGTTGGTGCAGTGGAGTCATCCTCTCAGTCATTTATATGCCGCCTACCTCAGGAATATCCCCTCTCATGTTTGCTGTGCACCATCTTTCCATGCCTACTGGCATAGTCACTTGAACAACACAGAGTAATTTTCTATATTTATGTCAATGACACTCAGATGTACTTTTTGCTGGAAAACTACCTAAAGTCTCTAGCGGATATCACCTTTTCCCTCAATCAGGTGTTTCACTGGTTGACAGCTTCTATGCATCAGGGGAGCTAAAACAAAAATCCCGGTGTCATGGGTGGCAGAACCTGTCCAGATATCTTTCACCTGAACTTCTGCCCTCAGTACAACCCCCAACTACCTTACTAAAAGTTAGAAACCTGGGAAGAATCATCTTTAATGCTGACCTCTCGTTCGTGTCCCAGTTGAAGGTGTAATTTTAAACAAACATGTGAAAATCTTACTACTTCTCCAACCAGTCACTGTGGCATTGGAGTAATCGAGGCGTGCCAAGAACAATGCCCTTGGCACGCCTGAGTTAATACAATGCCATCTATTCAAGGCTTCTCAAGTACCTTATCAATAGGCTTCAAAGACTATAGAATACCAAATAAGGCATCCAGAGTGTACCTAGACCTTAGCAGATGTGAACGCATTAATCCTTCACTAAAAGCCCTACATTAGCTTCCAGTGGTAACAAGGACCATGCTTTCTGTGTGAAAGGACCAAATTACCTACAACCTCATGCCATTCACTATAAACCATCCCAAATACTTTGCTTCTCAATCGCATATCTCTTAAAACAATGTACCTTCAAATGGCAGAAGCACGGAGGCAGATACTTGGGATTGCAGTCCCTAAAATATGTGTTAGAAATGGGGTCTCTAGTTGGCAGAGATATGCCCTCTGTCCAAGTAGGAACCCACACTCTATTCAAGGTAAGTGTAGCACACACTAAAATTTTACCTGTGCTCACCCTCTGGCAGCTTGGCACAGAGCAGTCAAGCTAAACTAAAGAGGCAATGTGTAAAGTATTGGTGCACACACACACACAGTAACACAGTAAACCATCACAAACGTACTCCACACCAGTTTAGAAAAATGACCAATATTTAGCTGAGTACAACAAGACCAAAATGACAGAAATCCAACATACACAAGTCAAGGTATGCATTTTTAAAGATTAAATCAAAATGCACTGCTTTGAAATCATTAGCTCCAACTAGGGATATCTGGTCATGCTTAAGTGGGGCAAATCCAATTGTTCAGTCTGACCCGGGATGGAGCATGGGCCGGATACAGGAATCACGCAGAACCCCTTACAGTACCTTGGATGCGTCGGAAATCGAAGACGATGCATGGCGCAAACGAGGTGAGGCGTCGGAGATGCAGGTGATGCGTTGGTTTCTTAAGGCTTTGCATTGTCATAGAAGCTTTAATGCCTGGGGACGATGCATTGAGCAGAGGAAGTGATGTTTTGGTTGCTGATGCAAGGCCTCGGTTCCTGAAGGCGATGTGGTGTTGATGATGCGACAATGTCAACAGCCCAATTCATCGATTCTACGGCATAGAAGTTGAAGCGCTGGGCAGAAGGCGATGCGTAGGTCGAAAGCCATGCAGGGCCGGGGCTGCGTCAGAGCCAGAACTGTGCCTCACAGACTTCGGCGAAGAGGTGCTCGAGACCTACGCAGTGGTGGTTCTTCTGAGGCGCTGCTGCCAAATCGGGGCGGCATTCCATGTAGAGGTCATTGCATCGCGCACTCGACGAGCGGTGTCTATGGCTTTGTTGCAGGCAGCGTCAATGCGTCAGTTTTGCAGGGATGTGGTGGTTCTGAACTGACGCTTTGGAGTCGATGCGTCGTTTTTTTTGGTTACAGCACCAAATTCACCTCCAAGGGCCCTAGACTGGATTTGGCCCCACTTAACGGGTCAGGACTCACAGCAGAGGAGCACAGGTGCTGTTAGCAAGATGCAGGTGAAGTCTTTGATGTCCTTGAGACTTCAGCAACAAGAAGCAAGCTCAGTCAAGCCCTTGGAAAACCTTAGAAAGCAGGATGTAGAGAGTAAATTCTAGTCCTCTCATTCCCAGGAAAGAAGCAGCAGGCCAAAACAGCAAATCAAGCAGCAAAGTGGCATTCCCTCTTGGCAGCACCAAAGCTCTTCTTTTTGGCAGAATGTCCTCAGTCCAGAAGTGTTCTGTGTATATGGTGTCAGAGGTCCTGTACTTATACCCATTTTAGCCTTTGAAGTAGGGAGACTTCAAAGAAAGGTCTTTATAGTCCCTGCCCTTCCTGGCCCTGGCTCCAGACACACTACAGGGGGGTATGCAGCTCTTTGTGTGGGGACAGACCCAGCCCTATTCAGGTGCAAGTGTCAACTCCTCCCATGACTCTAGCTCAGGAAGACCCATAGCTTGGTGATGGGCCATCAGGATATGCAGGGCACACCTCAATTACCTTTGAGTGTGACTGTCAAGAGTAAATTCACAAAGCTCAACTGCCATCCAACCCAGGCATGTATTCTAGGGACAGGCAGAGGCACAAAATGGTTAAAGTAAGAAGATGCCAACTTTCTAAAAGTAAAGAAAAAGACACACTTTCTAAAAGTGTCATTTTCAGACCTGCAATTTAATAAATCAACTTCACTAAAAGATGTGTTTTTAAATTGCGAGTCCAGAGACACCAAACTCCAATTTTCTATAAGCTACCAATTGGATGTTACATTTGTAAAGTGTTACAAGGCAGCTCCTCTGCTAACCTATGGGAGAGATATGCCTTGCTGTAGTGAAAAGGGAATTTATTAGTTTTCCACTACCAGAACATGTAAAACCTAAAAGCACATGTCCTACCTTTTAAATACACTGCACCCTATCCATGGGGCTACCTAGGGCATACCTTAAGTGTGCCTTACATGTTATAAAAGAGAAGGGTTGGGCCTGGCAACTCGGGGAACTTGCGAGGTCAAAATGGCAGTTTAAAACTGCACACACAGGCTTTGCAATGGCAGGCCTGAGACAGGTTTGAAGGGCTACTTGTGTTGGTGGCACAATCAGTGCTGCAGGCCCGCTCGTAGCATTTGATTTACAGGCCCAGGGCACATGTAGTGCACTGTACTAGGAACTTACTAGTAAATCAAATATGCTAATCATGGAGAAACCAAATACCACTACATTTTAGACACAGAGCTGATGCACTTTAGCACTGGTCAGAAGTGGTAAAGTGCCCAGAGTCCTAAAGCCTGCCACAGTCAAAAACAGGTCTGAAGTAAAGAGACAGGGGTAACCATGCCAAAAAGATGCCAGGTCTAACAATACAGAATCAGGGATATCAAGAAATAGGATTCCTACTGTCAACTATAAAATTATCTATATTATCAACAGGAAAAATAACCAGGCACATAGTACTTTCTCTCCAGCAACAATATATGTTAAACAAATGTAACTCTCATTAAAAGGTGTAGCATCCACTAATTAGTGCATAAAATAGTCTTCTAAATTTCTTTTTCTTAAAACACCAACACACAAAGTACTCAACAGGCATTAAATAAATACTATATAAACAGCCAAAAGGAATTTATCTAGCACTGTTATTTTGGTCATATGTTAAGATTCAGTCAGCTCTTCTGAGGATTCAGAAGAATACCAGTCCATGGAAGAGTTCACTTCAATTTTCAGAAACAAAGTATGTAAGGTGTTCTTGCCTCTCAGGTTTAGACTCAACTCCTGCGAATATGCCTAAACTACACGTGACAGCTAAGCAAAACTACTTGCACTTACGACGACAACTGAAAACGGAGCTCTTCAAACTGGCTTGTAACTGGACCTTACAATAAAAGGGTTGCAACAGAGGAGTATTATAAAGACAGCAGTACCTTTATGATCAAACCCAGACACCAATTGGTTATATGCTCAGAGAATCCTAAACACTATAAAGTAGCGCCTGAGCATCATACAGCGCTCTAAAACACATTTACATAAAATAAATACAAAAAACATATTCATATAACTACAAATTCATGTATGCTACACATATGGTGCCCAGAAATGGACACAATAATCCCAATGTGGCCTAATTAGATTTTTTCAATGTAGCAGAATAACTGCTCTGGCTGTCTATTTTGTTCATTTAATCAAGAATAATACATTCACCCCTTTGACTACCTGAATAAGAAAGTGTGGTCTTACATTCAGATCGTTATCTGAAAACAATCCAAGGTGTGTGCTTCAAGTTTCACCCTATTTAGAGCAGGATTTCCCTTTGGTTGAATTTCTGCCCGTTATTACGCATTACCGTTTCTGTAGCTCTGAACGTGGCAGGATCAGGGGGGCAGAAATATTCCAGATTACAGGGTTTTGCATCTAGGATTCCCGCTCCAGCAAGGTAAAATGGCCGCCCTGACTGAATATATACCAGTCTGAAACAAGAATGACACAATCTTCATCCATGCAAACGACCTCTTTTATACATGTTATGGCAGCACACAGGGTCGGACTGGGACAGAAAATAGGCCCGGCACCAAAATAAAAGGGGCCCCCATTACTGAATTAGATAGTTAAAGAACGAGGCCCATGTTTCTAAATCGGGGCAGTTTTCAGCTTGTAATAACACAGTGTCTAAGTGTTTTGCAAAGTATGGGATACTGCATGGATTTGACCTTACTTCAGGTAAAGTGTGTTCTGATATCAGGGAAATCAGCAGTAAAAAATGGTCTAGCAGACCATAAAACAGTTCCACAAACAGCTAGTGCAAGAGAAGACCAACAAAGTAGCAGCCACATCTGCACAACTTGGCCTAAGCATCCACAGGGGAAAAACCAAGATCCTGAAGTCTAATATAGCCAGCACAACTGCAATCACTCTTCCAGGTGATGCAGTGGAAGAGGTTGAGGCCTTCACCTACCTCAGCAGTGTCACAGACAAGCAATGCAGCACAGACGCTGAAGTCAAAGCAAGAGTTGGCAAAGCAAGGGCTGCCCTTATTCAGCTAGAGAAGATCTGGAGCTCCAAGGACCTAACGCTGCAAACCATGATCAGGCTTTTTAACACCAACGTAAAATCAGTCCTTCTGTAGAGAGTAGAAACTTGGAGGACAACAGTGATTACTACCAACAAAGCCCAGACCTTCATCCACAGCTGTCTGAGGAAAATGCTCCAAATCTGCGGGCCAAACACCATCAGCAACAACGACCTTTGGCAGCAGGCTTTTCATCTCCCTGCTCATGAAGAAATCATGAAAAGCCTCTCGGGTGGGATAGGTCACACCCTCCGCAAGCCCGCATCAAACACCAGTCCTCACCTGGAATCCTCTAAGGAAAAGGAAAGGCGGGGATGGCTTTTCCATTTGAGCGGAGGAGTGTTGCCCCACTTAAATGCCCCTCAAAGCCCAAGAGATTAAAAAGAAAATGGTAATTAATTATCATTTTATTTGTTATAATCCCATTCTGACACTGCTGAATTGTAGCAGGGCGGAGTGGTGAGCAGAGGGCTGCCTCTGCACTGTTTAAAATGTGCATGTCTCTTTGGCCGGCTGTCTTGCTACAGCGAGCCAGACATGAGTACTTTAAACCTCTCAACCCGGCAGTCCTAAGACAGCTGGGTTGAGAGCAAGTGCAGGCCTCCAGTTCGCTGGGGAGCACCGAGAGAGGCCACTCTCTCCAATCAGGGCGCTGCTCTCATGTTGGTTAACAGCATGTGAGCAGCACCAGGATTGGGCAAGGGAGTTTGCTGGTGCCCGCTCTGCAGTCCACAGAAGAAGAGGTCCTGAGCAAGGAGGAAGTGTAAGGTAAGTGTTTAATATTTTTATTACATTTGCGTGCGTATGCCAGCCGCCACTGGGAAAAGAGTAAGGCCAAGAAACATCTGGCCTTGAGGATGAATGCAGGGAGTCAGACTGAAAGAAAACCCCAGGACAGTGATGGCTGGAGAGTCCTGGTTGATGGCCTATACCCGAGGAGGAGTGGTAGGCATAAGTAAGTAAATAAGTAGTACAGACAGCTAAAAACTGGCTCACACACTGACTTATCAGACCAGCCAATCAGGCACTGCCTGATCGCCCTATAGTCCAGTCTGACCCTGTCCAGCACTTTTCCCTCACTAGGCACACCTGTGAGCCTCTCTAGGCATTCTCGTCTTTCTAGTCTACTTATCATTATTTAATGCTGTTCAAACAAGAGGGATGCTCTGTGCCTTCTGCATTTCCAATATTTGCAGTCTAAATTCTGCTAAGAAATTTTTGGGCAATTTCTGAATGCATATTTTATTCTAACTGAAATTCTTAGAAAAAGTGTAGTCCATACTTTTCAGGTTTGAATGTGCTACGGTCTATATAAACTGTAAATGCAGAGCTTGCTCCAAATGATATTTTCTCATAAGTGATTAAGAATCTGTGGGGCACATGCATCAAAGGTTTTTGCGATCGCAAACGGTGCGATTCGCAAAAATCGGCCGTTTGCGATCGCAAATTGGCCTTTGGAGATGCATGAAAGTGTTTCTATGCGCAATTTAAGAATTCGCAATTATTTGCAATTCCTAAATTGCGATTGCATTTAAGGAATCGCAATTTGCGATTCCTTAAATGCAATGCTAGAAGCACTTTCAAATAGCGATTTCGCTATTTGGGACCGCAAATTACAGACAAATCAAACTTGTCTGTAATTTGCAAAACTTTGAAAAATGCACTAAAATGCATTTTTTAAAGTTTTAGGTTACACACACACATGCCCTTGGGGCATGTGTGTGCACAACATGGGTGCACATCGCAATTTCAGGGTGCAACAGGGTGTCATTTTGACACCCTTGCACCCTTGAAATTGCATGAGCAATTTGCGAGTACCTACTGGTACTCGCAAATTGCGCATGCAATCTCAATTCATTCCTATGGGCCTGTAGGCCATAGGAATGAATGGGACGGCATTCCTTAATTGTGAGTCGCAATTTGCGAGTCGCAATTAAGGAATGTTTAGGAATCGCTATTTTTATAGCGATTCCTACATGCATAGGCTTTTGCGATTCCTTAATTGCGATTCCTTAATAATCGCAATTAAGGAATCGCAAAAGCCTACCTTGATGCATGTGCCCCTGTGTTCCTACAAAAGTTTGTTTGCACACCATACAAGAAGTTACTAACCTGGGCTGTTGGGGCATGATTCCGCTAGTCATTCGTCCATGCAAGTTGTGAAACTTCAGACTTCCTAGTATTCATACGAGAGGTGCTACAGTCTTTCTAAGCACCCTTGGATCTAAATCCACCTCAAAAGGCAGAACCCCGGCTGTAAACCTGACATATTTCTGGAAACAGTGTATGTATACCTTAAATCTAGCAACACTCGGACGTCAACCGCCCCAACATCACTTCTGGAGGAATCCTTCAAAAAGTCTCTATCTCGAAGTCCTTCCTGCACAATAGATTGTTAAACAACTAGATTTCCAGTACAGGTTTCAGGATATTTACCAGAAAGACAATGATAAAAAGACACACCCGCCCCTCTCTTCTGCTGGAATCTCAAAGATGACACTTTTCTTCAGACTTTTCTGCGAATGACTATTTAGAGAAATTGGGCCCGATTCACAACAGTAAAATAAGACGAAAGTCTAACTTTATGACTTTCGGTATTCCAAAAGAGCATTTACTACTTGTAAATGCCCTTAGTGAATACTGAAAGTCGTAAAGTTCAACTTTTGGTATTTCGTCTCAGTTTACCTTTGTGAATCGGGCCCAGTGTGTTCACCAGATTGGAAGATAGGAGTGTCAGCATCAAACCTGCCCCACGTGAATGGCCAAACCCTTCCACCCAAAGGGAGCACCCAAGTGTCTAAATATGATCCCACTCTTGTTGATAAAAACATAGTAGTCCAAACACCTACTGAAGTAACTTGAGATCCCCAAGCTGGAGCGGCATGGTCGCTGTTAGAAATGGGATTTTTGGTTGGCTAGGGTTGCGCTTAAACCAGGCAGAAACCACCACTCTAGTCAGGGCAAGGGAGTTACACGCTGAAGATAACCCCTGCTCACCCCCTTGGTAGCTTGGCACGAGCAGTCAGGCTTATCCCAGAGGCAATGTGTAAAGCGTTTGCGCAACACACACACACACAGCAGCAAGACACTAGGCACACTACAAAGGAAACTCCACACAAGGTTATATGAAAAATAGCCTTTGTATTATCATAAACACATTAGATCATATCCACACATATACACTGTGCCAACGGGCACCAGGTAGTAATTTACAGGGGATTATATACATGACAAGGCATATCGGGCTGCTGTCAGAACCATTAGAAAGCACAAGTAGCAAATATAAAACAACCAGTAACTACTGGCAAAATACTGTACTCAGCCTCATCACAAGCAACATAAACGCATTATGTCTGCATCACATTAGGCATAAACACATTATGCATTACGTTTGGCATAAACACATTATGCAATAGCATCAGGCATCACCTTGGGGCCTTGCGTCCTGCCAACACCATAAAAATGACACCAGGCCAACTGGCCTTCCTCGGGGGCCCATCTGGGCTGTCCCAACTGCCCTTTGTCCCCAAAAGACAGGGCTCGATTATCCCAGGGCCTTCCAACTGGCCCTCTGGCTGCCTTGGCAGCGAAGAAAATGTAGCCTCAGCCACGTGCACAAAGTAGGAGGGTGGGGGTGCAACCCACCCTGGTCGCCTCAAAAAGACTGCCTCCACGTTGCAGCTGCCCGCATTCTTGCGGCGCAGCTGGGAATGATCTGCTCCGGCACCAACAGTGCCTAGGGAGCCCTGTTCACTGGGCTCCTCGTGGTGAGCCAAAAAGCATTGCCCCCTTCAGTGCAGCTGCCCGCGTTCTTGCGGTGCAGCTGTGCAGGCAAAGTGCTGGCACTAACAGTGCCCAGGGAGCCCCATTCACCGGGCTCCTCCTTGTGCCATCTCTTGGCACCAACAATACTCAGGCTTCAGCCCCACTCACCGGTGCTGTTCGGGGACTCCTCCAGTCCCCTTGGGGCAGGATCTCAGGCACCGACAGTGTGCCTCGGCAGGCCCCGCTCCCGGGGCCTCTTCTCACTCCTCCGGCCTCCAGGGCCTCACCTCCCTTGCCGCGCACACCACGCGTTGAACGCCCCTCCTCTCACCGGTCACCAGGAAACACGCGGGGCTCTCCCTTTCCTCACGGGAGCCCCTCTCAGACAGGCGCAGATTTGCCTGACTTCCGGCCCTTAGGCCCTGACCTCAACCAGGCCTTCAATGCCTCGCTTCCTGCTTCGGCGCGGCCCTTCACTCCCGGCCACTCCCCAGGTCAAGCGCTCCTCGCATGGCTTCCGGTTCGCGTTGGTGGCGTCGGAGTGCCTCCGAGATGCGGGGTAGGCTCCCGCTCCGTCTTCCACTCTCTTGGCCGCACAGGATGTCCCGAACCGGGAATCCTCGTCCTCATTACCCTCTGGACCACTCGGGCCACGTAGCAGAGCCCCGGGTGCTCCACTGCAAACTCCGCCCACAGTCAGGCGATGCCTGACTTCCTGGCTGCACAGAGGAAATCCCCATGCCGGGAATCCTTTGGCCCCGCGTTCTCGGGCGCCGAGCCCTCAAGGCACTCTTCTCGTCCTCCGGCAAGGTTGGAGTCCCCCTCCCTGAGGCTCCAGCAATAAAGAGGTGGCACTCACAAGGCGCTTGAATCCAGGAGTTCAAAAAGGCAAAGCTGGGCCCAGGCAGGCCAGCTCACAGGGCCCTCCAGCAGAGGGGCAGTCCCTCGTGGCGGTTCCTCCTGGGGCCCAGCAGTCCAGCAGGCACAAGTAAGCACCCACAACAGCACGCCTACATGGGGTCACAGCCCCAATATTTATACTTCATTTCCCCTTGTTCTGCCCTGGCAGAGGGCTTGGAAAACCAGTCCCAACTGGTTCTGGGGGGTACTGGAGCACTTTGTGTACAGTGCTCACACCCTCCTTTGTCAGGTGGGGGCTCGGTCATCAGACACACCACAGGGGGGCGGAGCCAGCATTCACCCAGGCAGGCACAGACATATTCAGGGTCAGGGACTACTCCTCCCACTTCTCCAAATGCAGATCTGCCCATTCAGCCTAGCGCTGACTCACCCTGCCCTCCCTGCAGCCACACACCTCACCAGCCCCTGTCACTCCAGAGCCAGACATGCAATACACATCAGGCAGGCAGACACATAGCACACAGAAATGCCAACTTCTAAAAGTGGCATTTCTAAAATAGTGATCATAAATCTGCGCACACCATTACGCAGCATTTATTATCACTATTCCAAACATACCAAACTTGACCACGCTGCTCCTCTCATATCAGGAATTACCACTGAAACACTTATCAGGGAATCCCAAATGCATTAATCACAAAAGGAAGAAACAAGGGAATGAGCCTTCTCTGACTCCCCTTCATTTAGTCCTTCTCTCTTGAGTGAGTTTTCAATCCCCAATGCATCCCTATGAGAGGGCAGCCTCACAGCAGTGAGAAACCAAAATGGCTGTTTGTCACTACCAGGACATGTCACACACTTAAGGTACATGTCCTACCTTTTACCTACAATGCACCCTGCCCATAGGGCTAGCTAGGGCCTACCTTAGGGGTGACTGACATGTAGTAAAAGGGGGGTCACAAACGTGGCACACTTTAGGTGCCACGTCACAGCGGCAGTAACACCGCGCGCACAGGCCCTGCAATAGCAGAGGCCTGAGACAGGTTTGAAAGGCTACTTTGGTGGGTGGCGCAAGCAGCGCTGGAAGTCCACCAGTAGCATTTAATTTACTGGCCCCGGGTATATGAGATACCACATTACTGGAGACTGACAGGTAAATTAAATACGCCAAACAGGTGTAGTCCAATCTTAACATGTTTACCACAGAGAGCACACGCACTTTACACTGGACAGCAGTTCTAAAGTGCCCAGAGTCCTAAAACCACCAACACCAGGTCAGAAAAAAAAAGACTAGGAGGAAGGCAAAAAGTTCAGGGATGACCCTGCAAAAAGGGCCAAGTCCAACAGTCACGCCTTAGTTGCTAGAGGATCTGAAGCAAGGTGACCACAGCATCATTTTTAGTATTTTGTAGTACGTAATGCTTTATTTGATCCTAGTTCCTTTTGGATTAGGTGATAGAGTGATCTTCAAAACTCCTTAATAAAAAATTTAACTTGCACTGTAGAAGTGCACACGACACTTTTTATGTTACTTATATGCAAAAAAGCATAGAATCATTTTTCTCTCAGACAACACATTGAGACCTCGGGCATAAACAGTCACTGCATACTAACCACATATCCCGGAGCTGGAATTGGCTACTCATTTTAGCGTAACCACGTGACGGCGGGAAGCATGAGAGGGAGTAAATTATTATGGACAGCACAGCGCTTTCGTGAACATCCGAACACTAGTTGATCGGGGACCTTATTACGCGTTACTCAAATTCTCTGTTTGTGCCCAAATCAAGAATTCTGGGTCATGTAATGTTAGCGTATTAATACCTGGGGAATGACTTTGGCCAAGTGAAACCTGATGGAATATGTCCCTCAAAATTTCCTGCCGAAATAGGCGCAGTATGAATGATCTCCCAGACAATTCACTTTCCATAGTAGAAAACTCAATTTACTATAGTAGCACTGCGCTCTGACCGTACCAACGCTCACTTACACTAGCTGTAATATTGGGTGCAAAATTAGCTCCTCGGAATTGCTTATGCTCTTCTAGTAGGGGCCCTATAGAATTCGGTTGCAGTAAATTGCATTTGGGCTCTCTTGCTCTACTCTACACGCTCATGTGCTTTATTGGAGAGTTTGCAGATGCATTCTGGCATTTTTTAGTTTCGCTTTTCAAATGACATCATTTTGTGAAAAGACCGTCAGACCATAGCGCGTTTGTCTTTATTCTTATCCATGGGAGAAATGCACAGAGTGAAAAAGCTGGCTCTTGGACAACTTTTCCTGTGTTACTCTATCAATGACAGCCCAAAAATATACCTTATAATGGATAGTGTAAACAAGGTATAGAATAATTGTTTTTGATGCATGCATCTTTAAAGTATGGCATGAGCGTTTGAAGCTAAGTCGATATTTAATTTGGGAGTAAGCTAAAAATGTTCATGGGTTAGAAATTTAAAGGAAACAAATACCAAAACACCATGCTGATATTTTAGTAAGGATAAGCCCACCAGGGAGCAATTGCTGCAACCATGCATAGGCAAAAGGAATGTCTTTGGTGCAGATGGTGCAGCAGCTTGCAGTGGTGAATGGTTTTGTAGTCAAGGTGGGCCAGGGCTGGCGTTAGGGCAGTGCGATTGGTGCGGCCGCACTAGGCGCTGAACTGGAGGGGCCGGGCACTGACCTCAGTGGGGGGCGCTGTGTTAGCAGTGCCTTAAGATTTAAAAACACCCGCTGCAGAGTTCATTTTGTCCAGATGCAGACCGGGCTCCTGTGGACAGGATTTCATAGAGAATGACCATGTGAAGAATTCTGATCTCGACATAGCAACAGAATCCAATCTTGTGCGAATTTCATCTGTGCCGCACAAAGAACAAGACGTGAAAACGAAAACAGTGCTCACTTATTTTCAGATTTAAAAGACCAGACTTGATGTACTAATAATCAAAAGTTGTGAGTGAACAAACCCCTTTTATTCAAATGGAATGCTAACTTAAAGTTGGATAATGTTATCCACACTGAAATCACACCGACTAACCCACCCGGGCTGGTTTCATTTCCCACAGGTGAGTTGCCACGCATCAGGAACGCCCTCCAGGAAGTCAAGGGAAACGCTACGCCCGCCACATGGCAGGGATTTTTCCTCTCGTCAGATCGCCCCGCTCGATGAATGGGGCATAGAATGGAAATCCGAAGCAGCTGCTCTTGTGCAGGAAATACCATGTGATAACTGCCACATTTAGTGATAGTGTAGCAGGCTGAAACCCATACGATTTTGTGCACCGAAGTCGGTATTCAGATTAGTCTCCATCCGTAAGGGACCTGAGTACATCTGCCTCTGGTGGTCCCCGAAAGAAGTAAAGGGGGCAGTAGGCACTTATACTATTAAACAAGGCAGGATCTATGTACTTTACAGTATTGCAGCAAGTTGGAGGGATTATAAATTGAATCAGGGGCCTCTAGTTAGCAAATCGAATTAAAGATAACAAACGAGGGGGGCGTGGCCAAGACCTGAAACGAGATGGCCGCCTAAAGCGCGAGCTCCGTGCTAGCTGATCTCCCCACGTTAATCCGCCACACTAATCCGACTTCCCAAGGTTGGGAAACGCACCGGGAGGACAGCGGAGGGTGTTGAGCCGTGTGGGACTGCCGAACGCCGCCTGTGCCATGATTTACGGGTCCCGCAAAACGAGGGCCTAAAGACACTGTGAAGCCGGGGACTTGATTTCTGCGGCGGGCCGCGGCGGCGCATCGCAACTCCGGCCTCCGCCATCAATACCCGCTGGGGGTTGCTCAGGGCCAGGAACCGACCGGAGCGCAGTTGAAATCTGCGGGAGGCACCGGAGTTGCTGCGGCCCCGGGGGAATTACTGTAATCGTGATCGGAGGATCGGGGCAGCCTGAGACGCCCAGGTTGGAGGCCTATGAAACCGGGAGAGAGGTGAGGCGGCAGGAGTTGGGCAAGGTAGTTGGGCGAGGTAGTGAGGCGCGGGCCCCCCTCCTCCCCCGGAATACTACATAGCCTACGGTGCTCGGCCCTGCCACAAGGGCGATTTGTTGAAATCACGGGACACGCCCCTCCCCCCATCGATCCGACGGAGCAGGTGTGTTGCAGTGGACAGCCGGGGGCGCGAGCTGCACCCGGTCATTGTAGACGTCCTAGGCGAGGCCGATATCCTTGGAAATAACTGCTCAACGGCTCACATTTATAGCGCACAATCGGCGCATGGATTGGGGGTGGACCGGACTCCATTTAGCTGTGCATTGCCGCTTTTTCCACAGCAGGGCTGCATTACAAGGAAGAATCCGGTCGCCCGGGGCCCAGGGTGTGGTGGTATCGTTCCCCCTCGCTTCCTCGCCATAGCTCCGCTGACATCTGGGAGCTTGGTGGTGGAGTGGGGCGGGGTCCGAGATTGGGCCGCGGCAGGGACTGGTGTCAAGAGTAACCTGACCAAGAGGCCCAGAAGGCGATATTGAACAGCGATGGAGAAGGGCAAGTCGGCGAGTACACGGGGGCCCAAGATGGTGCAATCTAATAAATTGGATCGCTATGCTCTCCCTAAAGACATGATTCAGAGCCGCCAATATAGAGGTAGCTCCACGAGTGAACAAGTTGGAGAAGAACAAGAGCTGTCGCTGAGGGACGTCATGGAGGCCATATCCAGCGTCAAGACCTCCTTGGAACACAAAATGGACACCATCACCATCGATGTTAATCTAATCCGAAACGACCTCACTAAGCTCAACGAAAAAGTCAAGCAGGTAGAAATTACCACCTCTAGCCTGGTGGGAGATGTGGCACAGCTCCAAGAGGAGATGCAAGATATGCGATCATTTCGTAAATCGGCCGAGCTCAAGCTGGATGATTATGAAGGACGGCTACGTCGCAACAACCTACGGATCCTGGGTGTTCCGGAGGGGGCTGAGGGGCAGTCCCCGGACCTCTTCGTGGAGGACCTTATCTTACAGCACCTGCAGCCCAAGGGTCTCAGCAAGTTTTTCGTCATTGAAAGGGCCCACAGGGTCCCTGGGGGTTGCCCCAGGCCTGGAGCTCCTCCACGTCCGATTTTGGCTAGAGTTCTGAACTTCTGTGACCGGGATGTAATTCTTCAAAATGCCTGGGCACGGGCTACCCTCCGGTATGAGAATGCAGAAGTCTCCTTCTTTCCGGACTTTACACAACGAGTGCATGCAGAGGCAGAGAAGGTCATTCACCCTGTTAAACGGACGCTGAGAGAGGGAGGGTTCAAGTACTCCATGCTATTCCCGGCGCACCTCCGCGTGGAGGCAGCGGGAAAGACTTGGTTCTTTGAGCAACCGGAGGAAGCAGCTGAATGGCTTGAGCTACACTCGGACCGAGCTACACATGGCCGCGGAGCCGAGGAGGTGGATGCCCCCCGGCAGCATGAATGACGGAGCCAAAAAAGGACACAGTGTCTCCATTGAGCGGGCGCTTTCCTGTGGAGGCCCGAGACAGGTATCGGGCGGTGTGGGTGCCGATCGTTGATGGGGAAGTCCCCAACTAACGGCCTACACCCAGAACTGTGGTGCGTGACTCTCTGAGGGATTTATATAGCCATCAAGTGGGGGGGACAGCTAAACGATATGGCACAACCCTACGTTTTCTACTTTTAGTGTATACATAGGGCGACAGGCACTCTGCAGAGTTCTACATGGGCAGTTTTAAGCCCACAGTGCAGGGAAGCAGGGCGGGGGGTAGTTGGGAGGGGGATTTGTGTTGTTATGTTGTCATTGTTTTTGCATTGGTGCTCAAATTTGTTTCTACAACAGAGGAGGCTGTGTTCCTTGCACTAACGAATGAGTACACAGGGAGACAAAAATGTTAGGATACTGAGCTGGAATGTTAACGGGCTTGGGGACAAGATCAAGCGCAGTGTTGTCCTCCAGTATATCAAACGACAAGCTCCAGATATTGTTCTATTACAAGAGACTCACCTGATAGGAAACACGTGTAGGACAATGCACAGGTGGGGGTACAAGATGGTGGCCCATGCAGGATTTACCCCAGGTTCGAGGGGAGTGGGTATAATGATGAAAAACTCCTTCCCCCTAGCTGTGAGTTCCACGTGGGCGGATGATTGGGGCAGATATATTGGGGTGTCGGGCATGTGGGAGGGGCGTCCAATCACACTTATGTCAATCTACGTCCCACCGGGATTACAGAAAACAACGTTTGCAGACCTGGGTGCTGTCCTGCTCACCATTCCAGACAGCCTCTTGATCCTCTGAGGTGATTTTAATGCGGTAGCTTTGGGCACCCTAGACCGATATCCCCCGCAAGAGGTGGGTCCCTCTTCTCAATGGCTGCCCGACTTTCTCGACTCCATCGGGCTGGTAGACGGTTGGAGAACATATCATCCAGATCAGATGCAATACACATTTCACTCCGGGGCTCATAATAGTCTCTCCCGTTTGGATTACTGCCTAGTCCCGGCAGCACAAGTCACCTACATATGGGACATCAAACACCTAGCTAGAGGTATCTCAGATCACTCGCCGGTATGGACTCACATAGCCCTAAACTACACCACAGTGGGAAAGCTAGCTCCTATCAACCCCTGGTACCTCAAAGACCCGAAAATCCGTAAAGACCTAGTGAAAGCTATGGACAATTACTTCTCAGATAATGAGGAATCTGTTTCCTCGTCCCAGACATTGTGGGAAGCATTTAAGACGGTAGTTCGAGGCCAGGCCTTGGCGTTGATCTCTGGCATTAAGAAAGACAAACACAAAGAAGTAGTAGATATTGAGACCGAAATTTGTATCTTGGAGGGCGACCTAGAATCTGGAGCAACGCCAGAAAAGCTCCACCTGCTGAGCCTGAAGCAACACGACTACAAGGCTCTGGTGACGGATAGAGCTAAGGTGTTGGGCAGGGAGCGACTGGGCAGGATTTACGACCTGGGAGATAAAGCAGGGAAACTCATAGCATGGCTCGATAAAAAGGAGTTTGCGAGCAGGCTTGTTCCAGAACTTAAGGTGGAGGGAGATATTTCCCTCATTGAGCTGCAGGAAATAGTTGATAGATTTGCCACCCACTTCGCTACTGTTTACAAGACGGTAACCTCGCACTCCGAAGAGGACTCTCAGGAACTACTACGCGATATCAGGCTCCCCCAACTCTCCTTAGATGACCGTCAATATATGGAGAGCGACCTAACGACGGATGAGATAGGACAAGCAATCCGTTCCTTGAACTCAGGGAAGGCTCTTGGTCCAAATGGACTCCCTATCGAGCTATACAAACTTCGGCCTGATAAATTGGCACCATATTTGAAAGCTGGTTGAAGAAGCCAGAGATGGCGGGATGCTGCCCAGGGAACAGAGGATTGCCACCATAGTTACAGTACATAAAGAGGGCAAGTCCAAAACAGAATGTGCCTCATACAGACCCATCTCCCTTCTCAAAGCCGAACCTAAAATATTGGCCAAGTTATTGGCTACGCGCTTGGCTAAAATAATTAACACTCTGGTCCATCCGGATCAATCTGGATTTATGCCCCACAGGAACACGGCTCTAAACCTGCGTAGAGTTCATGGCGTAGTGAGTAGAGTGATACCATTCAAGAACCAGCTGTGATCGTGTCCTTGGACGCGACCATGGCGTTTGATACTATAGAGTGGCCTTACCTGTGGGCAGTTTTGGCAAAGATGGGCTTCGGCCCCAAATACATCCAATGGGTACGTCTCCTGTACAGTGAACCTTTGGCCCAGGTTGTAGTGAATAACAAACTCTCAGCGGTCTTTCAACTTAGCAGGGGAACCCGCCAGGGATGCCCGCTTTCGCCCCTCCTCTTCGCCCTGGCTCTCGAACCTTTTGCAGCTTGGATTCGTGGCGACCCTAGAATACAAGGATTGAGGTGGTCCCCGGGCTGGGAGGACCGCATTTCCTTATATGCGGACGATATCCTTCTCTACCTGGCCTCCCCTAGGAACTCCCTGACAGTGGTATTAGATATACTAGAAGTTTTTGGTAGATTTTCCGGTTTTACCGTTAACTGGAGAACTTCTATATGCCCTTAACGGGGACCCACCCGTCCCCCCGAGGAACTGTCCAATACAGATTAACACGACTGGGTTCAAGTATTTGGGAATATTTGTCTCTCTTGACCCCTCATACCGATACGAGCGCAATCTCCTCCCACCATTGCACAGACTTAGGAGGGATATCGCTAGCTGGAAAACACTCCCCCTCTCGCTTTTAGGCAGGGCGGCCCTTTTTAAAATGATGTCTCTACCTAGATTCCTTTATGTTTTACAGAACACTCTGGACCCTGTCCCAGCTCAGTACTTTAAGGAAATCGAGAGTCTCCAGAGAAATCTGTTATGGGAGGGAAAGCCCCGGATTGCCCTGAACAAGCTTACACTACCGTGGTACGATGGAGGCATTAGCCTCCCGTACATTAAAAAATACTATTGGGCAGCACACTTAGCTGCGGTTAATCACTGCACCTACGGTCGCCCTGATGACCCTGGCTATGCTATGGACAGATGGCTCCTCCCCAGGGGGAGCTATGGCAGGGCACTATACTCAAGGCCTAGAAGATGTACACTAACAGGCCCCACCGGTCATTCCGTCCAAATCTGGCGCAACGCGTCCAACTCGCTCGGATGGGGAAATAAATTGACATTAGCGACTCCATTGTGGGACTCTGAGAGGCTGTGCGGTTTGTGGAGGACGAAGGGGTTTGACAGGTGGGATCTTATCGGAATCTCACGTATCAAAGACATCTGGGGAACAGATGGGATCAAGTCATTCGCTGACCTCCAAAAAGAGTATCAGTTGGCAGATACTGAATATTTCCGCTATGTACAGATCTTACACTCACTCCAGGCGCACCTGCCACGGGGCACTGTCCTTCCCGACTCCTCACCGTTGGAAGACAGAATACTGGACGGGTATCTGCCCGATAAAACCATTTCCCTCATATACAAGAAATTAATCAATAATGGGGAGGACCCGCTCCAATCACTGCGGGAGAAGTGGATACGGGATGGTATTGAACTGGATGATGAGGACTGGCAGGAGGCGGTATCCTCTCCCAGGGTGGTTGCCATTCGGCCCGCCTTAGATTAGTCCAGCTTAAAATCCTACACCGGGTTTACATCACGGGAACCCGTCTGATACATATGGGAGGGGCGGACAGTGGGGAGTGCAAAAGGAACTGTGGACAAATGGGAACATTCATACATATTATTTGGGAGTGCGCGGCCGTCAGCTCCTTCTGGTGCAAGGTACACGACGTCATTAACACAGTACTCTCAGTTACTCTTCACCCAGAGGTGCGAAGGTGCCTCCTGAACATCTGGGAGCCCACGGATCTGAACACCGCCCAGACGCAGTGGTCCACACTGGGGTTTATGTTAGCGAAAAGAAACATTGCACAGCTTTGGGGCGCCGCTCAGCCCCCCACAATAGAAGCCTGGGAGAAGGACCTAGACTGGTGCATGCATAGGGAATAAACTGTGTATTTAGCCAGGGGTTGCCCCAAAAAATGGTCCCGTATATGGAGCCCCTGGAATGCCTACCGTGGAGAAATATGCTCACCGCCTCGTTGCCTTGACATTGATGACCCCCCTCCCCGTAACATTCCTCTTTTTATGTAATGATGTACCACGATTTCTTCTCCCTATGTTATTTCACGACTCGGATTTGTTGACTCCTCTGTAATGTATCATTGCACCAATGTATGTTTAATAAAAAGAAACATTAAAAAAAAAAAGATAACAAACGAAACAAAAAAGGCTTTATTAAATGCCAGGCGACTGCTTGTTCACGCTAGCGGGAGCCCTATCAGTTACCCGGGCTCACCTCTTCTTCCTGCCAATGTCGAACCTCTTCGGGGGCACTGCCGCCTGGTCCGACCCGCTCTGTGGTGCGCGATCTGGCCGGCTGGTCTCCCGGTCATACCACTCGGAATCGGGCATCGAACCGGCACTGTCAGCAGGTGAGTGCCATAGCACAAAGGGAAGAGCTAATCCCTAACCTGTCGCACCGGCTGTGCTGCCTCCGACACACATCGCAGTGAAGGTTTGAGGCGCCCCTGTAGAGGCCCGTCCTCCGGCCCGTTCCCTAGGTGCACCGCCATCCTTGCCCCAGGTGCCGGTGCAGTCCCTCATCGCCTCCCCACCAGCGCCCACTGCCTTCTCTTTCGCACCTCGACTCTCTCCAGCTAGGTCCCATTTCCTGCTGTTTCTCGTGTGCTGGCGGTCTTGCTGGTGGGGGTATCAATTTTCTTATGATGGCAAAGCTTCTTCTCCTGGCAGAAGGGGGGGTTGTGTGAAATTAAAGTAAATAATTGACATGTATGGGAATCGAACCTACAACCTTGGTGTTATTAGCACCACACTATAACCAACTGAGCTAACAGGCCACTAACAGAGACTCCTGGAGATGCCGGGGATTGAACCCGGGGCCTCATACATGCGAAGCATGCGCTCTACCACTGAGCTAAACGGTGGGCGAGCGTAGCGGGGCAAGGGGGGAGCTCCCTCCGAGCAGTAAAACCGTAGGTAGAGTGGCGGAAGAAAACCTAGAAGGATAGAAAAAGGAGAAATTGCTAGTAGTAGATGGAAGGCTCACGCAGTGTCCTTGGGATGCCTCATGGCAGTGGCACTGAGGAAGCCAATAGTGACCAGTAGCCACAGAGAGAGTAGATGGGAGGCTCCCACAGGGCCCTTGGGATGCCTCACTGCAGGGGTACCAAAGGAGCGAGAGGTAGAACTCAGCCGCAGGCTGGATAGATGAAGTGCTCACATGGGGTCCTTGGGATGCCACACGTCAGGGACCCGGAGGAGCAGGGAATGGGAAAAGATGGGTTTGAAGGCAAACGGGATGGCACTTGCGGCCCGGGCGAGTCCGGACGGACACCCACCAAGTCGGTAGCAAGTTGAAGCCTAGCACCGTTGCAACAATGGCCCTGATATTTAGGCCCCTCCCCAGAAAGTGATCTGTCAGAAAGCAGATTACAACCAAGAAGGGACTAAATGAGCTATGATGGCAAAATCGGTAATGAGTCAACAAAATGTTATGTATGACCATGTAGAGGAAAATGTATAAATGATCATGTGTTAATAAACTGCTACCTTTTTTGGCACCAAGCAAGTTGTCCCTGGTGTATGTGAAGGTGTAATGGGCGCAGTTTGGAAAATAGCTAAGGGAGAGGGAGGGGACTCGCCTCTTGGGAGGGGTTTGTGGTAATACCTGGGGAATGACTTTGGCCAAGTGAAACCTGATGGAATATATCCTTCAAAATTTCCTGCCGAAATCGGCGCAGTATGAATGATCTCCCAGACAATTCACTTTCCATAGTAGAAAACTCAATTTACTATAGTAGTACTGCACTGTGACCGTACCAACGCTCACTTACACTAGCTGTAATATTGGGTGCAAAATTAGCTCCTCGGATTTGCTTATGCTCTTCTAGCAGGGGCCCTATAGAATTCAGTTGCAGTAAATTGCATTTGGGCTCTCTTGCTCTACTCTACACGCTCATGTGCTTTATTGGAGAGTTTGCAGATGCATTCTGGCATTTGTAGTTTCGCTTTTCAAATGACATCATTTTGTAAAAAGACCGTCAGACCATAGCACGTTTGTCTTTATACTTATCCATGGGAGAGATGCACATAGTGAAAAAGCTGGCTCTTGGACAACTTTTCTTGTGTTACTCTATCAACGGCAGCCCAAAAATAAACCTTATAATGGATAGTGTAAACAAGGTAGAGAATAATTGTTTTTGATGCATGCATTTTTAAAGTATGGCGTGAGCGTTTGAAGCTAAGTCGATATTTAATTTGGGAGTAAGCTAAAAATGTTCATGGGTTAGAAATTTAAAGGAAACAAATACCAACACACCATGCTGATATTTTAGTAAGGATAAGCCCACCAGGGAACAATTGCTGCAACCATGCATAGGCAAAAGGAATGTCTTTGGTGCACATGGTGCAGCAGCTTGCAGTGGTGAATGGTTTTGTAGTCAAGGTGGGCCAGGGCTGGCGTTAGGGCAGTGCTATTGGAGCGGCCGCACTAGGCGCTGAACTGGACGGGGGCACTGACCTCAGTGGGGGGCGCTGTGTTAGCAGTATCTTAAGATTTAAAAACACCTGCTGCAGAGTTCATTGTGTCCAGCTTTTAGGCAACAATAAAAAAAAGTCAAGATAACTCTTGTGATTAATGTTCCTGCTACAGAGAGCGATCAGAGTTCTGTTTAGTGAGTTTTCACTCACCATAAAGTAGCGCAGGGAGTTAATATGTCTTCTGCAAAGAACAGATCTGTATGTTATGTTGATAGCTGAGTGGACTAGTAGAGCCAGCCTTTACCAGGGCTTTAAAACAAATGAAATGTATGTGAGAAAAGGGGTATGGAGAGATGAGGGGCACTTTTGCCAGGTGGCAGTGTGGGAATCAGAGCAGAAGGTCCTGAGGTGAGCAAAAAAGATTGTTGCACCAGGCGCCACCAGCACTAAAGTTGGCCCTGAGGTGGGCGGTCAGGCTCCAGTTGCAGTTTTCAAGTTTTTTGACTGTAATGTGTGTGCACAATTCCACTGAAGAGATGGAGTTTTGTTTCGCATGGTAGAGGGGTGGTGGGTGGTTTTGTTGTTAATCTGAAAAGAAGGAGGATTACATAACTGCTGGGTCATGTATCAAAGGTGGCCAAAGCTTCAATTTCTGTATCGGCAGGAATTACTGTTTTATTAATGTGAGCATTTGGACGCTAAGATCAGGAATACAACATTGCTAGAGTGCTAGGTAGCCTACCTATTGAATTCATGGCATCCACTCAGCCCTTTCCAAGATTTCCCAGTCATAATTTAAAGTGATAAGGTGCTAAATAGAATAATTGACATTTCATTAGATCACAGTTTTTCCCTTTAAAAAAAAATATTTAATCTGCCTTGGTAAAGGTTGACAGGGGCAGTAGAGTAGTAAGGATGCCCATGGGCCCTGCATCAAGCAAGGAAAGAGACCACTTAAACTGTTGCTAAATATAGCAATTATCAGAGCTCAATGGGCCCCCTACAGCTCTGGTGCCACTGTGCCTGCGGGCGATTTTCCCATGGATGACTTATGGTCTTCTTCTTCCTCACCCTGCAAGGTGGAACAAAGTATAAGTTCAAGGAGCATGAGGTGGCCAGTACTGGGATTGGCAGGCTATAAAATTTGCCTACTCAACCACTTAGGACTGGTATGTATGTCTGTTGAAGGTGCATAAGGGATTAGGGCGACATGTGCGTAGGATTTTTCCAGTCGCAAACTGTCCGATTCGCAGAATTGGGCCGTTTGCGACCGGAAAAATGCATTTTCCTATGTACCAAACCCATTTTGCAATTCCGTAACCTATTACTGAATCGCAAAATGGTTTAGCAATTCAGTATTAGGAAGTAGCATGTTAAGGGCGTCCCTTCCTAATAGCGACTCGCAGTGCTGTGTACGAATATTTTGCTACCAAAATGCCATCGCAAAACATTTGCGTTTTACTGCCTACTTCAAGTAGGTGATAACGAATTTGCAAACAGGAAGGGGTCCCCTTCCCCTTTGTGATTGGATGCAAAAACGTTTTTTAAGAGCAGGCAGTGGTCAAACAGAGCACTGCCTACTCTTAACAAACAAAAAACGGAAACTCTCATTTTCTTTTTCAAATGCATCCTGTTTTCCTTTAAGGAAAATGGGCTGCATTTAAAAAAATGTTGCTTTATTTAAAAGCAAACACAGACATGATGGTCTGCTGTCCCAAGCAGGCCACCATTCCTGTGTTTTTAGCGCTTCCCAATAAGTCGCAAATTGCGACCTATCTCATGAATATTATTAAGGTAGGTTAATTGCAACCCCATTAAGAATCGCTAAATGTGTCAAGAACACATTAGCACATAGGTGTTTGCAATTTCCTAGTAGCGAATCGCAAACATTCATTATTAGGAAATCGCAAATTGAAACCTACATACATGTGGCCCCTAATATCTTAAGACTGGAAGCTAGTTGTAAAGAGGCTGACCTGAGAATTTAATATACTCCTGGGTGAAATTTGCACTACGCCAGCATAACAAGACCCAGGTAACCCATGAATGACCAGTCACCACTGAATTTCTAAATAATTAACATAATTGGGATCACCTTCCAGTACCCCACAAAAATTGTGCGAATAAAATCAAAAAGAGAGCAAAACTCCAAAATGGAATGACACAGGAAAACCCAAGGTTCATTTGGGATTGTACATGAGGATGCATGTTTTTCTAAACTAACCTACAAACAACAGCTCTTATTCAACAGGTCTGCAGTCGAGCCACTAGTGCACCACCTTTACAGCAGCCTACCACCTCTGCAGACTACTTTCAGAACCCCAACTAGACCCAAGTGTGCAAATCAAAGACCACGAATTGTGTTTTTTCTATGGACATTTGCAAACAAACTCTTTTTAGCACTTTCACCAAAACAAAAGAAAACCCCAATCACCAGAAGACTGCAGATGTCTCCTCCGGAAATCATCCCAAAACCTGTAATGTTTCAAAACTTATGTATTATTGTACCATTGTATACCCTCTGTTTAGTATGGGTGTGACCGCATCCATCTGTAGGCAGAAATCTGCCTTGTCAAATGGAGTCTATCTCGACAATTCCACAGTGCTTGCGCAGGGTCCTCTGCCACACAGCTTACAATGACACTGAACCCAATGCTAGTATTCCACATGACCTACACAGCGCACTCTTAAACAACACCTGGTATCAGCACATGACCGCCGTGGGCGCCCAGACATAAGACAGGTCATGCTATGTATGTTCACTGATACTACACACAGTAAACGCAAAAAGGCTTTATTTATCTCAAAAGGTAGCCCCCAAAAGAGCAAAATGCCTCCATCACCTGTACCTATATAGGATTAGAGCCAAGATACAACCCAACAGAGTAAAACCCCATAGAGTAGTGGTAAACGTAACCTGATAGGAGACCAATCCCACAGCTACAGTGAGCCTAGCGAGATTCGAACAGAGCTAGATAGAATGCTCAGGTGGGGCACCATAGGGCAGGATACTGTTTGGCCCCAAGACTTTCCAGAGAAGAGATTCTTGGAGGTAACAATACAACCGCACCAGTGCACAAACACGTCCACTCCTGCTTCCGTCTGTAGTCCCAGGGTAGACCTTAGCGTGTCTGGTGCAGTCTTCATCAACAACAAATGGACGCTAGACATGGAGTTCCAGTGTAGGGCCATCCATCTCGATAATACGAAGGGAAATGAATCACGGAGGGGAGGGTTAAATTCCAGCATAGATAACCCCTGTCAGGAAATCTGGAACACTGAGATAGATAGGTACACATGGTTAGAGGGGAAGGGGCAGCCCCTAATTGTACAGAAAGGTACACTATGTTCCTTGTGTTTCAGAGACAAAGGAATGATTCCACTCGGCACAAATGAGAACTGTAGAACAAAACTGCACATACCCGACATGCAATGGGGCACTTCCATGCTGATGGATTTGCACTGGCAGTGTGGGGAATTTGCATACCCTCAGCTCATCCCCAGATGGCGTGGCCTTTGTTCCCTCCTCACCATACACACCTGACCCTGGTCATCCCTGGAGAAGATTTGTCAGAGTTGTACCAACATCCGCTAAACAACTCTATTGCATCAGGCTTGAGAAAAAAGAACTGCTGATAATTTTGGCTTGGCTCAGTACAAGGACATTCCGGAAGAATTCAGACTGTGTACTGACACACAAGTAAATGAAGGCGGGTCTGTACTCCTTTTCACCATGCAGAAGAAAGCAAACACCCGCTGGTTACAAATAGTCAGGTGGGAGCTGCTGAAAATGATGAACAGTGCTGAGCTCGGCCTTAACGCAATCAAGGAATAACTAAGAGCCATCTGCCTCATGGTGATGCAATTGGGGGTATCCTTCTATAAAACCAGTCCTCAAAGTGGGTAGAATGCAAATAAATAGAGAAGTAGTAGTAATTGAAACTGAACACAACAAGCCCCCAACAATGTGACTGTCATGAAGTGAGGGGTAAATGATGTCCTAGAAAATTCAACTAGAGGGGGGAATGTTAATATTGATGTCAATCTACACAACGATACATGTATATTCAAAAACGAGATATAGTCACTGTTGTCGAAATCTCCCAAGAGGACCTCTCTATCAACCCAAAATAGGAAATGTGTGGTCAGGCAGGTCCTGCGACCTAGGGCTTAGGCTACTGATTGACAGATCACAGGTGGGGTGTCATGTAACCAGCCGGAAAAACACACAAACAGGAAAAACCCAGATTAGTCCCACAGATAGACAGCTAAACCATAATGGTCCCAGGAGATTGGCCCTAATAAAGCACATATGGCCGGAGGGGTGCCTCGTTCCCTAAACACCATAAGGTTAGATGCCACATGAAGTTAGGAACACTCAGCCAATCAGAACACAACACACACAGTACACGCAGCGATCACACGCTCCCCATACTGAACATCTCAACACTTTACCCTCTGACCCTCATTGTGTCCACACAAGGTCGAGACCGTCCTGCATTAACTATCAGGTGACCTGATTTACACCCCATGACTAGACCTGCATTACTTTCTCTAAAATATTATCTAAATTGCTTTATATATAATGGCACTCAGAACAAATGTATGTTGAGACAGTCCTCGGACCTGTTTCTGTGGATGTTTCCCGGCCGAAGCATTTAATGAAACCAACTGTTCCTGTTTTGCCATACGCCTCTTGTCTTTTGTTTTGTCAAGATAAATTCATATTCCAGCAACAATGGACTGCATTTACCATGATGCATTGGGGCAAATTGAGTGCTAGGATGTAAGGCAGTGTGCCAATTGGGTCACTAAGAACAAAATCTTCACAGAAATGTATTGGAGCTGATGGCTATTCTAATGCTGAAAATCTTTTTTCCAACAAAGTGTGATCTTTATGTATAACTTCGAATAACAGCACCATGGACAGGCACTACCTTAACAAATAGGTGGCATAAGCTGCAGAGTCTTTTGCAGTGTACCTCTCAAGTTCTAGTTCAGGGCTAAAACTAAAGGAAGAGGAGTTCTTTTACTTTGGGTGAAAATGTGAAACTCATTAAGTGAGTGTTTGATCTTTACTGTTCTACATTGTTTTACTGGGGATCTTCAGTCTCAATAGGTATTTGTATTTGGCATTTATTAAGCGGGCGATTACCCAGAGGAGTCCGGCCCTAAAATCAATTCAGAAAACAGAGATTACAGAGTGAATAATCATATTTTGATCCATTTCCTAAAATTCTGCAGATTAGTTTTCCTTCTCTAGTCCAGAGGGAGAGAGTTCCACTTGACAGCTAACTGATAAGCAAACGACCTACCTACTTGTATGGCTTCTTTTTTTAATCTTTGGGACCTGTAGTAGGTGTGCTGATGAACATCGCAATACTGTTCCTTGGTACTAGCAAGAGAGTAATTTATTGATAAATTCAGGCCCATGTCTATGAAGTGCTTTGAATCTAATGCACAGACTTTTAAAGCTAACTCGTTTGTCCTTGGTAAACCAATGCAATGCCTTAAAGGTGTTTGGAAATATGGGCTGGCAGATGAAGACCCAATAAAATCAGGGAGCACAATTTTGCAGTAGCTGGAGTTGCTGCAGGACATATGATGGTGATCCCAGGTACAGTGCACTGGCATAGTCAAGACAAAAACCTATTATTTCTTGCATCATGGGGTAAGGAGCCTCTTTAGAAATTTAAGGAGGAACTAGCTTTAAGGTCTTCAGATGTTGGGAGGGTGCAACCTTGTTGATATGTGGGAGAAAGGTGAGCCCTAATTTTATGGTGGCTCATAGAAGAGCAGGAAAGAAACAAAGAACCTTCAGTCACTAGTTGACAGTCCACCAGGAAGAAGGGTCACTCAGGAACGGAATCTCAGTTTTATTGGAGTTCAATTTCCGACAATTTTTTCAATTCACCATCCACCGCTTTGGGCCTTGAAGAAAACTGAGCCTTGTTGAATCTCCACCTCCATCCACTCTGAGAATTAATTGGGTGTCATCTGCATAGCATATAAAGGACGTCCGCATAGCACATAAAGCACAAGTTGGTATACCTTAATTAAAACTGAAAGAGGGGCCACATAAGGATTAAGAAAACTAGGACATAGGGTGGATCCCTGTAAAACTTTAGCTTGTGATCTATGAGGAGAATTAATGACTGATTGACTCAGATCTTTGGTGATCATTTGCAAACATTATTAGCAGACAAAACACACATCATTTCAATTATTCATATACAGTTACCCCTAATGTTTACAGCTTTATTTACCCATGATGATGCATGCCTAACCTTAACAGAGACGCTAGACATGAGATTCCTACCACTATCTAGACATGCTCCTGCGTATCCTAATTTATACCCTCGAGTGAGATCATGATTAGTTCCTGTTATGTCTCCCCAGTCCAGGCCCAGCCTTTCTACCCAGTGACCTGTGGTGGGTCCTTCCTTAGGGGAGGATCCCACCCACCTGCTTCCCCTCTTGGTGGTGGAACTGTGCAGTGGGGCCCATCTGCCCTCCAAGATACCTACCTAGGGCGCACCCTACACCCATCACTTCTCCCCCCCAATGGCCAGTGCTAGCCTCATGCCCATTGCGCATGTGAGGATGGATGGCCAGAAGGGCTGGATGCCCATGATCGCCCGCAACCCCCGCACCCCTGGATCCTTCATTGGACCTCCTGCCAGCACCTCTTGGGAGGGGCCTGTGACCACTTTGTCATGCAAATGTGAGGGAAGGTAATGCCGAATTGATCCCCCAATCATGACCCTACCTGCCACAGACTTGCATAGTTCCCCTACTATCTGGCCTCCCCCAGGCTGCACCTCTGCCGATGGCGATGCGCGAGCCACGCAAAAACATTCTCAAGAAACATATCATTACTGATCTTCGATAGGTACACTCTGTCCTGCAAGAAAAAATGCTCACCTTTTATGAAACCATGGGGGATGGATGCCAGCTTAGGTGATCTGAACAATTGTATAACTTTATTATTTAACTGTTTCACCGAATGAGTATAATCACTGATCAATTTTACATCCCTCCACCTTGTGGTGATGTGAGACCACACCAGCACCGTCTGAGGGCACTTCCAGCCAGTCTCAGTTATCAGCAGCTGCAACAGCCATCGACTACAAACATGCACCAAATCGTTGTCACCCAGATGTAGTACGATGACTCCAGGAGGTGTGACACTTGGGTAACATTGTGTCCAGAGCAGTCCTTAGTGGGCCAGCTGCAACCCCTCTCGGCCATAAAAGAGCAGACAGTAACCGACTGGCCCTGCTTTGGATGGTAAATCACCTGCAAGATAGGCTTCCTTCATGCGCCGAACATAGGAGTGGCTTAGGACCCACAGGTCTGTATACCGGTCACCTCCGCGTGGACAGGGGCTGATGAGAATTCCAGCCGCTTACTCAACTCTTTGCACCCACAACCTGCACAAGTAGGAAAAAGGAGACAGGGATCTGGCGCAGCTTTTACAATATATGCAAACTTACGTAGCACGTGTAGCAGTCCGAAGACCACCTGCCAATCCTCTGCACCACCATGCCAGAAAGCACCATTGCAGCTCCACAGTGGCTGCCCCAATCCTAAAGGAGTGAGACCCAAACTCCGATGGGTTATAGCTAGCCGCCCGTAGGGCCCTGTGAAGGATTCTGCAGAATTAGTACCTGGTTAGAGGAGCACCATCAGCATGGACAAGTAAGGGGCCCCCCACACCCTGAATTTGGCTGGCCAAGAATACATACAAATTCTCAACTGGGCAGCATGCATTACCCGCGGCCCTACACAGCACGACGTGGTCGCCCTTCCAGGCCTGGTTTAAACCTGAGATCCAGACCCATCCAACCACTGGACGCTTGCAAGTTGCTATCCCCCACCAATGTCCTTCTTGTTCTTGGCTACCAACTTGTTCACCCAGAAAGCACCATAAAAGGCAAGAGTAAACGCCACCTTAAATAAACAGACCTCTTCCAGTGACCCTACAGACGACCCCAGGCACCCCAGAATCACAGCTAATTTGTCCATATCAAAGGGTCGCCTTGCATTGGGCTGTGACCCCTGAAGGCACCCCCATCCACTCAAGGCGCTTTGAACCTAGAAAGATCTGGTCCCATCAGTGAACCCCATAATTTTTTATAAGAATGAAATTGCAGCTATGTGATGCCTGGCGGGTGCTACTGAGTGCTCCTTGCCCCGGAGGGCCCCCAGGAATCTAATCACTGACGAGGAGGTAAACCAATTCTCGGACCCTGCCTACCCCAAGAAGTCACAGTAAGCGTAGAATGCCCCCTCATAAGCATGCCTGGTCCTCTGAGCTAAGCTGGCTGCCATGAGGTCTGGTAAGCTTGAGCACCAAGCTGCCAAAAATGGTCCAGGAAGGGCGTAGGTGAGTCCGCTGCTCGTGGGTGATGGGACTTGAAGGCCTGCATCCTGAAACAAGACAATGTGTCGCCAGCGCTGTTTAAGACGTCTGGTACTGTCTTGTGGTTTGTGGCCTCCTGGCCTGCCTGGATACGTTGGCATAGGCCTGGCTGCCATGATGACTTTTGCGCACGTTACTCTTAGCCGTTGTTCTGTCGCCCTCTGCTCCTGCCAAGTTATTTTACAACTGTCTGCATTTTCTGTTTCTCACCTTTTCTCCTGTTCCCTTTGGACTCAGTCTGAACAACAGTTACAAGGTCGAAAAACAACGTCCCTGGTTCTTGCTGATATGGCCAGTCCCTCGCACCTAGACATAACACTATGTACAGCTGCCATGGGGTAATTGGTGGGGTTTTAGTATTGCGTTTTTCCCTCTTGAGAGGGACTTGGAGAAAAACCTTTCCAGGGAGAAGAGCTGTGATAATCTGCTGATGTAGTCTTTGCATCTAGAGACTGAGGTATGGGGGTTCGCTAGTCAAAGCCCAGAGGTCTTCTATGTGTATAATAAACTAGCTTCTAGCACGGGGAGGGTGGTAAGGTCATTAAGCCCTATAGCCACTGCTTTATGAAATGCTTTCCCCGTTAGTATTCTATGGCGTTGTAACTATGCTGATTAGATTGTTCTTATGCATTATGCTGATAGTACTGACACGCGTACTGTATCTTAGAGCACGTATGTTGAAATAAACATTTTAACCTATACTGTGTCTCTTCTTACGCCCGTTGTGAACAAGCACGAGTGAGTGACGAAAGGGTGTTCTTGCTACTGCGAGTCCTGAGCGAGAGAGAGATACCGTGTTCTGGGTTGTCTAATCATTGGTACATTGTTGCTAATGGGACGCTAAGGCTAGTTGGGTTGGGGTTTTAGGTGCTACGGCTTATGGTAGGCTCACCACTATATTCCGAGGTTCTATTATCCTGTGCATATCTCTGTGTGTGCAGAATCCCTATAACATGGCGGGTTTCGGCACCACCCTCCCCTGGACAGTCCATCGGCCAAGACTAGGGACAAAGACAGAGTTCAAAACACCTGAGCAGAACGGAGGCGTCCACAGTGGAAGTAGTCCTAATGAAGGACAACGAACGGGAAAAGGGAGCAAAAAAGACAGTCAGCGAGGCAGTTCACGGATAGTGAACGCCATATTAATCCAAAAACGTGGAAGTGCAGAAAGCGCTATACCGTCCAAGAGGACATCATTGGAATCGTCAGAAAACGTAGACGCCATCCATTCCAACAGATCAAAGCTGCAGGAATGCTCCTCAGAAGATGGAGCATCCAAAAGCAATGCGGGACAGCTTGCGTGATACTCAATATAGCTTTGTTGTAGGAGATTCTGAGCAGCCGCCCAGATATCCCATTGCGCTAAAATCCCCAGTGCAGCCGCACGGCGTCATGCAGCCTGCAACGGAACAGTCCCGTTCATGGGCCTCTAAGGGACCCATCAACCGAACAAAATCCGGAACAGACAACGACGTATTGGAGAGGCAATAATCCATGGTCCAGGTGAAAGGACAGCGGATGCAAGACATCACAGGTTGCACGCAAGTGAAACACGCAAAGCGAAAAGAAAGGGTATAGGACACACTCAGTGTCGCCAACGGCAGAACTCCGAAACCAGACAGAAGGCGCTCACGGAGCAGCTGGAGGCATCCGGGGTCGAGAAGGGCCCATTGGGGAGCAGCCATTGTGAAGGAAGCAGACCAACAGCAGTACACCAGCCGCCAAGGCAAGGATTAACGGAAAGCCACCAAAGACGCTGGAAAAAATCGAATGAATAAATGCCGGTATCACACCAAAAATAGTTTGGAAAGAGGACACTATGCCGGACCCCACCACCTTAAAAAAAATGCACCAGACCTATAGTGTTAGATGCGTTAAAAATACGGTGAATCAATTCACCGAAATGTAGTGGGAGGTTAGTGTTCAAAAGGGCCTGTATTTCACTGTGGGTACTTGCCACCTGGAGAATGAATGTCTCCCGGGCGGAAGTGAGCATAACCTCCTCGTTCAATAATAGCGCCTTTATTCTGCTCAGTTTATTGAAATCTGCCTCCATAGTAGGAATGGAAGGCCAAATAGAATTATCTATGATGTCGTGAGGGGAGGAAAAAGCACATTCTTGCAGCAGACAACCCTGTGCGAAACAGTAACAATATAGGGTATGCCGGCCTGCATGCCACAGCAGTTGTCGTTATTCAAAAGCAAATAGCTACCATTTGTAAGCAAAGTAAAGGTAGGAGAAATAGTAGGAGCAGGAATGCCCTTTAACACACAAGCAAGATTAGGAGCTGAAACATTACAAGCTCCGTGCAATTTAATATGTTTACAAACAAGGGAATGACCCACAGTCGAATCGCATGACTCCCCCGTGAGAAAAACTTCCTTGCCGTCTCCAAGGCATTTATACATGAAAGGGAGGGACCAGAGTTCATGCAGCGAGGCACTACCCAAAGGCTGGAAACGGCCCACAGGATAATGTTTCATGCATGAACTAAATTCAAACAAGGAAAAAGGCAAAGCGATAACCCCATGAACTAGCCACACAGCAGAATCCAATTCCACCACAGAGAATGGTAAGGGCTCCACTTTCTCGATATGTAATAGAGTGTAAGCTGCATCTTTCATGGACATGAATTGCTGTTTGTCAGTTAAATTAAAAGGCCGAAATAAGGCAGTGGTGTTCAGAAAATGCCAAGGAACTTTACCCAACTTAAGTGTTTGCAAAGTCCACGCAAACTGCATAACGGAACGTAACTGATTTTGACCATGGTACAACACAGAAACATCATCTTGTACAATATCAACAACAGAGGACACAATATTCTCTAACGTGTAAATGCGGGAAGACAGGGTATTAATACTATTGTCAACAACAGCAAGCACCTTTTCCATATTAGCTTGGTCTATCTCCCGTAGACGGGAAGCAGCTTCCATTTGCGATAGCTTCCAGAGTTCATTATAAGCTTCATAAATGAACCTCTTCGGTCTTGGACCACGAGGTCCCAATATAAAGTCGGACAGAGCAATGTTGCCTGTTAGGAGGGATAAATGTTGTTTAACAGATTCCAGGGAAGAATGCTGTAACCACTGTTTACATAATTTACCAACAGAATATGTCGTGACAGTACGGGAGTCTGAAAACCTAGGATCGGGCCTATCCTGTTTGTAGCCAGGGACTGAGTCGTGAAAACGCAGTTGGCACGCATTAGATGATATGGGCCAAGCCAACCAGGGTGACTGAACAAGCGTAGAAACATTAAACGAATTGTTCTGCAACAAAGCTTGCAAAGTGGCTAGGGACATATTATGGTGCACGCTAGTGTTTGTAGTGGAAGTCAGGGATGGAATGGAAGGTGCATTTAATTGTTTGGTAGTAGCCAAGCCCCAACATGTAGTCTGATAGATGGAAGCATTCAGAAACACAATTTGGGTAGGGATAAGGCAAGCACGATGCAAAGCCTTGGTGCCTTGCACTTGCCATGGTTTTGAACCCCATATCGATTTCAAATCTACAGTGTTCTTCCAGTACTCATAACCACCCACAGCTAAGGCACTCAAAAAGGAACCTGAATATAGCAATTTGGTGTGGGTCAACATGATTTTCTGAGTGGATGGGGCTTTTAATTTAAAAAAATAAGAACCAGGGTTCGATCTATTAAAATCAGTGAAATATGTAAATTTATTTCTAAGAGTCCGGGAACTACCCGGTAAAGGGTTTGGACAATGTTCCCATTGGGTGTACGCGAAAGAACCACGTAGTGCACTTGATTTATGAATAAAATGGTTGCCCCAATGCTGGTAGCAATATAAATCGGCATAATTCGCAGAATTCATATATAAATCATCAGAATTAAAGGAAGCATAATATTTTAAATCAGCAAACAATGCTTCAACGGCATGCACATCCCAATCATCAGAATGAATATTACTTTTTACTATATCACCCATCGAAACTCGAAGGACATTTGGTACATTAATAATTTCTGTTGGTCCATGAATTTGAAAGTTTACTGCATCCCATACGATGCCATCAGCAACTGGAAAAGCTGAAATGTTCACAAATGTGTGATCACGCTTCATGATCTGAGATGAGGAATGTGGAGCCAAAGTTCCAGCAACACTGTTCACAGCAGAGCGTTCCGGTAGATAGTGACCATTGATGAGTAGAAAAAACACTGTGACAAAGCCAATGGACATGAACAAAAAAATGAGGAACAGCACCAACCAGATGTATGTCCAGGGGGAATCAAAAATTGTCTCTGAACCAGGATACAATAATACTGAACTTGGACGGGACAATTGACGAGGCGGAATCCGAGTCAAAGGAATAACGTGTTGGGCTCAATGGCGTAGTTGGTAAGTGTGCCACCGATTCGGTATCGGGATAGGTATACTCGTTCTCGTCGATGCAGGGGAGACATGGGGTTCGAGTATACTTTCAGGCAAATCAACCATCTCAATTGTAACATCAGTGACCGTTCGGGCAGGAGGGCCACGAACACAAGTCCGGTATATGGCAGGACAAGAGAACGCTGGTGTAACACTATTCAGGATCGGCCAGATGTTGTAGCTTGACATTTTCCACTGAGATGTATCTGTTCTCCTTGCGACCAGGAAGCGGTGGTAAGATGACTGTACGTGTTCCCTTCAAGCCCAGGACTGGAACCGGTGCATGATAAGAGGGCCGAATTCTTTCTTGTTCTCCACCTTCTCTCGAACCAGATCTCCAATCTTCGGAAGCCAGCCGGCAACCGGAATCTGCAGAGCAGGGTCTGTGGCTGAAGGTAAATGTGCGATTGCAAGTTTGTCTCGGGCTTCTTGTAAGTCCTGTAACATAGTAGAATGGTTATCTACATCAAACTTGGCGGTTTGCGCCACCATGTCTAGACCATCAAGGTCAGGCACAAACATTCGTATGCCAAAGAGCATTTCGTATGGGGTCCGCCCACCCAGAGATCTTCTAGGGAGATTATTAAGTGCACGTTGTACGGTATACAAGTGGGCCAGCCAGTTCCTGCCAGTACCTAAGACTCTAGCTGTCAAGGATTGCTTTAAATCACGGTTCATTCGCTCCACAATTGAATTACCCTCAGGTCTGTATGGAGACGAAAACTTCACCCGTACCCCCAGTGAACCCATTGCGTCCTTGTACGCCTTAGAGGCAAACGCTGGACCTTGGTCAGAATGGAAGGTGCCGCAAGCGAAGATTCCCACAAAGATACGCAAATCCCTGATGACATTTCGAGCGTCAGCACTCCGTTGTGGCCAGACCCAGATGAAACGTGTGCACGAGTCCACTGCAACTAAGATATATTTATAGGCAGTGTCTGAAGAAAATGGACCACAGTGATCCAAGTAAACACACCCAAAGGGTCTGTTAGAAATGTAGAGCGAGGTCTGTGGTGGTCGTGTAACCGTAGAAGGCTTAATCTGTTGACACACGTCACAAGAAAGCACATAAGTACGGGTGTCTTTATATAAACCACGCCACCAGTACCGCTGCTGCAAGATGGAAACGGTCGCAGACACTCCAGCATGAGCCGAAGCCATGCCTTCGTGTGCTGCCGTTATCAAGGAAAGTCTGCGATCCGCGTTGGGTATCAGCCGATCACCAACGTTAGGTATTGTTACATAAGGAGCCTGTTCGGGACCTAACTGATAAGAATATGTGGAAGGAAAACCCCTAGGTTAATTAGCACCTTCCTTTGTCGCAGCAATAGCTGCCAAAATATCGGTGTCAATTTTTGACATGGATCTGGTAACTGCTGATACTGAACACGTGACTACTGCTGATCTGGCCGCTTCGTCTGCCAGACCGTTACCAACAGCGTGTGCGCCCACCCGCTGATGGCCTAGGGTGTGAACGACCTGTGTGAGTGGCAAACGTTGTCTCAATTCTGCCACCCGAACCCAAAGCATCTTATGCTTGATTGTGCTACCTTTAGCGTCTCTATAGTCGTTTTGCGACCAAAAGAACAGATTGTCATTGTAAGATTGAACACAGTAATAGGAATCGCATACAATAAGAGTGGTCACCTCCGGATTAACGAACTCCAGCGCAAACACCAATGCGCGCAACTCGGCCAATTGTGCAGTACTGTCCCCGAGTGCCTGAGTGTTCACTACAGTGGATTTGAACTTTGCGTTCACGAAGGTACCTGCAACAATAGCACATGCGGCTGAATAAGCATGCTTGGACCCCGTGGCCGGTTGTGCCGAACCATCGGTGTAGATCACACAGTCGTAATCCTCAAGCGGGAGCAATGACAGAGGAGGAGGATGAACGAATTCATACTATAAAAACTCCTGAGTCTGTAGAGATGAATCAAAAATGAAAGTGACATCCGGAGACGTCAAAGAGGTTGCCCATTGAATCCAACGGGGGTGCAACGCCTTAGAGTTCGGGACACTCGCTTTTGTCACTGCCTCTAGGGCCGGATATGGTGTTACCACCAGAATGCGCTTTTCCTGTGCCAGTGCGCGTTCCTTTAGAATCACCATCTGCACTGCAGTCAGAACTTTCTCCACAGATGAAAAGCGCATTTCTGCGGAAGTGTAAAGATGTGACTTGTACGCGATCGGAACTGTGTCACCTTCGTTAATGGTTAAGTACGTGAAACCCACTGCCCCCGGAATTATTCTGATCACCAGGTTTGTGTGGTTATCACACGTCAACAGGTATTTAGACTCAAGAAGGTCTGTCTGCAAAGACTGCAGAATGGAGGAATGCTCCGGAAGCCAACTAGACTTCGAAAAGTTTGGTTGTATCAAGGCATATAATGGCTTGATACGCTGGGCGTATTCGGGAATATAAGTACGCCCGAAGTTCAGAAAACCCAGCAAAGACTGAAGTTTTTTCAGAGTAGTAGGAGGGCACAAAAGTGCACATTTTTCTAAGAAGTGGGGGGCTAAGCCCTTACCTTCATTGTTGAGCTCGTAGCCCAAAAACAAAACTGTTAATTCAGCAATGTGTGATTTGGCAAAGTTAAACTTGTAACCTAAAACCGCAAACTCGAGAATAATGCGGTCTACTCTGGAAAGATGCGGATATAACTCGTCGTCTGTCAGGTAAATATCATTGACGTACGAACATGCATCTGGGTCTATGCCGTCTAACAAAAAGACAACACGGGTAGCGAACACACCTGGACTGTTTTTGTAGCCCATAGGGAGTCGCCTTAATTTGAATTGTTTACCACCGGAGGTAAAAGCGCTCCATTGGCTACACTCCGTGGCTAAGTTATGCGTGTAAAATCCATTGGATAGGTCAAGTGTCGTTTTATATTTTTTACGAACAAGACTGTCTACAAGCGCAGAACTGTGGGTATTTTGCACCGCAAAGGTCCGACAATGAGAGTTCAAATGCTGGTAATCCAATACTAGACGGTACGATCCATCGGGTTTATCAACCGCGAAGAGGGGATTATTCATGGGTGATACGCATGTTTCTATTACTCCCTGGTATTCTAACTGAGTCAGAATTTCAGAAACGGGGCCTTTGGCTTCACGTTTAATGGGATATTGGGGTTGTGGCTGCGGTAGAGACCGTAAAGGTATCTCATGGGGGGGAGAATCTTCATCCCAACCCACGTGGTTGCGGTATAACGCAGGAGCCAGGGACACAGCCCACTCAGCTGCAAGAGCCTCCGCTTTGTCCTTTGGGACATGTCGAGAAAAGCTCGGAAGGATTACCTCCTCCCCTTTACGCGCAGCAAGTACGAATGGGGGTGGCCAATCCGCTTCCGCTAACAAAATGTCGTATGAAGAGGTCAGATTTTCCCAAAAATCCCTTTAATTACACGCTGTATATCACCTTCAATTTGGATGACAATATTAAACAGTCTGTCAGGGGGTGCCACTCTGGTGTCTGCTGTCTCGACAGTAATGAATGTATCAGTTGCTGTCGCCTCCATATGAGGACGTAGCGCCTCCCGCACTATGGTAACTTCCGCGGCGCTGTCTAGGAGGGTCACTGCCCACGTCCAAATCAGGAGTCTCGTTCTCACCGTCTGTGGCATATTTCGCTGTTACAGCGGCAACTTTCTTCTTCTGAAATTGTGGGCGAGAACGTTGAAAGTCTTCTGCTTTCCCTGTGACTTGTTGTCGAGGTTGGTCTCATCCCTGAGGAGCCTCTCGACCCCTTCCTCTAGCCTGTGAAGTTGTCTGTGCCTGTGAAGAACGAGGAGAACACGTATCAGGGATCTGAAACCTATCCGGAGATTTAATTCTCGCCCTATCGCGCAAATCATAAGTCCGTTCAGAAGAGACTGAAACCGGGGATGCGCCTCTCGACCCCGGCTTCTTTTGTTCCTTACCCTGTTTTTTCAGCCTCCAGCTCTTTTTAGTGAAGACTGGTCTCTCATCTTTCTCAGATTGAGGTTTGGATGGTTGTTGTTGTTGCGATTGTGTTTGCTGTTTTGCAAAGGTTTATTACCCAGGCTATTCCTGCCAATAGTTTTGTAAGCCTGTGTAATAATTTTCGGTAATTCGCGAGGCTTGTCCAATTCTGGGACCAAAGACAAAGCATTAGCTACTTGAAAGTTCACTGCATCGCCCTTGACATTCGCAAGGATCAACTCAGCTACTACTTCAAACACTCCCACCAGTCTCATCCCTAATTCCACAGCCGCTTCAGGGCCATGTTCATCCTGTACTTTTTTAATTACAGTTGGGAGAACCGTCATGGAAGGAGTGCCGAAACACTTCGAATAAACTGCTGCGAATACCCTACCCCAGTTGTCACATGCTGTCAACTCGGGAATTAAGTCTTTTGGCAAACTAATCGTAAGAATTCTATGTTTATCCACTGGTGTTGTGTTTGGAAAAACTGCCTCCAACTGGTCAAATTTTTCTGCAAGCCAATAAGGAAAATCATCCTTATTTTGTGGACGTTTGCCCATCACTGAGTTCACCATGACGGGACTTATGGTCACTCCGCCTGCAGCAGCTGGATGGCCTGCAACTCCAGGTGGGGCCCCCTGGATGTTGCCTGTAACATATTGCACTAAAGCGCGATGCACTCGCACCAAAGCTGAATACATATTGCGCAGGTCCGCGACTGGTATTTGCATATATTGCGGATGTGGGGTGTACCCGGCCAAAACAGGCCAAGTGGCCCCATCAATAGATAAGGGGCCTAAACGAACCGTGGTAACCGGTTGGGGGTGGGCGCCATCAAACCAAACACGGTGCTGCCAAGCCGTGAGCGGTACTTCAAGATTCCTATAAGGTCTATAGACAGCAGGAACAACGGTGGGTTCATATTCATGGAACAGATTATCGTTCGCATCCACCGCTGGAAAGGTGACCCAAGAGTAGAATACTTCAAAGTGGAAAGCCGGATCGGCTTGGACCACAAAGATCAGTTCGACTCCCGTGTCTGGCACTCCATACACCCTTAAGTGATCCCGGAGCGCTGTGCGGCTATGTGCCGCTATGTTTACACCCGCCATTACGATCGGGGATGTTCGACAACCTAACAGTAGGCAGCACAATAGAGGGTTCGATTAAGAAACCTTTTAACAACTTCAAGCTTGAAAGTACCTATAAAAACGTCAATATAGGAGGTATTACCATCACACACGCTTCCGGAAGCATCCGTGAGGGTTGTTGTGGACAAGCACAATCACTACTCAAGCGTCTCGCAGATAAGCAGCCCCCTCGTTGGTCGCGCCATGTTATAGGGATTCTGCACACACAGAGCTATGCACAGGATAATAGAACCTCGGAATATAGTGGTGAGCCTACCATAAGCCGTAGCACCTAAAACCCCAACCCAACTAGCCTTAGCGTCCCATTAGCAACAATGTACCAATGATTAGACAACCCAGAACACGGTATCTCTCTCTCTCTCAGGACTCGCAGTAGCAAGAACACCCTTTCGTCACTCACTCGTGCTTGTTCACAACGGGCGTAAGAAGGGACACAGTATAGGTTAAAATGTTTATTTCAACATACGTGCTCTAAGATACAGTACGCGTGTCAGTACTATCAGCATAATGCATAAGAACAATATAATCAGCATAGTTACAACTCCATAGAATACTAACCGGGAAAGCATTTCATAAAGCAGTGGCTATAGGGCTAAATGACCTTACCACCCTCCCCGTGCTAGAAGCTAGTTTATTATACACATAGAAGACCTCTGGGCTTTGACTAGCGAACCCCCTTACCTCAGTCTCTAGATGCAAAGACTACATCAGCAGATTATCACAGCTCTTCTCCCTGGAAAGGTTTTTCTCCAAGTCCCTCTCAAGAGGGCAACACGCAATACTAAAAGCCCACCAATTACCCCATGGCAGCTGTACATAGTGTTATGTCTAGGTGCGAGGGACTGGCCATATCAGCAAGAACCAGGGACGTTGTTTTTCGACCTTGTAACTGTTGTTCAGACTGAGCCCAAAGGGAACAGGAGAAAAGGTGAGAAACAGAAAATGCAGACAGTTGTAAAATAACTTGGCAGGAGCAGAGGGCGACAGAACAACGGCTAAGAGTAATGTGCGCAAAAGTCATCATGGCAGCCAGGCCTATGCCAACGTATCCAGGCAGGCCAGGAGGCCACAAACCACAAGACCGTACATGCTTGACTTTGAACAACACATTCAGCTTGAGACAGAACAAAACTATTTCCTTTAACAGCCTTAGAATCATCTTGCATTTTGCAGATTACTGATGAATGCACTCTACCACAGTCATAATCTCAGACCAAAAAACGACTGACTGATTGGGAACTGGTCTAGCCAAATAGAGAGTGCTACCAAAATAGGAAATAACTCAAGAAAACCTATATTGTTAACCAACCCACATTGTACCCACTTCCTGGGCCACCGCTGCACACACCTTGCTGATCCTAGGATCGGTCCAAAACCTCACTACCTGCTGTAACGGTGAAAAGACCAAGCTCCTCACTGCATTTGGGATGCCCAGGCCACACCACCGTCCCATTGAAGTCCTGCAGAAATGACTGCCAGATTCTCATATCCTGCCTGACCTCGCTGGACAGCCTGGTATGATGATACTTAACCTTCAGGCTAGACATGGCTTGGGAGATAGACCATGAAAATGGGCATCCCATGGGAAGGATCTGTAGGGCGAAATTCAGCTGCCTTACCAATACCTGCAAATGACGCTTCTTAGCCCCCAGACATTCCTGCAAGGCTTGGGAGAAAGTGTCAACTTTCTCCACAGGAAGCCTGGTGACCCCAGCCACCAAATTCAACTCTTTTCCCAGAAACTCGATCGTGGTGGCAGGCCCCAAAGCCTTGCCCTGAGCCAGAAGTACACCGAACTCGCGCATCAGTTCCTGGAAAGTTCGCAGGGCCTCTGCGCAGTGCCCCAGGAAGAGGAAATCATTGAGATAATGCAACTCACAACAATCAATGCCCCACCTACGGCTGAAAAAGACCCAGTTCAAAGAAGGTACTGAATTTCTCAAATTATGAACAAGACACCGAGCAGCCGGGGGCGTGGCTTCGGAGCCAAGGAAAATGGCGGCATGCTGAACGAGCTCCGCCCAGCGGGTCCCTAGCACCCAGTAAATCCGTGCATTCCAGCGGCACTATAGCAACAAAGATAGAGGCACAGGCTGGCCGAGAGCCGTAAGACACGAAAATCGGAGATTTGTGGCTACACGGACGCCTGAGACATCGCTGGCCAGCGTGACGCAGCCGCGAACACCGTACTGCAGTGGGCCTCGGGCCAGGAAAAGATCAGCGTCCTGCGAGATAAGACTTCCATCGGCACGCACAGCAGTGGTGCCCGCGACACAGGGAGGCAGGCGAGTGCGGGTGTGAGAGAGCGGCAAAATAGAGCTGGCACCGGGGAAGAGCGAGCGGAGCAACAGCGGCCGCAAGGGACCGAGGGGGCAGTGGCAGATCTGCGGTCCCGCTGATTGCTACCGGAGGAGCGGAGAGTGGATTGGCAGCCCCGCAGCCTCTTAGGAGCGCAATGGTGCTGTGAGGAGCCATCGCACATAGAATTGACCGTCCCGGCTGAGGATCGCGGGGGAATGTTGTACGACGTGGGGAGCGCTCCCCGAAGAGATCCGAGAGATGAAGGTGAGGCGTGCAGCTGCATGGTTGGCCGACTCAGGCCTGAGACTCCTGGGAGGCACCAAAGCATGCAGTAGACACAATAGCCTGGGGGGGCCCCCGGTGAATGGTCGCTATCAGGCTCTGCACGGCGTGGGACTGGGTGCCCGGACTGAGGTGGTTAAAACCGGGACGGAAGACAGCACAAACGGGTGCACCACAGCAGGAGACTAGTGGAGCTGGGTCACCGGCGGGGAAGGGCGCAGAAAGTGTGCACAAAGTAGATAGTCAACGGAGGGTGCGGAACGCTTCGAAAGTGTGAGCCACAGGTTGGATTGGACAGTGAAGAGTATGCGAGGATGGGTGCTGTGACTAAGCGGTGGGCACACAATCTCCGGTGGGACAAAAGAATCGGAGGGCTGACCCTTAACCTACAGGCAAAAGAGGTAACAGCGCATAGCAAATAGTGGGCGTACTCTGGGACCCCTATCAGACACGTGGAGGTTGGGGGGCCCAAAGTGCTAGAGACACCCTGCGGGGTGGAGATTGGCGGGCGCCAGCCTGTGTGATCGTCACCGTATCAGCACAACTTGCCAAATGAAACCTAAGGGTCAAGCAGGGATGCAATCCAACAAAATGGACAAATACGCAGTACCACTCCTGGCCGCAACGTCACAGTCTGATCCCCTCGAGGAGCAGACAGAACCCTCTTTGAGCACCATCATGGTGGCGATTGCAGATCTCAAGGGGACAATAGACCCAAAAATAGACGCTGTTAAGCTTGACGTCAACCTCCTCCGAGCAGATTTCAGAAAGATGTCCGACAGGGTGGCGGCCACAGAAAATCAAGTTACGCAACTAGAAACTAGTACAAAGAGTCTGGAGGAGAGGGTACAGGCTCTTACAAAACAGCAAGAACTTATGGCTGCTAAGCTGGAAGACCAAGAAGGGCGGGCAAGAAGAAACAATATCCGTGTGGTGGGAGTTTCGGAGGGAATGGAGGGGCCTAGTATGGACCTTTTCTTGGAAGACTTGATTCTGAAACATCTCAAGCCCAAACGTCTCTCCGTTCATTTCACAATTGAGCGAGCACACAGAGCTCCTATCCCGAAACCCAAGCCAGGAGCGTTGCCACGCACAATTATTGCCCGGATTCTTAACTACCGAGATAGAGACGCCATCTTACAAACAGCGCGTCAGCATGGTGATTTGTTACACGAGAACGCAGTGATCAGGTTTTTTCTGGACTTCACACTTAACGTGCAGCGTCAGAGATGTGCTTTTGAGGCAGTGAAAAAGGAGTTGCGGGCCAAGGAACTCAAGTACTCCATGATGTATCCGGCCAAACTGAGAGTTGAAGCCGACAAGAAAGTATGGTTCTTTGGAACCCCAGAGGAGGCCATGGTCTGGCTGGAAGGATGGCGCACCGTTGGCTCCAACTCGCAAAGAGGGAACTGGCGAGACAGACGCAGGACGACCGGAGAAGAATCGGAATGAGGGACACACAAGAATATGAAGGCATGGAGGGTCTGGAATTGGCGGCAGCGGCATCAAGAGGAACTACGAACTGTAAAGAGGGGAGGACAAGGGAGAGAACACTACATGGGGATGGTCGAATGTAGTTAAATACGGCTGTCTGGTCGGATAGACCTTATACTCTCGATATGGATATGGTGGTCATTATAGGACCAGGGAAAATGTGTTGCTAATGGAATGGGGGTATGGACCCAAGGGTAGGAGCTCCAGGAGCTCGGCACTGACCAACCCCACTGTTGATGGTTGTGTTAAGGGCGACAGGCACTCTGCGAGTTGGGGTTTTGGGAGTTGTGATACCCGCCAGCAGGGTAGCAGGGAGGGGGTTGGTAATGGGGGGGGATTGCTAAGTTTTAGTGGAGTCTTTTGTTGTAACGTCAGCTATTCTGTAATGTGTGAGCATGTTCATGGGTTGCGGCAGTCAGAGGGCAAAATAATGAGACAACTACTGCAGGGATGGCATCGCAGGATCAGGTAGTTGGGCAGAATTCGGCTCGGACACCCCCTGGAGGGCGGTGGGCGGGTACACAGGGCCCGACTGGCCTAAGTATATTATCCTGGAATGTAAATGGACTGGGGAACCATATCAAACGAAGCATTGTGCTCCAATATTTGCACCGCCACTCCCCGAGTATTGTGCTGTTGCAGGAGACACACCTTAAGGGTCAGAGGTATCGAGCACTAGACAGATATGGCTATAGATTGGTAGCACACCCGGGTTATACTTCAGGCTCCCGTGGCGTGGGAATAATGGTGAAAAACGGGATACCGCTGGTGGTGGATAAAGTGAGACATGATCCTTTGGGTAGATTTGTGGCACTGGCAGGGAGTTGGGAGGGACAAGCCCTTAATCTGGTTTCCTGCTACATCCCCCCAGCAGCACGATCGGATGCATTCACAGCACTGGGAGCTTTGCTGGTGGACCTCCCACTGGGTGTACTGGCGCTGGGGGGGGACATGAACTCTACTATGGACTCAGGGCAAGATAGAGACACTACGGCAGCAAGAATGGGGGGGTGGAGCCACTTTCTGCATTTACGGAGGCATTTGGCCTGATCGATCTATGGAGGCTACACAACCCGGGGTCCGACAGTACACCTTTTACTCTGCCGCACATGCCAGTTACTCACTGTTAGATCATATACTGACACATCGAGGAGGTGAGGGGTGGTTCAGTGACGCTAGAATTGGACCTCGGGGTATATCAGACCATTCCCCGATAGAAATAAAGTTGAGAGGCCCAGCCCGCCAATATACACTGCCACCCAAACTGAATGCGTGGTTCTTTCAAAATAAAGAGAATGCCCTGAAGGTTAAAGAGAGAGCGCAACTCTACTTCCGAGAGAATAAAGGGTCAGTGGAGGAGGCAGGTACTCTCTGGGAAGCATTCAAGCCAGTAATGAGGGGATACGTCCAGGCATGCATAGGTGCAGAAAACAAAGAAAAGAAGTTGAGCTGGGATAAGGTAGAGACGGCACTACTTGAGCTGGAAGCACTCTATTTAGATGGGGGGAAAAAAGATAGGGAACTGGCGCACCAAATTGCCCTTCGGAAAAAGGAATTATAGAATATGTCAACAAACGCAGCGCGGTCGGCTGCCCTGGCAACACAGAAAAGAATATACGATCTGGGGGACAAAGCTAATAAAATGATTGCATGGCTAGAAAAACGGGACATAGAGAGGAATTGGGTGGCGGAAATTCAAGACAGCGACGGGAAGGCACATTCGGTGGGAGAGGACATAGCACGAGGCTCAGGTCGGCCCAAGACTGTAGTGAACTGCTGGCAGAAATGCGCCTTCCAGTACTAGCGGAGGAGTACAGGGATTCTATAGACAGGGAGATGACGGAGGAGGAAATAGTGGGGGCCATACAGGATCTACAGGCAGGGAAGGCACCGGGGCCCAACGGGCTACCGGTAGAACTTTTCAAATGTACGGCGAACACCGTAGCCCCATACCTATTGGCCATGTTTAACGAGGCAAGGGATCGTGGTTCACTACCGCTGGACCAGCGAACAGCGACGATAGTGGTGATCCCCAAAGCCGGTAAACCGGCGAACCAGTGCGGCTCATATAGGCTGATCTCGTTGTTAAATCTAGAAGTAAAAATTTTGGCGAAGGTGTTGGTGAATAGACTTCAGGTGCCCATTCTGACGTTGATACACCCGGATCAGTTGGGCTTCATGCCCCGCCGAAGTACCAGACTTAATCTGCTCCGACTGTATGGGGTAATGCATTTGATGAGGACTGACCCGGGGGTAGAGGCGGCCCTCTTGTCACTAGACGCTCGCATGGCGTTTGATAGTATTGAATAGAATTATCTGTTTGAGGTCCTGAAGAGGTTTGGCTTCGGGCCCGGGTTTCTCTCCTGGATCCAGTTACTATATACGCAACCCATGGCTAGAGTCAGGGTTAACGGCTCGGTGTCCCGATCTTTTGCCTTACAGAAGGGCACAAGGCAAGGGTGTCCCATCTCGGTGATACTGTTCGCATTGGCGCTCGAACCCCTGGCGGCATGGGTCAGAGGCGACCCGATTATCTCGGGTATCCACGGGGGTGAACAGTGGGAGGAAAGGATATCGTTGTATGCTGATGATATCCTTCTGTATGCGACGAGACCGCGATTCACCATCAATAGGTTGCTACAGATCTTCAAGCTTTTTGAGGGCTACTCGGGATATCGGATTAATTGGGATAAGTCCCTCTTGTACATGCTATCGGATGGGCCGCCGCCACAATTGAGCGCCGACTCTGACCTACAGATTAAAACAAGTTTTAAATACCTGGGTTTACAGATTGAGAAAACAGACGCAGCGTTCCTGGCAAGGAACCTAAAGCCGCAGCTGGATCGGTTGAAAAATGATGTCACGCATTGGAGGAAGCTGCCAATCTCCTTGATGGGAAGGGCGGTTCTCTTCAAGATGATGTCCCTGCCCCGAATATTGTATATCATACAGAACACCCCCTGTCAAATACCAGAAAAATTCTTCAGGGACGTAGACAGCGAGTTGAGGACGTTGCTGTGGGACGGGGGGGTACGCGGATCGCACTGGCCAAATTGCAGAAAGGGGTGTACGAAGGAGGGTTAGCCATCCCAGATCTTCAAAAGTACTATTGGGCGTCGCAACTCATGGTCATTAACGACTGGGCCTTTGGAGACAGGAATGACCCGGCATACAGGGTCGATCACTGGGCAATGGGGACTGGAGGCTACTTGCAGGTACTGTGTGGTAGGGAGCGACAGGACGGAATGCCCCCGCATACCCGAATAGTGCAGATGGCATGGACTAAGGCTAATCGATTCCTGGGATGGGCTGGACCAGCGAAATGCTTTGGGAGGTGGGTCGATTGCAGGGTTTCTCAAAATGGAAATTGATTGACATTGTACGTTTAGGGGATGTGAGACGACGTCAGGTATTGATGTCGTTCTCAGAGCTACAGAAAGAATTTCAGTTGGCATCCACGGAGCACTACAAATATCTGCAATTGAAGCATGCGCTGGGCAGCCATCTTAAAGATGGGGACTAGGTCCCTGAGTACAGTCCATTAGAAAATAGATTATTATTGGATCCGATCCCGGAGAAGCATTGTCCTGTACATATAAAAAAATCATGAACAACTCACCAGATCTTCTACCCAAGGTGCGAGAAGCATGGGAATCCGAGGTAGGATTGTTGGAAGATGATGATTGGGTAGAGGCTGTACAGAGTCCCAGAGAGGTAGCAATCAGAGCACGATTCAGATTAGTCCAATTGCGGATATTGCATAGGTCTTATTACACTAGCACACTTATGTATAAGCTAGGATGCATCTTAATGGAGGAGTGTCAGAGGGGGTGTACTCAGAAGGGGACCTTTTTCCATATTCTGTGTGACTGCCCGATCATACAAAAATACTGGAGGAAGGTGGTCAGAATCATGTCAGTGGTGTGGGAACAAGAAGTCCCTCTCGATGCCAGGTGGCATATATTATGTGTGTTGGGTGAATCAAACTGGCCTAAATATCAGAGAATATGGCTACAAGTGGCAGCAATGGTGGCCAAAAGGAACATTGCCGCGGCATGGGGGGCGGTTCAGCCGCCTAGAGTCTCCCAGTGAAAAAAAGATATGAATTGGTGCTGCGCGGCCGAAAAAACAATCTACGAAAGCCGGGAAATGGGAGAAAATTTGGCAACGGTGGGAAGACTATAGGGGGCTTGGGGGGGTATAGACTAGTTAGGTGAGGAGGGGCGGGGATGGGGAAATCCGACAGCTGGAGACAAGAGGAACTACGAGTATCATGACAAATTTTGTAAAGTGGAATTGCTATGCCATTGAAATGTATGTAACCCAACTTAAGAATAAGATCATGTTTATGCAAGCTGACTACTGTTTAATAAAAAGAAGTTATAAATAAAAAAGACACCGAGCAGCCCATGAGCATACACTTATCAAAATAGAAGGCACCCTCAAATTGGAAAATCCTGCAGATGCACAGGTAGCAAGCAGAAAGCGGATTCAATATCAGACTGAGCTAGCAACATCCCAGGTACCAGCCCTCGCAGCATCTGAATTGCCTGATCAAGGGAAGTGTACTTCACTGAGCATAGAGCCCCATCGATAGCCTCATTCACTGACTGCCCTCTGGGTGCTGACAGGTTATGAATAAGCCGAAACTCCCCATGCTCTTTCTTAGGCACCACTCCAAGAGGGGAGCACACAAAACCATCCAAGGGGATTGCATCAAATGGACCCGCCACCCTGCCAAGACCCAGCTCCTTCAAGATCTTTGCCCTGGTCAGACCTGGGTTAGCCCTGAGTGGCTGCTGATTATTACAGCAGGGAGAACCCACGTAACCCACTGCGGGGATCCTAAAACCTTCCTTGAAGCCTTCATACAATATTTAAGCCACCACATTATTATTGTTCAGATTGAGCCATGGAACCATTGCCAACAAGATAACTGGTGAGGGAGCCTTTTCTAAAACAATGTGATCAATCCTGCTTCTTGATATCTTTGTCTTTGGACTTTCCAAAACACTCGGATTCGGGGTGCGAGGACAAACCACAGAAGACGTAGCAGTGCTTAAACCTAAACGTCCCTGCTGGTCTGGTACAGGTGCGCTTTTTGAAATCCCATCAGGCCTCCTTCCTTGCCCTCCCTGCCGGGCTGTTAGCAGACCCTGATCCTGCTCGAAAGGACTGACTGGCGGTAGTGTTCGCGTGGAAATGCTTCATGTGACGGAGCCACGAGATCACCTCAATTTGATCCCATGTCAATGCTGGGTTAGGAGACTTAGCACTCCTGAACTCCATATAATACTCCTTCCATCCCACCCCACCATACTCATTGTAAGCATACACAATCCTATTCTGCTAGCAAGTGAGTTGGTTGCCCAGAGATTACTAAAGCAGTCCACTAATTTAGCTTGGTAAATCGAGAAGCCTCTAACCAAGTTCCCCAAAGTCTCCTCGACTTTCTTCTTGTGTGGCCAGTGACTACAATCCCTAGAGTGTGAAAATGCCTTGCACCGCTTGGCCTCTCCCCTGTCCAATTTATCCACCATTAACTCAAAGATATCCACATAGGCCCCCTTCCAGATTTTTTGCTTGACCTCCATTGACATGCATCTGCCAAACTGCTTACACTCTGTCTGCACCTCACCCAAACTAAAGGGTAGTAAAGGAGCTACCGTACCTAATTCAGCTGTTGCCTGAGAAGGGTGAATCACCATAATCACTGTAGAACTCCCGAGCACGCTGCCCCCGATGCGGGGCCCAACGCCGCTACCACCTGGCCCTCTGGTTGTGGGGCCCAACCCTGAGTCCTGTTGCAGTGACGGCACCTAGTGTACCCCCTGACTCCCCACAGAAGCTGCCGCAGTAACCGCAGGCACCCCAATTCTCCCCTCGACGCCCTCCCAACTGCAGCAGTCCCCTGGGACACCTGCACCCACCCGGCACCACCTAGGTCATCACCATCACTAGTTCCTGCAAGAGCCCCTCCCCACCAGAGGGGCAGACAACATCCCAACTCTAGAGAGCCACGGTAATAAACTCACTAAGTTATTCACCAGGTCTGACAGTGCAGGTCCTACTACAAGCGTAGCCCGGATGGCTGTGCAACTAGCTCCGTTCTTCACAATGTCACCGCCTGTTGTTGGTCCTATTTTCTGAACACTGGACGACCCAGTAGCAGCCACCGAGTGAATCTGCCCCAACCCCTTGCACCTGCCTTGCACCCTGACTCTCGGGGAAATGCCTCCTTGGGAGGCACTTCCACCCTCCAAGGCTGATCCTCCAGAACAACCGCCCCTGAACCCTGCTACTTCAATGCAGCAATCGCCTTATCCATAGTGTCCATCCTACGAGCCGGTATCTCCAGGAGCACCTCAGTCCTTGATTGCTTAGAACCTTTCCGCACTCCAGGCTAATTGCAGCAAAAGTAAACAAAACTCACAGGCTTGCTATGCAGCTGGCCAATCAGGTAGGAATCCCAGTAGTAAGCACCCAAGACACGTTGCTGTCCTGCACTTAAATCGCCTGCCAGCACAGAAAAAACGCCACAATGCCACCACTAAGGCACTACAATGATGCTGCTCTCAATGCATGGCCCTCAAACCTGGCCAGCAGTTAAATAAGACATTGCAAGCTCACTGGCAAAAAACTGCCCCACATCCAAGAACAGGTGCAAGCGAGTTGAGAGCCCCAAAACTGCACAAAGCAAACAGCCCAATATCTTCAATAACACTAGGCACTGTAACCTTGGCACCTCAAATGCAGCACTAATCAAGCTAAACAGGCAGCCGTCGCAATAGTAGCCATGAATTGCCAATGGAAAATAGACCTCTTTGAAAACACATGCAGCCTCCACTGCCCACAACACTGCTCCAGTTATAGTGCTTACTTCCTGAATGCCACCAGAGTGCCCCCCCACATCGATGCCCACACCACAATGCAGCCCCCCTCACCTGCAGCAAAAGCAGCCCCCAGCATGAGACGCCACCAAGTACAATGTACACGGGTCAGGTGAGCTAGGCTCAAACCTGTGCGGCCCCATACTGGAGATGGCTGCGCTGTTGCTGTTTTGTGCTGCGACATGTAGAGCAATGTGTAGAGTGGGAGTGCGTTGAACCTGAAAAAATGGAAGAAACAAAGAAAATTGACAAAAAAGTTGCTGTATGGAGGCAGCAGCACAGGCAGCGTGACCATTGCCTCGTGCCCCCTATTATGGGCGGGACTTTGCGGTACTTCCAGACGCATGCCTTGGAAGCATATAATGCAGATGCAAATCATTATATGCATCTGCATATAATGCAGATGCAAAAGAACGATGGACTAAACCCAGATCTTTGTGACTGGGATGAATGTTTGCATTGTTCAGCATTCTGTCCATCATTTGTTCCTTTTGCTTTTGTCGCCCTAAGTGGGAAAGGTATGCCCAGGCACGGGTCCCATGCTCAGGCATGGGTCCCATGCTCACTGCACCACTGGATTGAAGCTAGCCTGGACGACGAGGGGTTATGCCCTGAAACCGGTCACAGGATGCTTTCTTAGGTTTAGGGAGGACCTGGCTTGGCAGTTTGGGCTGGACAGTTCCCAGGAGGAACAGGGTCAATACTAATTTGCACATGGATGGATCCAAATTGGTGTGATGTGGTGAGCAAAAGAACGATGGATTAAACTCAAATCTTTGTGACTGGTGTGAATGTTTGAATTGCTCAGCATTCCGTCCATCATTTGTTCCTTTTGCTTTTGTCTCCCTAAGTGGGAAGGGTATGCCCAGATATGGATCCTGTGCTCACTGCGCCACTGAATTCAAGCTAGCCTGGCTGATATGGGGTTATGCCCTGAAACCGGTCCCAGGATGCTTGTTTCCGGTCTAGGGAGGCCCTGGCTTGGCAGTTCGGGCTGGACTGTTTCCAGGAGGAACAGGGTCAAGACTGATTTACATATGGCTGTATCCAAACTGGTGTGACGTGGTGAGCAAAAGAGTGATGGAATAAACTCAAATCTTTGTGACTGGGGGTGAATGATTGCATTGCTCAGCATTCCGTCCATCATTTGTTCCTTTTGCTTTTGTCTCCCTAAGGGGGAAGGGTATGCCCAGATTTGGGTCCCGTGCTCACTGCGCCACTGGATTCAAGCTAGCCTGGCTGATGAGGGGTTATGCCCTGAAACCAGTCCCAGGATGCCTGTTTCCAGTATAGAGAGGACCTGGCTTGGCAGTTCGGGCTGGACTGTTCCCAGGAGGAACAGGGTCAAGACTGATTTACATATGGCTGGGTCCAAACTGGGGTGGCGTGGTGAGCAAAAGTACAATGGATTAAACCCAGATCTTTGTGACTGGGGTGAATGTTTGCATTGTTCAGCATTCCAATCCCTCATTTTTTCCTCTTGCTTTTGTCGCCCTAAGTGGGAAAGGTATGCCCAGACGTTGGTCCCTGTGCTCACTGCACCACTGGATTCAAGCTAGCCTGGTTGGTGAGGGGTGATGCCCTGAAACCAGTCCCAGGATGCTTGTTTTTGGTCTAGGGAGGACCTGGCTTGGCAGTTCGGGCTGGACTGTTCCCAGGAGGAACAGGGTCAAGACTGATTTGCATATGGCTGGGTCCAAAGTGGGGGGTTTGGTGAGCAAAAGAACAATTGGATCAAACCCAGATCTTTGTGACTGGGGTGAATGTTTGCATTGTTCAGCATTCTGTCCATCATTTGTTCCTTTTGCTTTTGGCATTGCATTTACGGCACCAGTTGAGTGAATAGCTGGAGAAAAAAATTCCAGAACCAGATTGCTGCCGGGAGATGTTTCAAATTCTATGTAAGGAATCTTGACAAAGATTTGTATCCATCACAAAAAATGTTACCAAAGTTCTGTTACCTATGCATTTGGCCTAACCTTAGGACTTGTAAGAGGAAAAAAAATGACCTTAATTTTACCCTGTGGACCTGTTTTTGGGTTTGTGGATTTCGATCCTAAAAATTTAATTTGTTTACAAAAAAAGATCCTTCCCCACTCATGGGGCATGTCTCAGTCCTTTATGAGCCAGCCTAACCCCAACATGCCCATTCAAATGTATTATAAAAAACGGGGCCTGCACACTTAGATTTGAGACTGGAAACCTAAGATGAAAGCAAACATTTCTAGCTCTGTGATTGGAGCTCACATTCAAAAATCTGGTTCTGCTAAATTGCTGCTTGCCATATGCACACCTTTATTTCTGGGAGTTGTCATGCTCTTGTACACAAATTCACAATAAACCCAAATATGTGAGGAGCAAAATGACTTTATGTCAGGTTAGTCTGGATAGATCCAGCAGTTTTTACCACTATCTTTGACAACAATTTCATTATGTAACTTTGCATGGGAATTAAGACTTTTAGAACTCCTCATATTAGCTTCTTCCCCTTCTCTAATCTGCACACAATCATCAGATTTAGGCAGGAACATATCTGTTTTGAAATGTTTTCCTGCAGATTGATCAAAGTGGAGAAAAGTTTTAAGAAATTTGAACTGTATATGTTTCAATCAAAAATTAGATTCAACCATAAATACAGAGTTGCGATATACATATATATTGAACATGGATTGGGGTTGTGACTAAATATTGTAATTTAGATTGTTTCTCTGATTGTGAGACAGCATAACTAAAAAACCTACTGATGGACATTTGGTAATGAGGTATATTGACACTGCCTGCTAATAATTCATGCCTCCCTGGAGTGCTACACATTATTAGAGGCAGTCAGGGAAGCCGGTTCTGATGTCCCTAATCAATCCCATCTATCTTTTGATATATTTGGATAACATGTGAAGCCTAAAGCAAGGCAAGTGCATTTTCCAAGCTGTTTATTTATACCACTGAACAAATCTTCTATCAGGAACCAGTGTAAACAGACAAAAAGTAATGTTACTCTTGATTTTTCCCTTAGTTATCCATCAAGTCACAGTATTATCAAAATGGCGCAAGTGAGCAAGTGCCTGAAGTACTCTATGTTCATCTTCAACTTGTTGTTTTGGGTAAGTGTTTGATCTCAATGTTGTACAAGGTTATCATGACACATTTGATCATGACATATGTTTCAATGTTGAGGTACAGTAGTTTATCGAATGGTTCGTTCATCGTTGAAAAACAGCAAATTGATAAGAATGTTTTGTGCATTTCAACAAATTTAGCATGTCTAGCTGGTTCTGGTAGCTAAAGACAGATGTACCCTCAGAAGAAGATCCCTACCTACTTCTCTGCAGTATGTCAGGCTGCACAACCAGGGCTAGGGAAAGGGCAGTGATAGCGAGGTAGCTGAAATGAGACAAGGGCAAAATCAGTCAGATGCCCCCATGGTACAATGTGAGATTATGTTCTAGATAATTTATCCCCCCACTGTCAGACTCCCTAAGTTACCTATCCTATCCAGAAATCACTGCTGTTTGTAATCTGAATCCCCAGCAGCCACTTCTCAGAAATGGTGATAAGTCCCCCTTGAGAGGGTTAGGAAGCTGGCACAAGTACAAGGCCGTCAGAGGGAACTCCCACACTCCAAAGATAGCTTCACTGGGTCAGGAGTGAATGAGTCAAAATAAGAGGGGGCAGGACAGGGCTACATAGCAAGAAGTAAGGAGAGCAAGATGGGAACTGGAGCAAGGTCAGTGCAAAGTGTAAATACCTAAACAGTCAAGCCAGAAAAGCTGGAGCAGTTCTGATCAAACAGGTACAGTCTAGCAGGTTTACTGTCCACTCCTATTGGCCTAGACCTTGGGCTGCCAGGGAAGAGCTTTCCCAGCATCCTTAGGCTTTGTTTTTGTTATTCCTTTGTGAATAACGATCAGCGTGGCATGCACACTTATGTTATCGCTGTTGAGACTGAAATTTGAAGGAGCCTTTTGGATCCTTCTGCTTTTGCTCTGTTATAGCGCTGAGGGCACTGCTCAGCCTCAGATTTCAACGGAAGGGATTCAGTGAGAGAGCCCACTAGACACCAGGAAATATATTTGACAGCCCGGTGTCTGGGTGTAGGTCCAACTGTCCCACTTCCTAGTGGAGTCCTACTAAGGGATTGCCACAGGAGGGCGATTCTTGAGCGGGAATCAACGCCACTGGAATGGAAATCCTAGGGGGAGAGCACCCCCACAGCATGGGCTAACTCGCCCTCACCAGCCAGGACTAGCACAATCATTCTGCCCTGGTGGTGTTTACTCCTAATCTACCTTCTCAGGGCAGAAAGCCCACTAGACGCAAGTGAGATGTTTAAAATTAAAAATGGGTTGGGGCTGTCCAACTGGTATTAGACTGACCACACATTCCAGAACCCCAAGACACTCTTTCTCTCCTACCTGGGGGGCAAGGGGGTGGCTGATTGGGGGACTTGACCCCACTCAGTCCATGCTAGGGGCACCGAGCCCAATTAAAGCCAAAGAAAATACAGAAAAATAAGGCATGGATGGGGGTCAGCTATCCTGGCATTGGGCCAGCCATCGCCCTACCCTGTTGCCACGGTGTGGGCTAGCTGAGGTGTTTACCCCAAGCTACCCACCTCAGGGGAGGGACAGAAAACCCACTAGACACCCTTGTAAAATTCATATAAAAAAAAGGAATGGGTGGAGAGGCCGGTCCCCCAGGCATCAAGCCCCCCTCCCACCCACATACCCTATACAGTCTTTCTGCTCCCACAGGGGCATTTTTGGAATCTTCTCACCCCAAGGGAACTGAGAGCCCAGTAGAGAACAGGGAAATAATTTGCAGTCTGGTGCCTAGATGTGGGCCCTAACGACAAGACTGGACAGTCATCCACCCCATTCCTTTTTTGGTTATCAATCTCTGGTGTCTAGTCTACTTCTACCCCCCTTGGCATATTGGAGACCTACCCCCAATCTGCCAGTTTCAGGGGGCAAAAAGCCCATTGGACACCAGGGATTGGTGACCAGAAAAAGAATTGTGGTGGGGGACAACCAGTCCTGGTATTGAGCTGCAACCCCAGACACCAGACATCAGGGGCGGCTCCTCCATGTGGGCGGAGGAGCGCTGCGTCACTGCTTTCTCGCAGTGCGAGAAGCAGAAACATAAAATGGTATTATAAATACCATTTTATGTTTCTGCTTCTCGCATTGCGAGAAAGCAGAAGGGTTTGGTTGGAGGCGGGCGGGCGGTCCTGCTCTAGGGCAGGGGAGGAGTGTCTTGCCCTCTCTGAGGGCGCTGACTGTTTGGTTGGCCCCAGGGCCGACCAAACCAGTCATACGCACTCTCTCTTTTCTCCATGTAGGCTGCATGCAGCCTACATGGAGAAAATGGCCTCTGCATCGACGCCAGTGTGGTCGGCGTCCCAGCCAATCACAACGCTACCATTGCAGCGTTGGGATTGGCTTATGGGGAGGGGAGGGAGGCTGCCTGCTTCCTGTGAGTATCAGAGATGTCGCGGGACGACGCGGGACTGGACCGGGCCAGCGAAGGTAAATTTACTATTTTTTTAAAATTAAGCCCCCTCCCCACCTGCGCGACCCCCTCCCCACCCGCGAGTCATGCTGGCCGCGACTGCTAGACAGTCTTTTTGCACCCCTGTGGGGCAGATTGGAGGGTTTACCACCAATTTACCCACCTCAGGGTTCTGAGATTCTCTTGCTTTTGGACAGTCAATAATCACTATATATTTCTGCTACCATCAGAGTCTGATGAACACAATACTCGGTCTTCAGTAGAAAACATTACAGATTAAAATATGATCACCTAGTTCTCTTTTTCCTCATTACTTTCACAATTTTTTATTTCAGCGATTGGTTTCTTTGGCCATATCAAGGGCGATATGCACAAATTCTCCCTTGCTGAATTTAGAATTACGTGTTCATTTCAGAAATGTTTTCAAGGTTCAGCCATAGGTTTAACACCTCTTTTGCCACAAAGTTTTAGTATGTAGAGCCCTCAGAAGTAGGGAATATTGATCATCACTTAGAAAACAAAAGCTGTAGTGATCATTTAATTTTTTTCACAAATCTGTCTGTTCTTGAAAGCTACTAAGAGGCGAGTTTAGCACAACAAACATTTTGATGATACCTTTGTGATAAAAAAACTGCACTTTTTTCCATATCACTTTGTTCTATTTTTTCCAAACAAGAAAATGTTTGCTATATTTTGTCAGTCCTCTCTAAGTGAATTCGCAGACCTTGGGTTCCTCCAGAATTTGCGGCATTTGGGAAAAATTATGCAAATTTGACATGGATATCTTGGGTGAAAAAACTGTGAAGGCTTAAGTGCAAATTGCCCTAAACAACAAACACTGCCATAGAACAGAGAAGGAAAAGCTTCAACACTTAAGGGGTTACCCGCTGCTGCAGTCTGCTGATGCCACATCTTCTCCTGTGATAAGGCAGTGAGGGTGAGTGGATATGTGCTGCCTGCATGGGGTGGTGTGTTTGATGGTAGGATGAGTGCAACCGTGCTCCAGTCTAGCAATGGTGTGGAATCTGTAGTGTTCCATGCGCAAAAATATGTGTGTTTTCAAAATAGCGCCAAAGATTTTTGAACTATTGTGTTTTTTCAAAACTTCATTTTATGATAATTTTTTTAACCACATAAAGTAATCACAACTAACTCAACATTACAATTGATGTTCTGACAAACCTGAAATCAGTTTTCATATGTAGCCCTCCCCCATGTAGCATTCCATATTTTATATAAAAATATAAATATATTTCATCCAATACATTAGTTTCCAAAAATAGAATCAGTAGGAAGAACACCCTCAATATTTTTCACAAAACTAATATGCACTATCCCATGAGTCTCTCTTTTCACCGACACATCCTTCTCACTATTCCCGAATAGAGAAATCCAGGGTTGAGTCCATGATGCTTTTTAGGTTATAGATCTAAAAATAACAATTTACATTTAACGTAGTGTCTATTTGTGTGTTGGTCATCGAAGCTAATCATATCTAACGCATATTTCAACAGATCCTTCTGCATGCAGTGATACTCCAGGTAATCTAATTCTGGAGGATTGTTTTCGAGGACTTTTTTTTGCTCTGAATCACAGATCTGTTGAATATATTAGTATTCGTAAAAATATGTACTATATACTTGGCAACCTTCATCGATATTACTTTAAAATATGAATGCACATTTCAGTAACTATATTTCATTACTGTTTACGTTCAGGGCATTTTCAAAGCATGTGTGAGATAAAACCTGCAACATGCAAACCTTGAAGAATGAGCTCGTGTGGTAAACATATTTTGTGTGCCGGTTTCATTTTGCTCCTCTTTCCACTTCCATACAAAGCCCATTTAACCTCGATAATGAGTAGCTCGGGTTTGCAGCACTGCTCTCTGTTACAGTCACCTCTGTTCAGAGCCACTGAAAGACGTAACATCGCACTCCCCTTGGTGTTGTACCTGACGTGGCTGTGGCTGGTACTAATTCATGACTAATGATGAGTCTGTTCAATATTTGCTTTTTTTAAGTGGGTAAATGGATACATATGGGCTGTCATAAACCCTGTGCAAGATTCAATCAGTGGAAGAACTGGTGTCTTAGTGAGTGCTTTAGGCGCCATAGCCCAACAGTTTTGGAAAAAATCCCTTATGATCAATAACACTGCAGTAAATCGAATTGAGATTTGATGTATGGATTCTCCGAGTATAATGTCCTTAAACTGCCAATTAGGATACATTATTTCCCAGAGAATTGCTGCCGGTACCAGACATGTGAGCCAATGAGTGCATGCTTCTCTTTGCTGCTTGTCGGCCCTTCTTTGCAAGTTTCCTAATTTTCTCTGAACAGTGTGGACTGGAACCTGTACCTTGTACTCAAAGATTTCATTTATAGAGCCCTAGTCTTTTTTAGTCGCAGATCGTTTTTTCGCTGTTTTTGTGCTCCCTTCCTATTCTTCCTTCAGCCCGGGCATTTCATGTATGTGGAACAGTTATCCTGTGCATGCCTGCTTGCTATTTGCTAGCATCAGTATGAGATCCCACCTGAACCCCATGGTTTCCCTGTAGAGTAAAGATGTACCACAGTAAATGTTGGATTTTAACTTGAATAAGAACTAATTTATGAGTAAGCGGTCTCGGCCATTACGTGTGGTTCCAGATACTGTGAGGTAGTGGGACTCTTTACTCAATGACCCTACACTTCATCGTATGGGTCATCCTCTCAGGCCCACCACAAGATATGCTAGTAACCCTACCTAAGGTAAAGGCACCAGATCCAAGGACCATCTGTTCCCTCTGCTGCATTCATCTGTTTCAGCTAGTTTGAGTTGTCAAGGTCTACTGACGAAGCCCCAAGGGCTCTGGAGCTGAAGGTACTCCTGAGGTCTAGCCTTCCTAATTTCCATATACTCTGTTGCGCCATAGGGTGAAACTCAGCTCCTTCTCTGGGTGTGGAGGGATTTAGATAGTCTCCCTTTCTGGGTATGGTCCTGTGTGCCACTGCAATGAAAGATCAAGCCAACCTTCCTCTGTAGGGCCTGGTCAAGGGACAAAGTTTTGCCTCACTCCAGTGACTTCAGAGACTTCCATTAGGGAACAGAGACCAAATATTCTTATGCACAATGTCTATTGCAGTCACGACCTGGCCAGGCAGATTCACCCCAGACCTCCCTTGTGCCTCAATGTTGAACCGCTCTTGCATAGTAAAGGTGGGCGTTCAGAGGAAGAAGCCACACAGCCAGTGAGCAGAAATTAATGCGCATGTTTGTAAGTGGAAACTCTGCAAGAGTTCAGACAAGTCAGTGCATGCGTTTAGGAACAATAATTCCTGACTGACACACAGAAACTGAAGGAACTAAAGATAATCTTCCTAGCACTGAAAACATCCCTTACAGAGGTGAGAGTGAGAGTGGAGATGAGGCAAACATCAGTCATTGCTTCGCAGGTTCTTGCATCGGGAGTCTTTACATCGTGGTACATACTTCAGAAGAACCTTTGGGAGTGCTCTTACTTCAATCAATCAATCAATCAATCACGGCATTTATAGAGCGCGCTACTCACCCGGGAGGGTCTCAAGGCGCTGGGGGAGGGGGTAAGTTACTGCTCGAACAGCCAGGTCTTGAGCTGCTTCCTGAAGGCGAGATGGTCCTGGGTTCGCCGAAGGTGAGTGGGGAGGGAGTTCCAGGTCTTGGCCGCCAGGTAGGAGAAGGATCTTCCTCCGGCGGTGGTTCTGCGGATGCGTGGTACGGTGGCGAGGGCGTGGCTGGTTGATCGTAGCTGGCGTGTGGGCGTGTAGAAGGACATGCGGTCGTTGAGGTACTTTGGGCCCAGGTCGTGGAGGGCCTTGTGTGCGTGGGTGAGGAGTCTGAACGTGATTCTCTTGCTGACGGGGAGCCAGTGCAGGTCTTTCAGGTGTACGGTGATGTGGCTGTGTCGGGGGATGTCCAGGATGAGTCGTGCGGAGGCGTTCTGGATGCGCTGGAGTCTCTTTTGAAGTTTGGCTGTGGTTCCGGCGTAGAGGGTGTTCCCATAGTCCAGTCGGCTGGTGACGAGTGCCTGGGTGACGGTCTTCCTGGTTTCAGTGGGGATCCATCTGAAGATCTTGCGGAGCATGCGCAGGAGTGTTGAAGCATGAAGATGAGACGGCGTTGACTTGTTTGGTCATTGATAGGGAGGAGTCCAGGATGAAGCCCAGGTTGCGTGCGTGGTCCGTTGGCTTGGGTGCGGTGCCCAGGGCCGGGGGCCACCAGGAGTCGTCCCAGGCGGAGGGTGATGAGCCCAGGATGAGGACTTCCGTCTTGTCTGAGTTCAGTTTAAGGCGGCTGTTCCTCATCCAGTCGGCGACGTCTCTCATCCCGTCGTGCAGGTTGGCTCTGGCGGTAGTGGGGTCGTTGGTGAGGGAGAGGATCAGCTGGGTGTCGTCGGCGTAGGAGATGATGTTGAGGTTGTGTCGGCGTGCGATGGCTGCGAGGGGGCTCATGTAGACGTTGAAGAGGGTCGGGCTGAGTGAGGATCCTTGTGGAACGCCGCAGATGACTTCGGTGGCTTCGGATCTGAACGGGAGAGGCGGACTCTCTGGGTTCTTCCGGCGAGGAACGAGATGATCCATTCCAGTGCTTTCTCTCGGATTCCGATGTTGCTGAGGCGCTTCACTAGGGTGCGGTGGCAGACGGTGTCGAACGCCGCGGAGAGGTCCAGGAGGATGAGGGCAGCTGTTTCCCCGTTGTCGGTTAGGGTTCTGATGTCGTCGGTGGCTGCGATAAGGGCGGTCTCGGTGCTGTGGTTGGCCCGAAACCCGGACTGCGAGGGGTCGAGGATCCATTCGTCTCGAGGAAGGCGGCAAGCTGTCTGTTGACGGTCTTCTCGATGACTTTGGCCGGAAACGGAAGGAGCGAGATGGGGCGGTAGTTCTTGAGGTCGGTGGGGTCCGCCGTTGGTTTCTTCAGGAGGGCGGTAAGCTCGGCGTGCTTCCAGCTCTCCGGGAAGGTGGCGGTGCGGAAGGAGGAGTTGATGATGTCCCGGAGATGGGGTGCGATGGTGGCGTCGGCTTTGTTGAAGACGTGGTGTGGGCAGGGGTCGGTTGGTGATCCGAATCAATCAATCAATTAATCAGGGAATTGTAAGTGCGCTACTCACCCGTGAGGGTCTCAAGGCGCTGAGGGGAGGGGTCCGCAGATCTGTTTAGCCGAAGAGCCAGGTCTTGAGGGTCTTCCTGAAGGTGTTCAGGGAGCGGGCGCATGTAAGGATATCAGTATTACTTGTTAAATAATAGTAATATGACAATAATGATGATAATAATAATTGCTAGCTATAAGTATTAGTGTTATTATAATTAGTAGTAGTAGTAAAAGTATTAGCTTGTTTTTATTTAATTATATTTAATTCAATATTTCAGGCTACGTATCCCTGAAGCCTACAAATTCCTTAACATTACCTATCCTTCAACCCAAAAAACTCCCTATTCCTCCTATACACTCCCTATCTCTGAAGCCTAAACTTCCCTTACTATCCAATACACTACCCGTCCCTGAACCCTAAATACCCCTTACTTCCCATATACACTACTAGTCCCTGAAGCGTCTAATCTGCTAATTACACAATACACTACCCATCCCTGAACCCTAAAAACCCCTTACGGTCACTATACACTACTCATAAGTGAAGCACAAAAACTTACTACTCTATGCACTGTTAATTCATGAACCCTAAAAACCTCCTACTATCCCTAAGCACTACCTATCACTGAACCTTAAAAACCCTGAACCACGCCTATATACTACCCATCCCTGAACCCTTACTGCCCCATACACTACACATCCCTTACCCTAAAATCCCTTACTACCCCATACACTACTTTTCTCAGAATCCTAAAAATCTCTTTCTACCCCTTTAAAGTACTCAGCCCTGAATCATAACCGCCCCCATTACTAACACTTTACGCTACTCTTCCCTGAATCCTAAAAACGCTTTAATACTTCTGTAGACTAAAAATGCCTACCTTCCACTACACACCACCCATCCCTGAAGCCTAAAGATTCCTTACTACCCCATAATCCATCCATCATTGAACTGTAAAAACCCTACACTACCCATTTTTGTATCCAAAAAGCCCTAACTACACCTTTACACTCCCTATCCCTGAACCCTAAGAGTCCTTTCTACCCCATACACTACCCTACCTTGATAATATACCTGGTGATTACATTTTTCAAATAATTCTTATTTTAAACTATAAATGATCCTATTTTATATTTCGTATAACTCTAATGTTATTTGCTTTCAATTTAATTATTTAAAATGACATTATTTTTCAGTTAACAATAATTTAAATGTAATGTGAATTGCTGTTATATTTTAAGTGACATATGCTTAACAATAATATATACTTATTAGTGTATTGTACATGGGTAAGCCTCCTTATTGATTGAATGTTTGCCAGTGATTTCAAAGCTCACATTTAACAGAAGAGAGATCTTGACTGTGAACAATTTCCCATAACTCACTGTACTGAATTCATTTGTAAGATATTTAGCTTCCCTAGACAAATAAAAAAAGTTAAAACAATGATTAACTCATAATTTCTTCATTTTTTCAGTGCTGGGGAAAAAAAGCTTTCACGATGACAGTGCTGTTCTCTGAGCATTAATCAGCAGGCCTCACAAGATCACCCATATAGTCCCATTTTTGATGCAAGCATCTATCAATAAATTCTCCCATTGCACTTTTCTTTCTTTACTTTGTATATGTTTTGTTAAACCTACTACTACTACTACCTAATACTAGCATCTATGTAATACAAATTATAAGCACATTTTAGAATAGATGTTTTTAATTACCTTAAAATTATCTTTATAAGCTTCGCATTTAAAAATTGACGTATAAGAATGCATATTGTTGCTTAAAACACATTTTACCTATTAACACATTATCCCCAACCAAAACGCATATTTTTCACAACATTCACAGATGTATCTACAGTCTCAGGCAACCATTGAATGCTAAATGGATGATGCCTAAATGCTCCTAAACGAGCTATAGAGTAGTAAAATCAAATATTAAATGCTGTTATATAAAATACATAACGAGTAACGTGCATTATGGTTCTATATATCCATCTTGGAGATCAGGTGACAATTTGACATTTATAAACCACTCTGCCCTCGGCCTTGTGGTTTATAAATGTCATCAGAACCCCTCAATTGCAATATAGACATATTTTACACAGTTACCCATTATGTTTTCTTTGGCTCTGCTCTACATACATATATTTTCACTGATAAAACAAAGAATTAGTGACGTTATAGTTAGGTGTTGAAATAAGGTAAAAGCTAATGTTTGAAAAACAAAACAAAGCAATAAAATTCACCAATTATAATTTACTGAGTGAAAGATAATTTACACCCCGCCATGCACTACTTATGACGGTGTTTAGACAAAATGTCGAGTTTGAAATATCATAACTCAAAAATATGAGAAAAAATATCATAATTGTTAGACCTGTCAGCCTTAGGGGGTCTTCCCCCAAATGTTTTGCCTCTCCTCCATTTTTCTGAACCTTCTTTTTGTTGGCTTTAGGACTCTGGGTACTTTACCACTGCTAACCAATGCGAAAGTGCTTGTGATCTCTGCTTAAAACATGGTAACATTTCCTTATACCCAATTGGCATATTTGATTTACTTATAAGTCCCAAGTAAAGTCGCGCTACATGTGCCCAGGGCCTATAAATTATATGCTACTAGTGGGCCCGCAGCACTGATTGTGCAACTCACTCAAGTAGCCCTTTAAACATGTCTCAGACCTGCCATTGCAGAGCTTGTGTGTGCAGTCTGAAACTGCCATGTGGACTTGGCATTTAAACCCCTGGCCAAGGCTTAAACTTCCCTTTTATTACATATATGTCACCATTAAGGTAGGCCCAAGTTAGACCATAGGGCAGGGTGCTGTGTAATCAAAAGGTTGGATATGTACATTTAAGTTTTACGTGTCCTAATTGTGAAAAACTTCCTTATTCCTTATTCACTACTGTGAGGCCTATCTCTCCCGTAGGATAACATTAGAGTTGCTTTGGGGGGTGTGGCCAACATGATGGCCGAGTAGGACGTGTCTCGGGGAGCTCCGTTCTACAGCGGCGAAATCCGGCAAAATCCTGTGGTGCTGTGCTGGCACCGACCTCACCTACGACACTACCCCAGTCGGCGGCATCCCCTGTCCCGGACTCACCTCTCGGGGGGCCGTGGCGAGGGCGTGTGCAGCGCCGGAAGTTGGAGCGACCCCGGGAAGCGGCCGCCATCTTGCCTGGTGTTGGCGGATGGAGTGGTGTTGAACATTTGAGGCCCAGTTGCTATTTGCTGGGAACTGAGGACTGTCTGCACCTTCATGTCAGGTGACGGAGGGACACGGAACAACTTGATCTGAGCTGCAGTCCTTGGCTGCGACCTGGAGGTACCTGGCACCCGGGCTGAGCATCGTGTGTTCTGCTCCAGAGGGGGCTGGTCGGGGCCCTGTGCGGTGGGTGTGCCGAAGTGCTACAAGAGGAAGAAACCGTGGGCACTGGTGTTGGTCGGCCCTGAGGTAGCGGGACGCTGTCATGCATCATGGTCAAGGATAAAGGCGCCAGAGTGCAAGCTAACAAGATATTGAATTACATGCAGCCACTTCCCCACGGCCCTGCTCATCGGGACACATGGGGTGAAGACGATACTGAGACGGCGACGGGGGAGTAACCACGAGATCCCTCTCTGAGTGATATCCTGATGGCCGTGCGGACGGCGAGGGACGAGATGGTGACCAGGATCGACGCCGTGGCGATCGATGTTAACCTCCTCAGATGCGACCTGCGCAAGGTCTCGGACAGGGTCACCACGACAGAACAAAACGTAGATGTTCTTCAGATAGCGGTCAAGGCCCTGCGGGACACGGTCATGGAACTCCAGAGGAAGGCAATTAAGCTAGATGAGCGCGCCGAGGACCAGGAGGGATGCTCGCGGAGGAACAACTTGAGATTCATGGGATTTCCGGAACGGGCGGAGGGGCCCTCTGCAGAACTGTTCCTAGAAGACTGGATAACGAAAGTTTTGGCTCCTGGCAAACCGTCCAAGTTCTTTAGCATCGAGAGGGCCCACAGGGCGCTGGTCCCTCCTCCGCGTCCAGGGGCGCCGCCACGGGCCCTCATAGCCCGATTTTTTAATTACCGGAATTGAGATATGCTCCTGCAGTCCACCGGCACCAAGTTAAACCTGCACTATGAGGGGCATCACATTGCAATCTTCCCAGACTTTTCGCAGTGGGTGCAGGACCAACGACGCACCTTCTTGGCAGTGAAGAGACACATGAGGATGGCTGGGATGAAGTACAGCCTTCTCTATCCAGCCAAGCTCCGAGTTGAAAATAAGGGTAGGGCTTTGTTCTCCGGATTGGCAGAGAAAGCTGCGGACTGGATGGATACCACGGGAGACTGGGAGCCTCAGAGGAAGTCAAAGATGCACTCAGGCCCACTCGCGGATCGGACGGGACGGCAACGCAGACTGTCCGGAGGAAAGCGGCTGAGGGACACGAGTGACTGGGAAAGTTTGAGTGTGTGAGGATGGGACCTTGCAGGTGGTGGAAAGGTCGCCAAACTCTGCCCAGGCCTCATCGGAGGTCATTCCTGACAATAATGTTGCCTAAGTCATGGAGATGGGATGGGAGTGCTGGCTAGGGGCTATGGACACTCAGATATGTGACTTTATGTAATCGTTCTGCTAGTGCCTGTTACGTTATTCTCTTTTGCACTTTTATGATTTTGGGTGAGGACTAAGCTCTGCATGTATGCCGCGGTGGGATGGGACACGCCCCTTACTAGCGGCCTGCTCCTGTTCCGGGAGCTGGAGGCCTAGTCCTCGCGCCTGGTCCGGGAACCAGTCGCTTGCATAGCACCTATGTGGACTGTCTTGTTCAGTGCCTGACCCAGCTGGCCATGCTCTGTATATTGTACTGGGGGGTACTGGCACAGAGTCTTAATGTTGCTTTGAAACATCCTGAGGGGGGTGGTATAGGGCGGAGGATGGCGCTGTTCACTCGCTACGATGGCGGGGGGGATAGTCTTATCGCACTGCCCAGTGGGTGAGGGGCGGCTTTGGGAGTTTAATACGTTTCCATTGTTATTCATGGGTATTGGGGAAGTTCAAGGGGTCCATGTCTGGGTCATGGTTCTCCGAAGATTGCTCAGTCCGATACTGTAATGGCGGGATGGGAACGGAAGTGGGACGCCAGCTGCGTGGGCTTATGGCTCCCTCCCTGACGAAATTCCTTACATGGAATATACGGAAGATGTCGACACTGGAAAAACGTAGAAGGGTACACTCCTACTTACGGCGGTACAAAATAACTATAGCAGGACTGCAGGAGACGCATGTTTGTGGTGACACGTTGCCATACATCAGGCGCAGGTGGCGAGGGCAACTGTATGCCACTTCATTCTCGGGAATTGCATGGGGGTCACTGATCAGGGTGGCCCCTGGGACTCCCTTTCAACACCTACACCACGTGCTGGACCCTGAGGGGTGCTACGTGATACTGCATGGTAGGCTGGATGGGCAGGAGATGTGTCTTATAAATGTGTATGCCCCTAACTCGGACACCCACGCCTATTTCTACGAAGTATTGACGGCAGCGACCCCCTACCGGGGTGGAGAAATTGTCCTTTTTGGGATGTTAACTGTGTCCTGGACGGGACATTGGACCGTGAACCCCCCCGGGCGAACACCAAGCCAGGCATGACTGGGGCATTGGTGGACGTGATGAGGGAGCTGGGACTTTTGGATGCATGGCGGGTTAGACACCCGGACTCCAGGGTGTTCTCCTGTCACACCCCCGTGACCAATACGTTCAGCAGGTTGGACCAGTTCCTCTTGTCGCAGACTCTGATGCCCAGGGTGGAGGAGGTAGTATATCTCCCGAGGCATATATCGGACCACTCCCCATTGCTTCTGACCCTTAGCACGAGCAGGCACAGGGCGGCAATCCCCACATGGTGACTCCCATCAGAGGCTCTCACAGACCCGCCCTTCGCCGGGAAGCTGGGGGAGGAAATCTCTAACTATTTTATGACTAATTGTGGCTCTGCATCGTCGAGGGGTATGGAGTGGGAGGCAATGAAAGTGGTGGTACGTGGGTTTTGCCTTAGCACGACCTATGGGGTTCGGAAGCAGCTCGAGAGGGACATTCAGATTACAGAGCGGAGGTTGGCTAAGCTAGAAGGGGTGCTGCCTACAGCGCTTTATTGATTGAATGAGTGGCGAGAGGCACGGGAGAAGCTGCTGGCGGCGCTATGCCGACTCAAAAAGTTCCACTATACCGCATACCAACAGTGCCTATATGCGGAGGGGGGTCGCTCGGGGGTACTGCTTGCGAGGCTGATCCGTAATGAGATGCCGACATCTCCTATTGTACAGATGAAGACCGCGGATGGACACACGGTCTACAGCCAACAGGTAATTTTGGATACTCTGGTGGATCATCTGGCCGGAGTATACACGGGGCACCCTACCCCGGCCCTAGAGGAGATGAAGATGCTCCTCGCTGCTCTGAACCTCCCTCATCTGGATGACGAGGCCAGCCAAGTGCTGGATGCACCGATCTCGAAGGAGGAAATACTGGGGGGAATTAAGTCCCTGAAATCAGCCAAGAGCCCAGGGAATGATGGTCTGCCGGCCGAATTCTATAAGAAATTTGCACACATCTTAGCAGATCGCCTTCTTGAGGTCTACAACGAGGCATTCCAAAACCGGACACTCCCACCTTCAATGATTGAAGCTGTGGTGGTTATGCTCCCTAAGGCGGATAGGGACGCCCAGCTCCCGGGGTCATACAGGCCCATATTCCTGCTGAACATTGACATGAAGGTCCTTAGTGGGATCATGGCAGCACGCCTGCAACCATGTATGCAGTGCCTTATCCACCCCGACCAAGTGGGATTTATCCCCAAACGTAGCACGGCCCTTAACCTACGGCGATTGGCCCATGTTTGGCACTCACCCATGCTACACCAGGAGGAGTGCGCCCCAGCACTATTAGACATCGAATAGGTGTTCGACTCTATTGGGTGAGTATATCTCTGGGAAGTCTTGCGGGCAGTGGGGATAGGGGCACAGTTCTTGAAATGGGTGCAGCTGTTGTACTCGGAACCCAGTGCCAGGATTAGAGTGGGACGGTTGGTGTTGCTGGCCTTTCGACTGCAACGTGGTACCAGGCAGGGATGCCCATTATCGCCACTACTTTTTGCCAAGGCAATGGAGCCTCTAGCAGCGGGTCTACGAAAAGAGATGACGGCCTATGGGATCACACTGGGTGAGTCTAACCATGTGGTGTCCATGTATGTGGACGACACCTTAGGGTATGTCCCGGACCCTGCTTATGCGATTTCGATTCTGCTGGGCGCCCTGGAGAGGTTTGGGCACGTGTCGGGTCTGCGGATTAGCCCAGGAAAGTCTAAACTGGTACCACTGGGAAGGTTGGCCTTGCGCCCGGATAAGGGACTGCCGGAGGTGGGGCTTCCTTGGGTGAGGACCGCACCCCGATACTTGGGGGTCAGACTGGCGGAGACAGCCGACCAATATCTGGTGCTTAACATTGGCAGAGTAGTGGAGGGATTACGAGGGTCGGCAGGGCCGGACTGGCTACCGGGCATTTTGGTGTGCTGCCGAGCTGGGGGCTGATTTCACTGCGGTGGGGGCTGATTTCGTTGATGGGGACCTGTGTGAGCTTCGAAATAAACAAAGCAAAACAAATGTTTTTAAGCACACGCAGGTCCCCATCAACGAAATCAGCCCCCAGCTTGGCAGCACACCAAAACGCCCGGTAGCCAGTCCGGCCCTGAGGGTCGGTACGTTTCTGGCGGGAGCTCCCTCTGTCGCTTATGGGGAGGATAGCTCTGATCAAAATGGTGGCCTTGCCTAGATGCCTATATGCGATGCAGCACTCTCTCTTTAGGATCCCCTGACACTTTTTTAATACACTGGACAGGCTACTGACGGATTTAATGTAGGGACCCAAGCGTAAACGGGTCAGTTTGGCCACTTTGCAAAGAACATGGCAAAACGGAGGTCTGGAGGTCCCGTGCTTGGAGTTTTATTACGCGGCTTCACAACTGCAACACGCGGTTCACTGGCTGGATGGGGATGACAACTGGGAGAAGGACCTGCTGGCGGGGACCTTCGGAGATAGGGAGTTGCCTGAGCTGCTAATGATGGGGGCACGGGTACCCTGGTCAAGCCCTTATATCGTCCGCCATGTATCGGAAGTGTGGGAATTTGTAGTCCGGAGAGTGTTAAAGAGAGCTGCGTACGCCCCGGACATGCCCTTGTGGGTCGTCCGACCTTTTCAACAAATTTCCGAATCTATGTCAGTGCGAAGGTGGCGGGAGGGGGGTTGACTGACCATGGGCGATCTCTACAATAACAAGCAGTATATCACATGTGAGCAGGCAATAGAAACTTTTGAGTTGGGTCCAGGTCAGCTCCTACAATACGGGAAGATAGCACAAGTGGCAAGGGAGTTATGGCCTATGTTCCCGGACGAACCCCCTGTCTCCACTGTGTTACAAACCCTGATAATAATGGCTAAGGGGCGCATATTAATTTCACATCTCTACCGGGCGATAAGGGATGATGGGGCGGTCGGGGTACTGCCAATCCAGGCAAAATGGGAGGCTCTGACTGGAGATCCTATCACTGAAAGGGACTGGGCCAAAATCCACGAGGGGGTTAAGCAAGTGAGCGCGAACACAAGGTTCAAACTAAATCCAATTCAACTACGTACACGACGTGTATCTGACCCCCAAGCTGCTGCATAAGATTTACCCTGAGCGCTCAGGGCAGTGTCCTCGATGTGGGGAGACAGAAGCTATGTTTATTCACACCGTCTGGGCTTGCCCGGTGCTTCGGGGTTATTGGACGGAGGTTCTGACTACGTTGCGGGGAGTGACAGGGTGAGATATAGCAGGAGAGATCCGGGTGGTGTTGCTTGGTTTGCTGCCCCGGCCCGAGAATAAAAATCTTAGCAGTAAGTTTGTCCTCCTAGGACTGGTGCTTGCGACACGGCGGATCGCCATCTCATGGCTAAGCCACCACCCGCCAAACTGACGCAATGGGTACGAGACGTAAAGGAATGGGCGACAGCCGAGGTGATTCGAATGCAGCAGACCAGGCGAGATGAAAAGTTAGAGGATGGCTTGCAGGCCTGGAGGGCAATGGTAGGAGAGTTGACGAGCGGTGGGGTGGAAAGCGAAGCACGCGAGGAGGATGGGGGGAGCGCACAACCAGGTAGTGGGCCAGAAGGCGATCAGGAGACAGGGGTGACCGTCCATCAAGGACATACTGGGCATTAAATGGACACGGACTGGAAGGTTAATTGACAAGGACGTACACACTGGGGGGCGTACACCAGACATGGCGGGGGGTTCTAATTGAGGGTGGGGGGGAGTTTGGAAGGGGGGACTGGTTTGCTTCTAAAGTTTGAAGGCATGGTCCAAGGTAGACACCCTTGGGGTTGGAATCCGATGAGGTAGCACGAATGACGGTGGGCATACTCTCTATGTTGGTTAGATTGCTGTACACACCTGTAATGTACTCAGCTCACTGCCCTTATGTATATGATGTTCTGCTGCTCCTCCGTACATGACTACGAAATGCTACATGCTGATTCTGTCATGTTTGTTACAAATGTCAATAAAGATATATATTTAAAAAAACATTAGAGTTGCCTTATTTCATTTTATGTGTCATTTCGAAAGGGGAAAAGATAACCAGTTCATGTTTGTTGTCTCTGGAATTGGAATTTGAAATCCTAACTTATGGTGAAGTCAGATTTTAAATTAGAATTTTGAAAATGCCACTTTCAGAAAGTTGCTATTTTCCTGCCCTTAGACCTTTTGTGTGTGTAGCCTGTCATGGGTCACATAACTGGTTGTAAATGAAGGTTAGATTTTGTGAATTCCTCATGACAGTCATACAATAGAGGGATTAGGTCTACCTGGATGGGCCATCTCTTGACATTATAGGGGGCGGAGCTGAGAACAGCCCCACTTACAACTGAATAGCCTGTGCTCTGCCTTCACAAAAAGGGCCCAACAACCCTGCATTATCACTTCAGCCAGCTTGAAGCCAGGGCAGGGGAGGCAGGTAATTCCATGAACTTCAAAGCCACTGACTAGAAGCTTCTCCCACCTTCCAGAGCCAGGGCAACAGGGTATAAAAGTAGGACCTCAGACACCAACTCTACAGTATACTTCTGGACCTGTGGATACTCTGCCAGGAAGGACTGCAGTGTTGCTACTAGGACTGCCACTCTGCTGGAATGTTGTTCTAAAGGAACTGATGCCCTGCTGTGCTGAACTGCTGCCTTCTTGCCTGGGGAAGAAGAACTGGACCTTCAACATCATCTTGAACCCAGGAACCCAGAGTGACTCCAAGGGCTTGTTTGCTGGCCTCCTAATCTGAGCCTTAGGGACATAAAAGCTCACCAACCAGATCCTGGTCCCAGCTTCAGCGAGTTCCTAACCCCAGAGTGGTGCCTCTCAGGTCCTGGATCCTTGGTGAGACTCACGGACTCCTGAAATCAAGCTTTTGTGCTAGGAGATTAGGTACGAACCCCCAAAATGAAATGGTAAAGATCTATAAAGTTAAATGTGTTTCTGTTCCCACATATGGGCTTGGCAGTTTGGGGACACACTAACTGTAGGATGTTACAGTCGGTGGAAAATGAGTTCCTGAAGCACCTCCTCACTGTCCCCAGGAGCTCCTCGTCTTCTGTTTGTCATGCGGAACTAGGAGTGCCGTTCCTTACAGACCTAATAATGCTACAGCCCATCTTAATATGGCACAAGATTTGGACATCTGAGTTTACTGGCTTAAACCGTCCCATTATCAGGGACTGTCTTAATATGAGTCTATCCTTGCGTATTCCCTGGTTGTCCTATATCAAACTCTTTTTCTGCAATCTAGGGCATCCAGATTTTTATGAGAGGCCTGAATCCTCGGAAGCCATTAGTAGAAAAGAACGGAAAACTGAATGCCTTGCGCATTTCGAGGAACTTAGGCTGTCCGTTGAATTACTTAAGCCCAGTCTTTTAAAGAACCAATCCATGCTGATTACGCATGATATGAAGCCTTATGTTGAGTTTATATTCAATTCCAGGCACTGGTTTGTACTTACACATTTTAGAATGGATATTTCCCATCATCTAACCAGCTTCCCTGTAATGAATGACTGGTCTGCAACACTAGTAAACTGCCCCTGCAATAATGTGTGTACCCAGAGCACCATGCATGTAGTGCTCTTCTGTAAATTGTATACTAACCAGGGGAAAAGCTATATTCTTCTTTAATTAAGGTTGCTTAATTTTTCACAATGTCTCCATGCTTATCTTTTCTTACATTCTTTGTCGTCCATGGAGTTATGCTGTAATATGTCAAGCTTTTTGTGGGCTGTGTTTAATGCCAGAAATAAACTTTAATTAATTGCAATAGTGTCCATTTGGATTGGGAGGAGATTGATTATAAAAAGGACACTTTCATTAAGTCTATTAATTCTTCTCATGTCTTATTATTTGTAAAGTATGGTCTTATTTTATATCCTGCTCCTACAAAGCTCATCAGTATAGTTTTTTACTCCGTTTTTAGCTTTCATTATACTATTAACAGCCAATGAAGTACACAGCCCCTGTTTATTTGTATTGTATAAAGATACAGTAATGCACTGTACGGTGCTTTTATGATTTTAAATAAAATTGGATTGGTATATTACTATACTGTCTTTGCTGGGTGTTTGTTACAATTTGCACTGACCTTCAATTGTGATTTGTCAATGTATTTTTAAGTGTTTTTATATACTTGTACTTGCTGTCTTTTTTTATGCTGTCTGTTCTTTTATGGTTCTATGCAAAACTGACAAAAATAATTTTTGATTGATTGATTGACATTTGTTATTTAACATGAATTACTTTTTATTCATTATTTTAAATTAAATATATAAGCGATGACTTAGGGCCACATGTATAAAACCATTTTGCACTTGCAAACGGTGTATATCGCTAAATGCGTCCGTTTGCCAATGCAAAATAGCCTTTCAAGATGTATAAAAGGCTTTGGCAGTGCATTTTAGGTAGTCACAATTTTTTGCGATTACCTAAAATGCGACTACAAATCGTAATTTATGATTCTCTAAACACATGTACCAACCATTTTCTAAATGCAAACTGTACATTTAGGAAATGCTATTACCATCGACTCCAAATCGAAGGCAACCATGTGCAATTTTTGAAAATGTACAAAAATTTATTTTTCATAGTTCCATGTAGCACACAAATGCCCCTAGGGCATGTGTGTGTTTTAAATGTGCAGATTTATTTTTGGGGTGCTTCAGGGGGGCCTTAAGCTCCCAGGCACCCTTGCTTTTGCATTACCTAATTTGTGATTACCATTTAGGTAATCGCAAATTAGGTAATGCAAAACATTTCCCACCTATGAGCCTTCAGGCCTATAAGAACGAATAGAATGGTATTACTTAATAGCGATTACCTAATTGCGATTGCGACTCTGTAGGAATCGCTATTAAGTAATTTCTATTTTCTTACATACCATTTTGCATTCCTTAAACAGAGATTACCTAAAATTTGCTATTTAGGGAATGCAAAATGGATTTTTGATACATGTGGCCCTAAATGAAGTTGATTTTATATATATATATTTTTTTATTTTTTAAGTTATATGTTAACTTTTTTGTTTTACTAAATATATTTATTTTGGGCACTCTAATTTAATAATTAACCCCTCCAAAGTCCACAACTTTCCCCAGTGTTGCACTGAGTGGATAAGGAATAGTAAGTCTAACCTCTCCAAAGTCTAACTCTTTCCCAACTTTTGCATAGATTAGAGTGGGAATAGTAAATGTAACTGTGAGATTTTGGCCTGGTATATGATGTCCACTAATTAAAGTGGGCACCTTGCACCAGTCCAAACAACCCTTATGATGATTTAAGAGGTCAAAGATAACCTTGAAAGCTATCCAAGTGGTAGTTGTGGAGAGCAGCCTTCAGGCTTAGTCTTGACGAAATGTTAAGGAGCTTGTTTTACCAGAATGCAATCTTATTGTATTGGTTAAATGAAAGGAGAACCACACAGTAGTTATAAGAATATATATTTATTATTATAACACCTTAAATACCTCATAATATCTGCTACATGCAGATAAACACAAAGCACACAATACTGTAGCACAGGAACAATCGTAAGTAGCACTAATACACAGTGGGCTCCCAGGGGTGACCAAACCACATTCTAAAATAGTGGTATAAGATCCACGACTCGAGTCAAGACAAGGTCTAGAATGTGTAGAATCGCTGGGACCCCAAGGAACCACCCCAGGTGAGTAAGTAAGTAGGGACCCCACGGAGGACAGGTGCAGTGTGAGAACACGATCGCGTGCTACATACAATTCAATGGGAGAGTCGCGGTTGCAATTTTAAAGTTAAAGGACCCTTCCCAGTGGATTACGAGGAAACCCTTTGGAACCTAGAAGGTTGGAGAGCCACCCCACCCGTGGATACCAAAGTACCAGAGTTACCTATCCCGGGGCAGCCGGGTGCATAGGTCTGAAGTGGCATCGGAAACCGCTGTCGTTCTCAATAGGAGTCTCCAAGGAAATACCACTGCTGGAAAGGAGAAAAGTGTCCGGTGGAATCCGCAGGTGGATTCTTGATGGAAGGAACCTGAAAGCAGAGGGGACAGAGTCTGGGTCACTCAAGAGTGACCAGGGGCTCGGTAGACGAATGTCCACCGATGTCGGGTGCTTCAGGTGAGAAGAAGGAGACCTTGACTCTACAGCTGCAGGGACCAGGCGATGTCCAGGACAACCAGGAGCCGGACATGCGCTGTCGGTGTCAGGCGGGAGCACCAACAAGCCTTGGCAACGGCAACCTATGAAGAAGGTCAAGAAAGGTTACGGTCTGGCCCAGCAAGAACCAGAGGACTCACCACAGCAAGGAGAGTCAGGGCAAGCCTGGAGCAACCAGGGGAGCCCAAGAAAATCAGGATTGTCCCTCAAATGGACCCACAGGCCGAAGGCACAGCAGTCGCAAGGGGACCTCTAGCAGTTTCACCAAACGACAGGTTGCAGGGCACAGAGTGCAAGGAGGCCAAAGTCCTTGGTACAAAATGTGCGCAGAGGTTGGGGCTATCGTCAGCCCAATGCACAAAGTTAGAGAACACCAACAAGCATATGCACTTGCAAATGTACGCGGTGCACAGGGGTTCATGTTATGCGGTCCCCGCGAGGGATACTGGCCTTAAACTTGGTGAGAGGGCAGCTCAACCTCAGAGAATGTAGGAACCCACCTCCTGTGTTGCTGGAGCCTTCGGAGTCTGCAGGAGCTCAGGATTAGCAGACTGGTCAGTTGTGTTATGGTGCCTGCTAATGCAGGGGAGTGACTCCTTCACTCCAAGGGAGATACTTCAGTTGTTCTTGATGCTCCACAGGTCCTGCACGGAGCCTGTAGGTTGCACAGGCACAGACGATGCTTTGGACGGAGAGGGAGACGAAGTCGGGCCCAGTCGAAGTCCAGCGAAGTTCAGAGTGTCCAGACGGTCGAAGGTCAGTGGCTTCTTGTTCAGAATCTTGTCCACGTCGAATCTAGAGTCCTACAGCCAGGTAAGCCCTTTTGTACCCATGGGAGAGGGTTGTATAGATTTAGGGGACCCTCCCAGAGGAGGGTTAGGACAGGGGGCTGGTTACACCCATGTCCTTTGTCCAGTTTCATGCCAGAGCAGGAGCCAACGGCCCCCAGAACTGGTTTGAGCTGGACTATGCACAGGGACACCAAATGTGCCCCTCGTGCAGACTTTCAGGCACTTTGGCAGTGCACCCACCCATCTCCAATACGCTAAATCTTGTCTGGGAAGAGGTCACACCTCCCTGTGACAGGATGCCTATTGTGCTGCCTTCCTCTGCTCGAGCTTGGCTCAGCAGCAGAAGGGCAGAAATGTGTCTCTGGTCGGCAGCATCCATTTTGTGCTGTCCGGGTCGAGAAGGCTGGTACCGGGAAGACCAGGGACCCACGAAGCTTGCTTCTGAGGGGTGGAATCATACCTCCCACACCGGTTACCGGTGTGCAGGTATGATTCCAAAGTGTTTGATACCTAACACGACATGTTTTGTTTCAGCCGTTTTCGATTCAGCATTTACCGCAAGGTTATAATGTACCTCTACCTATATGTCTGGCTGTGTCACAGACAACCAGGGAGAATGGTCTCCGAAGGCTGCAGAGGGGCTCTGCTCATGCAGGAGCACCCTCTCACGTAAAACCCAGCACCCTGCCTTCAGGATTGTTAAGGCCTGCTATAGGGGTGACTTATAGGTTTTAAGTGTAGTGACCTATAGATATAGTAAACCTATATCTATCGTAAGTGGTACATGCACCCTCTTACACAGGCTGCAATGGCAGACCTGTAGTTCCATTTTGCATGGCCTCTCATGGGTGGCATAATACATGCTTCAGCCCATGGGAGGCCTCTAGGGTACCTATGCCCTGGGTACATGTGTACCATATACTAGGGACTGACAAGGGTACCCCAGTATCCAATATGGAGTGTGCCAAAGTACATGCATAACATTTTAAGGAGAAAGCAGATAGACTGGGGTCCTGATTAGCAGGATCCCAGTCAGACAAGTTAAAACAGTGTAACATCAAGCAAAAAGTGGGGGTAACCATAAGAAGCAGATCCTACTTTCCTACAGTAATCCTCCTAAAGCCCCACATTTTCCCTACTGTTGTGCTGACTATAGTAAGAATAGTAAATATAACCTCTCCGAAGTCCAACGCTTTTACTACTGTTGCACTGACTGGAGTAGGAATAGTAAATCTAACCCATCCTAAATCCAGCTCTTTTCCTACTGTTGCATATATATATATATATATATTCACTGAAAATACCAAAGGTTACAGGGACATTATAGTTAGATTCAGATTTTACACAAACAAAACCATAGAAATTCAGCAGTTATTGTTATCTCAAGTAACTATAAGTCATGCAGTTAGGTACCTATAACTCACGCCCTTGCCATGCACAGTTTTCTCATCCATAATTTCACTGCAAATGTTGCAGTGATATTATCAATGATGTCATAGAAGATGTCCTGAGTGATGTAATATGTGTGGCAATTAGCAGTGCATGGTGAGGGCAGGAGTGTTAGTTACCTTAGGGCTCGAGTTATAGTTAATTTAAATAACTATAACTGCTGAATTTCTATGGTTTTGTGTGTCAAATCTGAACCTAACTATAACGTCCCTGTAATATTTGTTTTTTCAGTGAATTTTTGTGTTTTTTAATGCTATTTCCCAAATATAATGCCCCTGTAACCTAAGTGTGTGAGGGGTTTTGTGAGTGGGTGTGTGAGTGGTGTGTGGCAGTGTATGTTGGTGTGTGAGTGTGTGGTGGGTGTGTGAGTGTCGGTGTGACTGGCTGTGTGGGTCTGTGAGTGGGTGTGGGAATGGCTGTGTGAGTAGGTGTGTGGGTGGCTGTATGAGTGGTTTTGTGGTTCTGTGAGTGAGTGGGTGTGTGAGTGGTTGTGTGGGTGTGTGAATGTGAGTGGGTGGGTGGGTGAAAGCTGTGTGGGTGAGTGGCTTTGAGGGTGTGTGAGTGGCTGTATGGTGTGTGAGTGGTTGTGTGGCTCAGTAAGTGGGTGTGTGAGTGGGTGTGTGAAACCTGTGTGGGTCTGTGATAGGCCTGAGCGGTGAACTCTGCTCCGTTCGCGGAGTTTGCAGAGTTTTTCCCAATCTGCTTAGAGCGCGGAGTGAGGAAGAACTGAGCGTAGTGGCGCAGAGCGGTGTTTACTGGCACCACCCTGCTGCTTTACGTGTCTGATACAGAATAATGTGAGCAATCCAGTTTATTTAACAGGAATATTCCACTGCTGGCCAGCAGATGTCGCTATAGGAGCCAGGATTTGTTGTCGTTCTGTAGCAGATACTGTTATTTACATTGTGCAACACAAGCTGCACATGGTATTCAATTTGCAGCCGTGTACGTGACATTGTATAGGGTGACCAGACGTCCCGGTTTTCCCCGGACGGTCCCTGTTTTCGGAGCAGTGTCCCTGTGTCCCGACACTTTGCTCCTAATTACAGAAATGTCCCGGTTTTTGTGCAGTGTCCGGGTTAAACGGAGAAATGTCCCGGTTTTTAAATAGTGTCTCGCACTGAAACACTATTTAAAAACCGGGACATTTCTCTGCTTACTTAGCACATGGGATGTCCATTTTTGCCCTCAGGATGAAAAAACAATCTTACTGCTGCAGCAATACCACCCTTCACTGCCTTCAAAGAGACCCGTTATAGTTCTTTCACAGTCTCATCATCCCAGAACTGAAGCATTTTTAATGTTATGTACAACGAAGCCCAAGTTTGTTGCTTATTTATCTTATGCAGCTAAGAACAACTGACAAAGCGAATAGTCCTGGCTTGTTATAGGTGTAATGTTACATGCATAGCTGCCAAGGTTTCAGATTTCTATGTGTGACATTTTCATAATTTCAGAATAATTATGAGTGACATTTTAACGACTTTCTTGCGAGCAAAATCAAGATATTAAAACTAGGGAAACTTATAAATATCAGATATGACACCCATTTGAGCAACTAGAAACTCTACGTTAGCTGCTGCAAAGCGTAAGAAATAATGGTTAAACAACTTTCATTTATACTCATGTCTAAGTAAATATACTTAGGATCGTACAAATATCAGGAAACTCCCTTGCAACATATTAAATCAAGGCTCTCTCTGCACACTAAGTCAGGAGCTGTTTTTTATTTTTTTGTGGTTGTTTGTTTTTTGAGGCTTGTACCTTCAGCCTTTGCTGACTTATACTGGACCCTCTGGTTCCTCCCTCGTAATTAATGATGCTGCGCAGAGAGCATCACTCAGTCCAGGGCCTCTCTCCAAGGTGGGACTCAGCCCAAACAGGATGTGCGAGGCCCTGCTAACAACACTCTGGTGGCTACTATTGTTGGATAGGCCAGCAGAGAAACAACATAAAGATTGCCAGCCTTTGCGATGACCCCCTCCTTCCCCGCAAACTAAAGTCAGAAGAACATCAGGACTCGGAGCCACCCTCTGACGTCACATGAGTGACCCTGTTCCTCTCTCCAAGGTGGGACCCAGCCCAAAAAAGATGTGCGAGGCCGTAACAACACTCTGGTGGCTACTGTTGTTGGATGGACCAGCAGAAAAATCAACATAAAGATTGCCAGCCTTTGCGGTGCCCCCCTCCTTCCCAGCAAACTGAAGTCAGGAGAACATCAGGACTCGGGGCCACTCTCTGACGTCATGTGAGTGACCCGGCCCAACAGGGAACCTATGTTAGAGAGGCCCCAACAACATAAAACACACTTCACGCGGCGCCAGTCTTGCATCACATTTCACCGTTTTGAGTAACACCGCAGGCGCTGCAGCTGCCTGATTGCGTGCTGCCATTGGCACCCAGGCTTAAAACTTAAACTTACTTGGGCTGTAACACACTCTGCCAAGGCTGGCCAGGCTGCAGGCACTGGTAGGCTCAGGCCGCGAGCCACTGCGTGCCCGGCAATTCGGTTTTGCTGCTCAATCCGCGCCTCCAGGCCGTGTTGTCCAGGCTGTGAGGTGAGTCATACTTTGCAATCCACAGGGAGCCATAAATGTCACCAAGTAAGGATATCACACCGTGCAATTAGCGGGTCACCCGGGTGACGGTCACTGAAACCTCGACGTCCCTCTCGGCTAAGTCTGTGTCACACATATGATTTGTCTGTAATTCTTCATCTGTGTCTGTGGAGGCGGCTGTCATTTTAGTCCCTTTTTCATGTCTATGACAACTGTCAAATAGTCCTACTTTTATGTCGACCGTTACTGCAAACTGTAGTCCTACTTCTATGTCTATGAACTGTCCCCGTTTTTTGTTTTGAGAATCTGGTCACCCTACATTGTACCTACATGCACGATGGAAAAAATGTTTTTCAAATTCCTGGGATTAGACGCCTTCTGAAAAGAGCGAAGTCGGGTGCCTGGCACTGCTTAACCAAAAGCACAAGCAGGCTTTTATGGTCCTTCACCGAGAAGCATCACTGACGTGCTTTTGCTTTGCGAATTTCACAGTTTTGTGAAGTAGGTACTGACTGCATAACGTGCTCGTGTCAATGGAGTTTGTGAGGTGAGTGGTTTGTGTCAGTGCCTTCTTAAGGAGGACAGATTCTCACAAATATCAATATATCGCCTGCCGTAATCAAATGTATGTTGTATATCAGGAATGGACTGAATGAATGATTGAACGAATGGCTGAGATTAGTTTGACTGCTCCATGATGCTATGCATTTAAGGGAACAAGTTCAGCAGCACACTTGTTCTAGTGCTGAAATGGAAAAGCAACAGATCTCTTAAGTTCATTAGAATAAGCTGTTGGTGTTTGAAGGGTATGGGACAAAACTAATTGTGCCAACATAAAGGTATGAGACTTGTTAAACAGCAATGGGACATTGAAACTAGCCTGGAGTGAGACTGTGCATCTCTGTATAGAGACCATATTCCATTGTGTGAGATAATATTGAAGATTATTGTGGCCCTTGTTATTCGTCAGTAATGAATCTGTGCTCTACTGTGTGAGACTCGCACCCAACAAGTGAGGCTTGCCTCCTCGGTGAGAGAATAGATTAATCATTCTTCACATGAGAATTTTTGTTGTTATGGGACTGCACTCTGAGGTGTGAGTTTTATTAGAGTCTATGGGGCCCTCGAGGCTCAAGAGGCGTGAGAATGTTCTATAAAGTATGTTGCCGTCACCCTACGAATGAGAGTTGCAGCACTCAGCGGAGAGACTGAAAGCCAGTGAAAGCAGGGAGAGAGTGAGGCACCACCTCCCACTGAGTCTCCCAGAGGGTAAAACAAGGGAGGGGTAGAGAAGAAGGCAGGGCAAGGATGGTACACCTCGAGCCCCAGGTAGTCCCTCCTACAGAGAGTATGAGCACAGCCGGTCAGAGGAGGGTACAGAGGAAGCATGCTACCACACGGGTTTCCAGACAAGATTACTGCACAGCTCCTGAAGACACTATAAACAAAGGAACAGTGGACACTTCGCACTAGACACCAGAATAGGCTACACTTGCAAGAGGCACCATGACACTAAAGCACAGGGAACCACAGGAGAAAACAGAAGAGGGCACTAGGACATGACTGACATGCATGACTTATCAAACGGGACTGCCATCCAAGTGATAGTACTTTTTCTAAGAGCACGAAAAGACAACGGACCCACGAGAATATTATTGCATGAAAGTCTAAGGGCTGTTTCTGCATAGGACAGTGGCAAATGTGCAGGCTCATTTGATGTGGCGTACAACACTGACTTGAAAGCCTTTGGGCGAGAGACTTATTTTTTATTAGCTCAAGGGGCTGGAGAGGTCTGCCGCCCAGGGCGATATTCCAGCTAACTGCCAGATAGATCAGGATAGTTTTAACATTCCTGACAGAAGGAGACTATCGAAGAGGGCACCTGGTCACCGGATACACCATTATACTCTCCCCGCTCGTGGAACTCTGCTGAATCTCGCTGAATTTTTCGGTAACTCTGAGTAACTCCGCCGAGTGAAACTCTGCGAGCTACGCTCAGGCCTAGTCTGTGAGTGGGTTTATGAGTGGTTTTGAGAATGTGTGAGTAGCTGTATGGGTGTGTGAATGGGTGTGTGAGTAGGTGTGTGAGTGGTTGTTTGGGTGTATAAGGTGGTGTGTGTTTGTACAAGTGAGTGTGTGAGTAGATGTATGGTTTTGTGAGTGAGTGTATGATTTTTTAAATTGGGGTCTGGACTGGAAAGTTTTGGCGTGATCCGTCAAGCGGAGGCCAAGAAAAGGGGTGGGGGTAAAAAAAAGTGTGTTTCTCTTGTTAATTCCCATAAAGATTTTAGACAATACTACAGCCCAAACAGCAGGACGGAATTACACCAAATTTGGCAGAAAGCTAACTCTTGGTCCAAAAAGGGTACTTTTTGTTATTTGGTGTAAATCCATCCAGTACTTTTAGAGTTATTAAACAAAATTCAAATTTGTATGTATAGGGACGCGAAGGCTTCGCGAACCCTCCCGATCTTGTGCTGAAATCTTATTGGCTGCCAACACTTCAACCAGGAAGTCTTAGCAGCCATCTTAGGACTCGGTCTAGGTGAGTACCACACAAAAAGATACAAAAAAGAGAAGGGGCAGGGTAGGAATACCCTGACCACTTAGCCTTGGTACTGAGTGTCCCACCGGGACCCCGTTAGGGCACAAAAAAAATGTAAAAAAAGATGTCACCAAAAATCAAGACTGATCGGAGACTCCGATGAAAATAAAAAAATAAAAAGCGCCCCCGGGTGGGCCAGGTCCGGGAGCATTTTTTTTAAAAAGGACGGGGGGTGCATGGGCCCCCAAGGCTCTTTGAGCCCCAGGGAACACCACCTCCCCGGGGCTTTATCTTTATAAAAGGAGCGGTGCCATGCGGACACCCCTCCTGGGCTTCATAGAAGCCCCAGGGACCACCACCTTTCTGGGGCTTTATTTTTATAGAAGGAGGGGGACCACATGGACTCCCCTCCTAAGCTTTGTAGAAGCCCCAGGGACCACCACCTCCTCGGGGCTATGAGATATAGAAAACTGGGAGTGGGGCAGTACGGTTCCCCTCCTGGGCCATATTCGGTCCCAGGGACCACCACCTACCTAGGGCCAGCCCGTGAGCACATGAGGAGGGGGGCTGTGCGGCCCCCCTCCTGGAGCTGTTAATGGTCCTGGGGATGGTCACCCCCAAGTGCCAGCTTCCTATGTTCCAGGGTGCCAACCCCCGGAACATAGCTGTTTGCTCTGACTTGGCAGGAGCTATAACACTAACTCCGCTGCCAGCAAGCGGGAGCTGTCAATCCGCTCCCGGTTGCTGGGAGCAGAGTTTTCATCTGTTTTCCTGGCTGCTGTAATGCTGGGAGGGAAACAGACGAAAGGATTGTTACCACACAAAGGGAGATGGATGTTTAGCAGCTCTGTATGTGTGGGAGCAATGCCGGCTCCTGCTGAAGGTGGGGATCTGGCAGGGACCACTGGGACAGTCAGGCTCCCCTGCGATCCCTAATGATGCAGACCGGGTGTCCTTTGTGGGCTCCAGGGCATCAGCATAACAAGGCAAGGCCCTGGGGGATAAGGTCCCCGGGGATGAAATCAGTGTGAGAAGGTGGGCCGCTTGATACCCCTCGCCCATTCAATTGTGCCCGGACCCCCGGGAATGGGGTCCCCATGCCGAATCAGCCCGAGGAGGGGGACTGCACAGGTCCCCTCCCCATTCAATTGTGGCTGTGACTCAGGGGTTGGGATCCCAGGGGCCAAAATTAGTCCAGGGAGGGGGGCCGTGTGGCCCCCATCCCTGTTTTCCTTAATAGTATTCAAAGGTCTTCCACCTCCCCCATATCGATGGACAGTTCAACAAAAGGCCCTGAGAGCTTTTTCAGCCAATTTTGGTGACACGTTATTGATGCAGAGGAATACAAGGACATCTCCACCACACAAAGAAGCATTTACTTTGTTTAGTCAAGAGGAAGTAACCCTGTTTGGTGGAGATTTACCTCTTTGTATTGTCGTCGCTTTCTCCGGACAAAGATTGATATCAACACAGATTTGTGGATGAAGACGCTTGAGGAACAATCATATTGCAGAAATTAGATACACACAAGGTCACTGGAAATATTAACTCATAGTCCTTTATGCAGCTGTAGGGCAGAATATGCACAAGATATTTACCCAACGAGGTAGCACTTACTAATTAACCAGATGAAAGTACTCCAGTTGGGTAGATGCTTTCGGCAAAACTGGGAAAACATGAGGTTCCATTCTGGCCCTGGTGCGCATTTCACAGAATTTAAACCTCAACATTAAGCACTTACAGATATAAACATAGTAGATGCCCCACTTGAAGCTCCACTTCAGTAAAGCACAAACGTACAGAACTTCTTGGGCTTGGTGAAGGCAAATCAAATGTGTTTCCTCTCGTATTCCATGTTGAAAAACAATCTGAAATCCTTAATGGAGGTGCATGCATTGTTGATTTAATGGATCACAATCTGATCTGTAGTGACTGTGATCAGTGGTTTCTTTCTTGTCGTCGCCTGGTGAGAGCAGAGTCCATGGTTCTCCCTTATGAATACCCTAAGTATGTAAATGCCCAAAATCCATTGTGCTACTCACACACCCACTCACAGACACACAGGCACTCACACAGCCACTCACCAACCCACACAGCCAATCACACACCCACTCACAGACCCATAGCGCCTTTCACAAACCCAGTCACAGACCCACTCAGACACCTACTCACAGACCCACACAGGTACTCACACACCCAATCACAGACTCCCACAGCCACTCACACACCCACTAACAGACCCAAAGCACAACTCACATACCCACTCATAGACACACAGGCACTCACACACCCACTAAGACCCACACAGCCACTCAAACAACCACTCACACACCCATAGCACCACTCACACACCCACTAACAGACCCACACAGCTACTCACAAATCCACTCATAGACCCACACAGGTGCTCACACACCCACTAACAGACCCATAGCACCTTTCACACATCCACTCATAGACACACAGGCACTCATACACCCACTCACAGACCCACACATGCACTCACACACCCACTCACAGATCCATAGTACAACTTGTCGTGTAGTTCCTATAAACCTATATAGAATCTGCTTGTTTAGACAACATATACTGTAGGATTGGAGTCAGACTGAATCTAGACACCCCTACTGAATATGTTAGCCTGTATACCAGCTAGCTCACAGTGCCACTAGAAACCCCTCTTACCAAGGAGAAAATACTTCTTGGTAACTATCGAGCATGACCACCCTGTCCCACCAGGGATCATGGAAACAGTGTACTACTTTTCGCTTAGTAACTCATGCTCACTTAGTCTCAGAGAGATACACAGAATAAACAATATGGACGTTTTTCAATAAGTATTTATTGAACAGTCGTTATTCTAGTGTAAAATAGGTGTCCCAAAACAACCATTAGACAGTAACAGATATAAATGATTAGAAGCACTAAGAAAGTAAAAGGATGGTAGATTTCTGCCATTTTGCTATAACCATAAATACAGGCAAGTATATAAAATACATGACAATAAAATGCGTACTCCTACGATGCTACCCTAACTAGATGTACCTAAGTGTACCTAGCATGTATGTAGGTGTCAAGCCAAGAATCCCTCTAGGATAAAGTCAACCCCATTACCTGAAGTGAGAGACTGTGGGACCCCGTCTTGGTCTTGAGTTGGACACCCCACAAGGGATGTTAAACCACTGCGAGCTGGAGTATCTGCATGCAGGAACCTCAGCGTCTCGCGTCAGTGTGTCGGCAGGAAGTCCTGATCTCCTCTGTCTGTCTGAGCAAGATGTGATGTTTATATACCCAAAGGTCTCTCCGGGGGTTCTACCTTGTTGTGCCACTTGTCAGACTTAGGATGACGTCGGGAATGAACTTTATACATAGTTATTATACAGGAGATGGTAGTCCTGCTGAGTTTCCAAGAATCCTCATGCATAATGTATGAGGCTTTTACCAGGGAAAATCCCGCATTCTGGGTGCAGTGTCGTATCTAGGTAAAAGGTCAGTCCCCAAGAACCGTTATGTGTGTAATGTAGGGGAGAGTATAGGTGAAAGGTTACGATGTTACCTGAGCCTATATTGGTGAACCTGCATGGAATATAACAAACTCATACACCAACTTACTGACTGTTGGAAAACGAGGCAGTACTTGTGAGGCCTGCACAAATAACATGACTACATTTGTCCTTCACTGGGAACCAAACACCCCATTGTAGCGCTTGACTCTCAGAGGGTAGCGTTGCAGAGCGCTCTAAGGCTTACTCAAGGGAGGTAGTGTGGGCTAGTAATCGCCATTTACAAGTACGCAGAAATAACACTCAATAATTGATTGTCCAGTCTGTACTTTGCTTTATAAAAGGAAGAGTACATTTATTAAACACACACACCACTCAATACTATGCACCAATTTACAAATATACATAACCTGTTGGAATTACTTTGTGACATTGCATAACATTTCCACCCCTCCCGCAGAGGGGGTGGGGTCTAGTACCACCACTCCCATGTATGCACATCATCTTGCCCCCTATTGCAGTGGGTTGACACAACCTGGAGCGAGGGCGTTGCCCACTGGCACCATCCCAGTGGCAACCCACCACATCATCTCAACAAGCATTAAAAATAGGTACCCCTGCCATGGTGACATATAACCCTGACTGAGCATCTCATACTGACCATACAGTATACACCTCTACATCTTAGTGGCTAACAGTCTGGGTTGTTCTTCACCTAACGCAGTAGCAAGAATGCATGTGTGGGTATCACTTAGAATGACAGTACTCATCATAGTTGATAACAGTTAAAATGCATTGCAATTAAAGCCCCTAAAAGGCATCACAGCTAAAATCACAGGATTAAGCATATCCAGCCAGACACCCTAGCAGGAATGTCCGGCAACATAACCCCACTTTGCTTATGAATTCACATTACACATGTGACTTACAGTCCCACCATAGAAATAACATTGGTAAATTCATTTCTCGTGCAATTGCACCTCTTTACCTCCAGGGGATGCCCTTCTCCAGACATCCCCAGCACAGCCCTCCATACATTGAGGAAGTCCCTAACACACCCCCAGCTGTAGAACAAAAAAGTTCCAGCCCCAGGATGCTGATGACTGCTGGCTGAGCCCTTGAGGGGTTATTTCTTTGAAGTCCCGCAGAGACTCACGGGGGGACTTTACCTCTTCGTGCTTGGGGAGACTGCGTTGCTCCTGCAGCTCCCCCTGCACCTTGGCACACATTTCACCGTGACCCCATCCTCCTGGGGCCACCACAAGCGCAGAAAAAGCTGCTTTCCCTTGCAGGTCGGTCCAGGCCTGCAAGGCATTATGGGGCGCTCTTCCCCCATCGCGTGAATCCTTGATGAGCGGCTCTCCCGCTGCTCCGGGGAGAGCCGCGCTGCCCGCGAAGGCGGCCCTGCGCTGCATCAGCTCCTCGTAAGGGGGCCCGGTCCCACCCGGACCCCTCCTGTGCCAGGTGATTTATTTAAGCTCAGGGAGCCCACCCCCGGCTGCTCCGTCCGCCTCTCGTTGGGGGTCCGGTCCCACCCAGACCCCTGCTGCCACCCAGTGAGTCCTTGTGCCAATGGCAGCTTGGGGAGCCCACCCCCGGCTGCTCTGGCCGTTCTGGCTGGCTCCCCGTCTGGTCCGCAACTTCCAGTGCGGCCGCGGGAGCCAGCGCTCTTATGCGGGCAGACACGGAGACTCGCGCCGGTCCGGCCGGACCTCGGGGGAGTGCGACGGCACTCCCCCTGCCTTCCTCCTGCCCCGGGGGAGTGCGGAGGTACTCCCACACCTGTGCGGGGCACACCGGGGCCCGGAGTTGGGATCCCGGGCCCCTCCCCCTTGGAGGTCTTCACGGGGAGCGCAATGGCGCTCCACGGCTTTGGCTTCGGTCTTCGGGGCCCAGAGTTGGGATCCCGGGTCCCACGGGCTGTCTTCACGGGGAGAGCGACGGCGCTCCCGACTTATCTTCGCGGCGACGGGGCCCGGAGTTGGGATCCCGGGCCCCTGGGAATTCTTCGCGGGGAGCGCGATGGCGCTCCCCGGCTTCCTTTCTCCCGCGAGGGGGTGCGACGGTGTTCCCCTCCCTCTGGTCTCATCGGGGGCCAGGGTGGGCTCCTGGCACCCCAGTCGGGAAGTATCACAGGGAGCGCGACGGCGCTTCCCGACTTAACTTCTTGTTGGGGCAGCCCCCGGGACCTGACCCACCCAGGGGGCACATCTTGGACCAGCGGCGGAGCCCCACGTGCTTCGTCGTCGGTCCTTGCAGAGGTCAAAGGTCGCCTACCTTCTGGGGGGCATATCTCGGCCCCTAGGCGGCCGATCTGCTGCATTTTGGCCTCTTCTTGCTCCTGGTGGCGCTCTCCAGCCACTGGGAGCACTTTCTTTCGCCCTCCTGTTCTCAGGGAGGGTGAATTCATCAGGGCACAATCTTCACTGGCTCCTTGCGCCAGCCTTTCGCCTGGCTGTCCTCCTGAGCCTCTCTTCTCCTTGCGCAGAGGCCCAGGCTTCTGCTCACTGGTCCTGGTCTCCCCTTGTGGTGCAAGGCAGGGTCCTGGGCCAGTCTGGAGGTTCTTCCTTCCAGCTGCCCATGGCGCCAGGCTCCAGCACTAGTCTTCCTCCACAGACCACACCCCAGAGACAGCTCCTCTTCCTGTGCAAGCATTTGGAGGGGGCTGGCAGGAAGTCTCTGCTTGCCCTATCAAGCAGCGACACCTCACCTCTCTGCCCCTGCTCCCTCCTTCCTGCCCAGGCCTCTGGGATAGTTCAAAATGGCGTTGTCCAGGGGTCTCATGCCACATGGTCTCTGAAGGCCCCTTCCCACCTTGCTGCCTTCTCTCCAGAGCAGCTTGGTGCCTGGCACCAGGTGACAGCTGCTGATGGATTAACCTGTAGCTCCACCCATCTTCTCTTCTTGGAGAGGAGACCTTCGCCCTTGGAAGGCTTGCCGTGAAGGGCTAGGCCTCTGATGCCTCAGTTTGGGGAGGAAGGTCATTAATCCAGCCTGGCAGGGTCACACCCAGCCAGGCTCTGGTTATGAGCTAACTCAGAGGAATATGACATTTCTGGATGACCCAAAAGCAGTACAGATATGACTTTGGACTCTGCAGAATAGTACTTCTCACCTAAGTTACAGTGGACTTTAGTGCGTGTCTGGAATTTGTAGGCCCTAGGGAAGTGAAACTATCCCATGTGATCCCCATCCTCATAGGAGAATAATGAAGTGGTCTTTCAGTGAAAACCGTAAAGCACACTGGCTTTCCCTTACATATTTCTTCCCATTGTATAAAGCCTATTCCGTGACACCACCCAGCTCTGCATAATTCCTGCCACACCATTCAATCTGTACCTGCTCCTGGGCTGCGCACACCAGGAATCTCCCCTGCGCAGCCGCTTCACGTGTGCACACGCATGTACACACGTGTCTGCATGTAACCAGCCTGGTGCCCCTTACTCCGGCTGCAGCGCAGCGGCCTACTCTCACCAGGGGGACACCAGTAAAATCCACATGCAGTCTCTTTCATCCTGAGTTCACTGTGGGTGAGTCCCAACTTATGAGGCTCTGCCACAGTAAAAGCTCAACAATTAGGTGTTCAAAAAGCAGAAAATCCGGGCGGCTCAGATGGTCAGAACTACCTTCTAACACTGACACACACACAGGCACTCACACACCTACTGACTGACCCACATAGCCCCTCCCATATCTACTCATAGACCCACAGTGCCACTCACATACCCACTCACTGACCCACACAGGCACTCACACACCCAATCACAGACCAATACAGTCACTCACACACCCTCTCACAGACCCATACAGCCACTCATACACCCACCTACTGATCTATACAGCCACTCTCACCCCCACTCTCAAAGTTTACAAGTTACAGTTAGGAAATAAATATTTTTAAAATGTAGAAATTCGCTGAGAAAACCAAAGGTTACAGGAATGTTATAGTTAGGAAAAATAATTTTAAAAAACTTTTGAAATTCACTGAAAAAACAAACGTTACAGGGATGTTATAGTTGGGAAATAGAATTAAAGCAAACATAGAAATTCACTGGGAAAAACCAAAGGGTACAGGGACGTTATAGTTAGGGAATAGAATTTAAAAAAAATAACCTTAGAAATTTACTGAAAAAACAAAGGTTAGAGGGACATTATAGTTAGGCTCAGATTTCACTCGTACAAAACCATAGAAATTCAGCAATTATAGTTACGTGAGCTAATTATAACTAATGCCCCTGCAATGCACTTCTTATGACCTCACATATTACATCACTGATGACATCTCAAAAGCCATCACTGATGACATCACTGAAACCCCCTCACACACCCACTCACACCCAATGTAAGCTCTCATATATCGACTCACATACCCACACAACCACTTACATACCCATTCACAGACCCATACAACCACTCACACAACCACTTACTCAACCATAGAGTCACTCACTCACACACCCACTCACTAACCCACACACCTATTCCTATCAGGAACATTGCACAATTGCGGCCAATCGAGAGGGTCAGTCAGAGGATATTTTATTTACTGAGTCAAACTGCTCCTGTACAGAAATGTGCTACTTAGCCAGCGGATAAGAAAAGTGGTGTATTATGGAACTTGTACCAACTGTGGGAGGCACGATCTACTAAGGCATTTTAAATCTATGTGCACCGTGACCATCAGACAATTAAGAGTCTGTCATTGATGGCTCCGATGGACAAACCAATGGGAGCATGTTTTGAGACATAAAAAAGTGGCAATTAAGATTCTGTGGAAACCAGCATTGAGAAAGGCGAAGTCTCGCTGAAACGCATCTGTCTGGTATAATAAACAGATTTATGCAACCCGCTGAGTGCTCTTTGATGTTCCTTAGGGAGCGTTATTGGCAATTTTAAATGAGAAAGAGGCACCCAATCTGAAAAGAGTTCTGCAGTCATAGCAGTAGCGTTTGGACAGTGATGATATTAAGACTGTCAGAACTGTTGCACGCCTAAAAGGAGAGCTGCACCTGCAGACATTGAGTCTAAATTACTGAATGGAAAGCACCAGTTACTAAACTAGCAGTTGGGGTGCAATATTCCTGTTGTGGCATTAGCAGCCGATCGAGAGGGCCAGAGGATGTTTTATTAACTAAGTCAAACTGCTCCCATACAGAAATGTGAAACTTAGGCAGCAGAGAAGAATTGTGGTGCATTATGAAACTTGTACAAACTGTGGGAGGCACTGTCTACTAAGGTAACATGGAAAGTAGGAATTCCGCACACAAGGGTTATTGATACATTCAAAATCAGTTAAACAAGAGTCGTTATTAATAATCTGAAGAAATTTTTCAAGTCCATGTAATCTTGTTTTCTTTATTTGAAAAAAGACGAATAAATCAAGCAGATAAAATCCAATATTCACAATCCATTAGCCGACGCGTTTCTTCCCAAAAGGGACTTCTTCAAGGCTCTAAAATGAGTTCAGGGTGTATATTTGCATTCAAAGTTTGTGTGTCAACAATTGGTTCTTGTGACAAAAGGGTAACATTTCTGTATAGTCACCAAAGCAAAGGCACGGTAGCCGCTAACGATCGTCTTGGCATCTGCTTCAGATGCGTCGAGGTTCTTGTGTTTTGCCTCAGCCCTCAGTTCGTTTTTTCTTCATTTACTGTCTACTAAGGTGTTTAAATCCAAATGCACCGTGACCATCAGACAATTAAGAGTCCGTCGTTGATGACTCCGATGGACTAACCAATGGGAGCAAGCTTTGAGACATAAAAAACGGCAATTAAGACTCTCAGTAGAAACCAGCATTGAGAAAGGTGAAGTCTCGCCAAAACGTGTCTGTCTGGCATCAACACGCTGTCTGAGCACACACTGAAATCAATAAACAGCCTATTGCAATCATATAATGGAACACAATTCTAAATGGATTTTCTTTGGCCTTTATTTTCTTCTTTAGTTGTCCAGCCAACATGTGTTTTGTCGTCTGGGACAGTTACCCACGACTTCCTCAGGGCTCTCTTTCAATGTCACATCACTTTGAACCTCTACGCCGGTTGTAATTCCGTCCCCGCCAGTGGGAAGTAGTCATCGAAGTCCCAAAATTGCCCAATATAAGGTTAATACGATAATATCACCATACACCGTGTGTTGAATTGCTCAATGCGATCTGACATAGACGCCCATCCACGTTTTGTCATCAGGAGTAGAAAATGTCTAGGGCACTGAGTGAGGTCCAGGACTTAAGGCTGCATACGGGCGCCGGTATGCATCCCCACGGCTCTTAGTCTTCCGCCATGTATGATCTGACATAATAAACAGATTTCTGCAACCCGCTGAGTCATCAGTGATGTCACTGTGACCATGTCATAAGTGATGTAATATGTGAGGTCATAAGCAGTGCATTGCGAGCATGAGTTATAGTTAGTAGGGGTGGGCGGAATTTGCGTAGTCGTGCTACGCAAAGCTCAGTGAAACGGTAAAATATCTCCGCGAGCACGCAAAAGTTCCGCGAACACGAGGAATTGCTTGTTCCGCCCGTTCGCGATGCTTTTTTCCTGTTTGCGAACGTTGTTTGCGTGCTCGGGGAGAAATATCTCGCGAACACGCATTTTGAAAGCGCGAACAAGCAAAAAATTCCGTGAAGCCGCGGATCGCGGAATTTTTGGCAATTTCGCGTTCTCCGCGGAATGCGAAATTACCCAAATTCCGCAAATTCCGCGAGCGGAACAGAATTTACCGCCCAGGCCTAATAGTTAGTTCACTAACTATAACAGCAGAATTTCTCTGGTTTCCAGCAGTGCACCGAGAGGAGCGTTTGCAGAATTGTGGAGAAAGGGGACTCAGCCTCCAACCACCTCTCAGCAATCCCACTGTGTGGGGCTTACTGGAGGTAACAGGAGGCCTTGCTAGCCGTAAGGACCCTCAGGTCTTGCAAAAAAACACGCATGAGCCTGTGCTTTCTTTGAAAATAATTTTTGCAGCGGATTAGTGGATCCTCCGCAAATTTGCAGTAAAATGGAAAAAAACGTTTTTGGCCCCAGACATGGTCCCTCAGGGACCCCACCACCAGGCCTAGGGTGCTAGGGTATCCTTACCCTGCCCCCATGTCTTTTTACAGCTTTATTTTGTGTAGGAGTCAGGACTGAGTCCAGAGTCCTAAGATGGCTGCTGCCACATCGTTGTTGATGTAGTGGCAGCCAATCAGATCTCGCCTAGAGATCTGTTGACTCCATGAATCTTCTGGGGAGTCAATGTTTTGAACATTAATTGCTCAAAAACTGCTGAATGGATTTGCACCAAATCCCAAAAAACTTTAGCTAACCTACTAAATTTGATGGAACTCCATTCAGCGGTTTGGCTGTAGCTGTGTCTAAAGTTCCCCTGGAAAAATGAATTAGGAAAGCGAGTTTTGGGGACCCCCTTATTTTCTCAACCGTCACTTGACGGATCACCCACGAAAATTTCCATTTGTAAATTAGTCAAAAAGCAGCACTTTTTGAAAAGTTTCATGGAGATTTGTCAAACAGCGCCAGAGTTATTAGCAACACAAAAAGGCATTTCCTAGGGATATATGATACTAAATATAAATATATAAATATATATATATATATATTTTCTGGTTTGGCGATTCACACTGGCGTGCTTCCAAATCGTCGGTGGTGCCGGTCATGAAACGTTTCGCCACGTTTCCGAATACTTTAAATAGGATTATCCCATCGACAAATAACCATCCGGCACTCCAAAAGGTACTGGTCACTCGGTAGTTTATTTTATGACGTTTTTAACATCTACGCGTTTCAGCAGTCTCACGCTGCCTTGTTCACGATGCCTGAGCGCCATGACTCTTTCATTAAAATACTCAATACAACAGTGGACATTGACAAGGGACTTCAAAACACAGTGGTCTACATGCAGTCCTATTTTTCCTGTAAAACGGCTGCCATCTTGGAACATGTTTTGTTTAAACACCTAATGATTTATACACACAGTTCAAACTTGTACTTGACCATCATTACAATGCTTTAAAGGAAACAGATATTTAAACACCATTCCAGTTATTACAATATTGCTAATTTAAATGGTCAACTAATCAGGATAAGTGTAATTCGCAGAAATATTTGTTTCTTGCGTTTTCAATCCAGTATTTCTGTTGATCATTTTATATTTACATCATTGTCCATGATTTTAATTTTTGTCTGTTTCATATACTAGTATAAGGCATATTGATGCCTTGAAAGCAACTGAGTATTTTTTGAATAGGAGACCAATGAGATTCCTGAAGCATAATCAAATGATTTTAGAATTAATGGAGTGGTGCCTGACTAAGAATATATTTTTATTTGGAGAGGAACTTTTCCAACAAGAACAGGGTACGGCAATGGGCACCTGCTTCGCCCCCAGTTATGCCAATTTACATCTTGGCTGGTGGGAGGAGCAGGTGCTCGGAGGGCCGCCCTTGGAACAATGGTCAGAACATATTTTACTATGGGTTAGGTTTATTGATGACGTTTTCGTACTGTGGCAGGGTACGGAAACGGACATAGAATTATTCATCAGAGACCTTAACCAGAATGCTCTTAATTTAAAGTTTGTGGGGCAGTATAGTAAAACCACAATAGATTTTTTGGACATCCGAATTAAATCTGTACGAGAGAAATTAGAGACCACTGTTTTTAGAAAGGCTACAGCGGGCAATACCATCCTTCATGCGGATAGTGCCCACCCGGCAGCGCTGATTAGGAGCATCCCCTTTGGGGAGTTCTATAGAGCACGAAGGGCATGTAGCAGCCAGGAAGAGTACCATAAAATAGAGCAGGAGATGACAGACAGATTTGTCCAGAGAGGGTACTCACCTGAGGCTATTAAGGGGGCAGCCACAAAAGCCAGGAATCTAGAGAGACAAAAAGTACTGTTTGAACCATCTAGAACATCAAAGAGGAATAATGATATGAAACAGCAAAAAAATCTGGAGAATCCTAGATTTATAACAACGTTTAATATCAAACACAAAGAAATCAGATCCATCCTAAATAGACATTGGCATCTGATAAGGAATGATCCAGTATTGGGTTCTAAAGTAAAGAAATACCCAGATATCACCTATAGGAAATCCAAATCATTAAAAGATTTGATTGTAAAAAGTGAATATCAGGAAAGGAAAGGGGAGCCCCTATGTGGCTCCAACAGAAACCGGGTTTTAAAAAATGTTTTAAGTGCAAGGCATGCCAACATGGCATGAATCGTACGGATTTTAGGACATTTTTTAATAAAACCATTACTATTAAGAGCTTCCTAACCTGTAGATCTAGTTTTGTTGTTTATCTATTACAGTGCCCGTGTCTAAAAATGTATATAGGAAGTACAACCCTACCTGTATATAAGAGAATTTTGCAACATCGGAGAGCGATTGTAAATAAGGATAGAACATATCCAATTGCAAGGCACTTTGAAATCCATCACCAAAGCAATCCCTCTAGCTTGCAGTATAGCAGAAATCCCCAGGAAGAGAAGAGGTGGGGATAGAGAAAAAGAACTCAGAAGATTAGAAACATATTTCATACTGGAGTTCAATAGCAAGGAACCTCATGGTTTAAACGTAGATGAGGATTTGTTTACTTGCTTGTATTAGAAATATGATGGAAACAAGAGAATGAGGATAAATCTGCACATAGTGAAACCATTGTTCTTTTTTTAGATTGTATTATTTGTTGGTGGAATGTAAAATGAGGGACGTGGCTACATAAATCTGAATGGGACAAAAATTTCCTCCTATATACAATTTTCAATGCATATCTTGGGTTTTAAAAGTGCTAGAGTATGCTTATAGGAGAGGAAATGTGAGACTTTTTAAGAACCATAGTATTTTGTGATATTTAGAGTAATTTTGAGATAAAAATTTTAAAGTGTTTTTAGAAGGTATATGAAAAAGTTTTTTAAAGAAATAAGTTTTTTGAAAAAATAATATACTATGCAGCACTTGCACTTTTTGTCGTTGTGTACTATAGATGAATATTCAAGATTGATGATGAAATGAACCATTTCTTGTATATCAAAGCACTTGCACTTTATGGATAAGATATTGTTAAGTAACATGGTTCATGTTTGGAAATAGTCTCCTTCTGTATGCATTTTATAAATATATGAGGTTTTTATCTTCCTAGACAGGTTATAAAATAATATATTTATAAGCACTTGCACTTTCAATAAGTACTATAGAATAATATATGTAAATCTTAGGTAATTGATTTGCACTAAAGCACTAGCACTTTATGACCAAGAACTGTACTGTATATGCGTTGGTAAAAAGGTATTCTCTTCAACAAGTGTTGAATGAGTTTTGCACTTGCACTTTAATTTAGAAACCAACTGCAGAAATGATGATTATATGAAACAGTCATGAGTGATGTAATATGTGACATCATCAGCAGTGCATTGCGGGGGCGCGAGTTATAGTTAGCTGAACTAACTATAACGGGGGAATTTCACGGGTTTTGTACGAGTGAAATGTCCAACTAACTATAACTGTCCCTAAAACCTATGGTTTTATCAGTGAATTTCAAAGGTTTTTTAAATGCTAATTTCTAACTATAACGTGTCTGAAACCTATGGTTTTTTCAGTGAATTTCAAAGGTTTTTAAATGCTAATTTCTAACTATGCCTACAGAGGTAGGACATGTGAAGAAAGAAGAAAAAACGCACAGAAAGAAGCAAAAGAAATGCAGAAAGAAGCAACAGAAGTCCACAAAGACGAAGAAAAGTGCAGGAAGAAGCAAAAGATGTGCAGAAAGAACCAACAGAGGAGCAGAAAGAGGCCTTGTTCCAAAATCATCCTGTGCCCACAACTTTTTCCGACGTGTACTGGTGGTAACTGACTCTGACTAACCAGAGCCAGTGCTATGCTAAAACACACTTAGAATACAGTGAAAACACCTACATACACTAGGGAACACTATGCGTTGGGGTACCCCTGTGATTAGCATGACCTCCTCTGTAAGTCCCTAGTACATAATAGGGCAGGGGGATTAAAACTACCTCTTAAAACGCGCTACAGGGCGCGTTTGCACAGTGGTGAAGGGAGTAGGGGCCTGAGGTGACGTGTGCAAACGCGCCCCGTGGCACGTTTTAAGTTGCAGGATTAAGTCCCCTTGAATTCTGAGTGTCCCTGGGGCCCAACTAGCCCCCCAGGGACCTACAGTTAGGACCACACAGCTGAGTTGCAGAGAGGCGTTCCAACGCCACGCACCTTTTTTCACCTCTCTGCAACGCAACTCTGTTGTGCTTAGTGAAGGAACCTGGTGGCCTAGTTGGACTCCAGGGACCCTCAGGATTGAAGGGGACGTAATCCCCCAACTTAAAACACGCCACGGGGCGTGTTTCCACACATGTCACCTCAAGCCCTGCCCCCTCCCTTCACCACTGTGCAAACGCGCCCCGTGGCGCGTTTTAAGTTGGGGGATTAAGTCCCCTTGAATCATGAGGGTCCCTGGGGTCCAACTAGCCCACCCTGTACCTCCAGTATGCACCAGGGAGCAGCGTTGCAGAGAGGTGTTCAGAGGCCACGTCCCTTTTTGCACCTCTCTGCAACGCAACTCTGTGGTGCTTTCTGGACGTACCTGGTGGGCTAGCTGGCCCCCAGGGACCCTCAGGATTGAAGGGGATTTAATTCCCCATCTTAAAACGCGCCACGTGGCCTGTTTGCACACATGTCACCTGAAGCCCCGCCCCCTCCCTTCACCACTGTGCAAACGCGCCCGGTGGCGTGTTTTAAGTTGGAGATTAAGTCCCCTTGAATCCTGAGGGTCCCTGGAGTCCAACTAGCCCACCATGTACCTCCAAAAGCGCCACAGAGCTGCGTTGCAGAGAGGTGTAAAAAGGGGCGTGGCCTCTGTACACCTCTCTGCAACGCAGCCCCCTGGCGCATACTGGAGGTTCCTGGTGGACTAGTTGGCCCCCAGGGACCCCCAGTATTCAAGGTGAATTTGTTCCCCATCTGCAAACGCGCCAGGCGCGTTTGCAAAGTGCTGGAAGGAGGGCGTGGCCTCCGGCGCGATGCCGGTCTTTTTTTTTTTCATTTTTAGAAAGGGGGCTGTGTGGCCCCCCTTGTTTTTCTAATTTCTTGGCCCTGGGGACCCCATCTCCCAGGGCCTGCCCCCTAATATCTTGTTTAAAAAAAAAAAATTGGAAAGGGGGCCGCATGGCCCCCCTCCCCAGGGCTTAATCGGCCCGGGGACCCCATCCCCCAGGGCATGGCCTTCTTTTTTTAAATGTTATGGAGGGGGCTGTGTTGCCCCCTCCTTAGGCCACTATGGCCCCGGGGACCCCATCCCCGGGGCCGGCCTTTGTTTTTAAAAAAAAAATTAACATTTGGGGAGGGGGGCCGCGTGGCCCCCCTCCTGGGCCACTACTAGCCCCGGGGACCCCATCCCCGGGGCTGGCCCTCTCCGTTGGGGACCGTGGGGGGTCCCCAATCCCCCACGGTTCCGCCGGCTCCCCGCGTCCTTCGGGAGCCGGCATTGCTTTTCCACATGGGGAGCTGCTAAGATGCAGCTCCCCGTGTGGAAAGCAATCAGCTTTAGTTTTGGAAGAGAGAGCAGGTTTCCTGCTCTCTCCCCAAAACCAAAGCAGCTTGTTGGGACGGAGCCACGGTCTCCGTCCTGTCATAGCAAACTACAGTGTCCCGGGGTAGGCACCCCGGGACACTGCAGGAGCCGGCCCTGGGGGCGGTGGTCCCCAGGGCCATCAAGGGCTCCAGGAGGGGCCGCGCAGCCCCTCCCTCCATTGGCAAAGCCCCGGGAGGTGGTGGTCCCGGGGCTCGGGGGTCGTAACGGACCCCCATATTGAAATATTTAGTGCCCCGGGGAGGTGGCGGTCCCCGGGGTGTGTACTGGGGCTGGAGCCCCCCCACACAGGTCATAATATTAAAAAAAAAAAGAAGCCCCGTGGGGGTGGCGGTCCCCGGGGCTGCGGGAGGGCCCAGAGCCCTCCCGCACCATTATTTTTTTAAAGCCCCGGGGGGTGGCGGTCCCCGGGGCTTGGGGGGGCCTGAGAGGCCCCCCCACACATAAAATTAAAAAAACTCTGCATGCCCCGGGGACTTGGCCCACCCGGGGGCCAAATAGCATCGAAGCGCGGGAGACTGTGCTTCGATTTTTTTTTTATCAGCTGGATCCGTGCACCCAGCGCGTTGAGCAGGCCTAGGGGGTCAGGGTGTTTCTACCCTGCCCCCTTTTTGCGTTTTGTGCAATTGTTTTACTGCTTTCTTGTGCCTCGGTTCTACCGAGGAACAAGATGGGTGCCAACACTTCCTGGTTTGGAGTGTTGACAGCCAATTAGCATACAGCTCGTGATCGGGAGGGTGCGCGGATCCTCCGTGCTCATAGATATATATGTGTTTTTACTTTTGATTTTCTCAGTAACTACTGAATGGATTTACACCATTTAACAAAAAGGGTTCTTTCTGAACCAAGAACTACCTCTTTGCCAAATTTGGTGTAATTCAGTTCAGCAGTTCGGGCTGTAGCCGTGTCTAAAGTTTCCTATGGAAAATTGCATGGGGAAAACATGTTTTGGGACCCCCCTTTTTTCTCGGCCCCCGCTTGACGAATCACCCCGAAACTTTCAAGATAGGAGCAGACCGGAGCGGGCCATAAGTTTTGAAAATTTCACGAAGATTCGTCAACCGGCGCCAAAGGTATTGGAAATAGAATGTTGCGAATTTCCTATGGAAAATAGGTCCTAACTATAACTATCTACTGGCGACCGCCAGTAGATAATATATATATATATATATATATATATATATATATATATGTATATATTATGAAATTACAGTTAATGTGGTGTAGTTAATGTGGGGTGACAAGTGAGGTGATAAGACTGTGTATGTAGGTGCGCAACATAACAATTTGAAGGTGGTTATAACTATGACAGAGTAATTTGAAAGTGGTGCGTACATTTTTAATTTAATTTTAAATTTAAGTTATAACTATAACTTTAGAATTTCTAATGTTTGTGTAGTTTAAGTTGGGTTCGTATACAAAGCAGAAATAAAGTTATCCTACCTATAACTTATCCTCAACCTTTATTTTTTTCATGGAAATTCAATGGCTTTTAACTTTTGAATAACCTTTTTTTCTATTTGTGCAGCTTACTGTTGTCGAGTGGAGTGTCATTAAGTGGTGTGTGCTACAGTACAGTGGAGAATAGTGTTATAAAGTGTATTTATTGTACAGTATAGCTTCGTAGAGTGGAGTAGAGTAGTGTCAATGTGGTACACTGGAGTGCCATAGAGTGGATTTGGGAAGAGTAGGGTGGCGTAGAGTGGAGGGGCATTCAAAGGAATAATGTATAGTAGAGTGGCATACAGTGGCATGGTATGAAAAGAGATAGCATAGAGTGGAGTGGGGAACAGTGGCATTGCGTACAGTGGAATAGTGCAGAGTGTATTGGCATAGTGGCGTAAAGTGGAGTGCCATAGACTGGAGTGTTGTACAGTGTAGCGGCATACAGTGGAATACTATACACTAGGATGGCGTACAGTACAGTGGTATAGAGTGGAGTGGCATACAGTGGAGTGGTGTAGAGTGAACTGGCATATAGTGTACTGAGGTACAGTGTAGTGGTGTAATGTCAAATAGCGGAGAGAGGAGTGGTGTAGAGTTGAGTGGCATACAGTGGAGTGATGCACTGTGAATAGCCTCCACTGGAGTGGGGTAGATTGGAGTGGTGAACAGTGGAGTGTCGTAGGGTGGAATGGCATAGAGTGCAGTGGCGTACAGTGTAGTAGCATACATTGGAGTGGTGTAGAGTGGAGTAGCGTACAGTGGTGAAGTGTAGAGTGGAATAACATTGAGTTTAGTGGCATTCAGTCTAGTGACGTACAGTGGAGTGGCATACAGATAGTAGAGTAGCGTAGAGTACTGTGTCGTACAGTGGAATAGCGTAGACTGTAGAACCATAGAAAGTAGTGATGCACAGTGGAGTGCGTGTAGTGGCATAGAATGTAGTGTTGTACTCTGTAATAGCATACACTGGATTTTGGTACAGTGGAGTGGCATATACTGCAGTGGAGTACAGTGCGTGGCATTGAGTGGAGTGGCATACAGTGGAATAGCATGAGTGCAGTAGTGAACACTGAAGTGGTGCAGAGTTGAATGGCATAACGTAGAATAGCGTAGAGCATAGTGTTGTACAGTCGAATTTCATACCGTGGAGTAGTGTACAGTGGAGGGGAGTTCAGTTAAGTATCATAGACTGGAGTGTCATAGAATAGAGTGACATACAGTATAATAGCATAGAGTGCAATGGTGTAGAGTGGTGTACAATGGGTTAGCCTGGAGTGGCGTAGAGTGGAGTGTGTGAATAGGAACAGACACAGTGTGAAAGTGTGTGAACGGATGTAAATGTTATGTGGCAGAAGTATACCTTATGATGTGTAAATGTAAATTTTTATTAGTATGTGTAAATAGTTTAGGTAGTGTTAAATTATACATTTAAAAGAAAGCTTAGTTGCATATTGTTCCATAGTGTACATGAGGATGAGAAGGCAGCATGTGATTGGCTAATGACTGTGTTTGCTAAAGGTAACAGGCAGTAAAGAAGTTTTTATCACAGTTATGCTGCGTTCTGCTGTCTTCCTTTTGCTGCGTTCTGGATTAGGGTCTTAGATTTAGGTAAGTATTAGGTTTTATTGTTATTCACTACATATTACCACTTTATTGAAGGGGTAACTGGTAGTGAATTGTATTTATAATTTTCTATATATTTTTATAGCGGTTTAGAGAGAACTGTACATTTTTTAAGTAGTGCAGTCATTTATAGGTATTAGCACGCTACTCGGGCCATTTTTTGTGCATATTTAAATATGTTAAAATTGAAAATAGCCTTCAGTACTCTATATTTGTAAACTATAGTGTATTACAGTGTATTTTTACATTTTTAACATTTTTGTTGTTGCTACCATTGTACTCCAGACATAGTACTGAGGTTCTCCATATTCTTTTTAAATAAATAGAAACTTATAAATATTTTTCCCTAACTATTACCACTTTACTTAAGTAGTAATAAGTAGGAGAAAAATCCAAACCTAATTCTTACCTAGATCTGAAAGTGTAACGCAGAACACAGGCAAACTGTACCTAAAACCAAAGGGCCTGATCCACAAAGGTAAAGTTAGATTAAAGTCTAACTTTACAACTTTCGGTATTCACAAAGGTTATTTACTACTCATAAATGCCCTTTGTGAATACCGAAAGTTGAAATTTACGACTTTCAGTATTCACAAAAGGCATTTACGAGTAGTAAATGCCCTTTGTGAATACCGAAAGTCGTAAAGTTAGACTTTTGTCTAGCTTTTACTTTGTGAATAGGACCCAACATGTTACAACTTTTGTAAAGGCAGTCATTAGCCAATCACCTAATGACTTGTCATCATTATGTAACGCGGTACTGCCATTCAATAAAGCAAAATACCACAACAGATATCGCTATGGTAAAATGCCATATAACTTTTAAAAAACAGACTTACTCTACTTACCTGTACCACCCAAAAGGATCACCTGCACACCGTAGTGTCTAATCCTACCAAATGCAGTTTGCGCGCTACATCCAATAAAAAAAGCCTATGTAAAATGCATTGGAGTGCATGTCTGTTTTGGCACCCCCTCTTTTTTCTTTGCACCAAATGCCACAAAACATTCAATCCTCCCCCAATGTAACGGGTGCTATAAGTTTGCAAAGTTTTGCGGAGATTCGGCAAACTAGTGCAAAGTTATTAAGGGACAAATATCTGAGGAATTCCTATCTCTGGTACCCTACCTATAGCTGCAGAGTGGCTACTACCACTCTGTGATATATTCATACATACATACATATATATATATATATATATATATATATATATATATATATATATATATATATATATATATATAAAGTATTTCCTGTTGTTCTGGATATCGTTCCAGAGGAGAGCAGAACAGGTACGGACCACCACTTTTTGTTAAAATAGATTCCAAGGACGCGAAGTTACAGCTTCATCTTTTCATTATATGTCACCATAATAGTGCAGACAAGTGTCCGCCCCGGACGCGTTTCGATCGCTTGCACGATCTTGATCACCTGACGCGCCGGTGACGGGTCCCCATTTTTAAATACAGTGCACCCAATCACATTACAAGGTTTGTGGAAAGACAAACATAGACACTAAAAACATACATTTAAAGAGACATGTGCACCTGATTAGAAACAGCACGATCGAAATATCTAAACATTCACAATGATTTGTAAACAAATAGCCCATGTTGGTAAGTAAAAAATTTTGTAGCTATCAATTAATAAATAATGGAAAATAGTACATTTAAGATCAAGGATAAATAGCTAGATTATTAATGATATCAAGTGGAAAGTAATGGACGACAACCCATTTACTAAACACAGAATGATTCTTAATCAACCAACAGTAAAAATTGAGGGGCAGTGCCCGTTGTTTCATATCCCACGTCTTGTCATAATGTACAAGGCGTACTCCAACCGTGTTTTTATCCATATTGAAATAATCAATATAACAATTCATGATCCCAATAAATATCTAAAAACATACTAAGAATTTATATATATATACATACATACATATATATATACATACATGTGATCAAGGGCACTGTGTTGCCCGAAACGCGTCATGGCGGTGGTGCAGGGCATTTACAAATAAACAAAAAACGCACCAGCAACGGGTCTGCATTCGTCTTTTCTGACTGAGTGGTCTTCACGGCGAAGCAAGCAGTATATATATATATATATATATATATATATATATATATATATATATAGTTAGGAATGTGTTTCCATAGCAAATGAATTTTTGTGTTGCTAATAACTTTGGCACCCTTTGGCAAATCTACACGAAACCCAAAACTTGTTTTCTCCATTCATTTTTCCATTGGAACTCCGGGGGCTATCTGCCCGCCATTCCCTTAATAAAAATAAAAGGGCCCCGGGGATGGGGTCCGAGGGGCCTGAAGTGGCTAGGGGAGGGAGTGCTTGTGCCCCCCTCTCATTAAAAAAAGGCCCTGGGGGGTTGGTTGGATGCTGTTTACGCTGGTCGGAGACAAACTTAATGATCTAATCGAAATTCATATTGACTTGGCTGAGTGACACATCATTCTCTGTGCAATCTACTTGGCTATAGAATAGTCTGCCTTTTTCTCTTTGTTCTATTCCCAATCTTTTTTACTTTATGAAACATCCTAAAACCAAACCTGGCTGTTGCTGCAAGTACTGCTTTCTTAGCTCAGGTGAAAGTTTTTTTTTCTTTGCACAGCACCAGGATACCTTTTAGATTATTGTTGCACTAATTAAATGGCAATACAATGCAATTTATATGTAAGTTCATAAGCACTGCATGGAAAGAGCATAAGATAAAGTTACTTCAATCTATTATAACTGGTTAATTTCAGTGTTTAAGTGAGCTTAAATGGTATTTTAACAGATATATTTGGCTAACTATAACACCACTTTAACCTTTGCTTTATTCAGTGAATTTTAAGGGTGTTTTTTAATGTAAAGTATTACCATGCCTAACTAAAACGTCACGTTAATCTTTGTTTCTTCCTATGAATACCTGGGTTTTTTTCCAACAAGAAGTAAGATTTTATTACCATACCTATCTATCCCACCCCCACGCAGCACACAGCGTTTGGCCCTATTCGGCAGGAAGTTGTGCACATGGCCTGACCTGCAGCCAGACCCTGTGCCCAGCCCCCCGCCGTGCACATCCTTCAACCTTTGGATGTGTGAGGTTGGGCACCAAACTCTCCCCCAGCCTCCAGCCTTGGGCAGCCCGGGGTTGGGAACAAGGCCCGGCCTGTGGCGAGTCCCTGTGCCCAACCCTCTGCAGGTGGCCAGCTCCCCATTGCTGGATTGCTGGACAACATCCTACTGTCACTCAACACCAATGGACACCGAGCCAATTTGTTTTCTTTTATTTTGGTCTCACGTAATTTCACTGTAATATTCCAGTAATTTTGCAGTACACTCGTGAATTTTCAAGGGGGGAGCCAAGATGAGTTCCGCAAATCTGCGGTGATGCGAAACTTCCCCCTACAAGTGTTAGGGAGTCAGGGTACTCCTACCCTGCCTCTTTATATGTTGTTTTATTTTAATATTCAGGACACTGGCCCTAAAGTGGCAGTCGCCACATTTCTGTTCATGTTGCAGCCAGACAATCACAGCACTCTTTCTCACTGGACTGCTACCACTCCTACGGGGTCAACCAATCAGAATGCTTCATCTGTAATTTTTTCCCTCTGTAGTACCTTAGTAGTTTCTCTGTACTTCCGTGGTACTCCTTTGGTACTACTGTGTTGCTAGATATCTATACATTTTATACATTTTGAACCCTAAGCGCTCTCAAATGGCTGAACAGACCTTCACCAAATCACAAAAAGCACACTTTCTGGGTAAAGATCTAGCTTTCTTCCAAATTTGCCATTTTGGATGTAGCGCTGTTCATTTTTGCTATGGGACATTGCATGGGTAAACGCATTTTGCCCACATTCCTTTTTCTCATTCCTTGCTTGTCGAACCACCCCAAAATGTTTCTTTTCCCGAAGGAGCTGAGTGGCTTAACTTTGTTTGTGGAAAGTTTTGTGAAATTCACTAAACTATATTGTCCTCACGCCCTAATTTGTGCCAACATGTTTCATCCCACTTTCCAATCACCACTCAGGATCCTGGGCGTTCATCAGGACTCAAATGTTAGTACCTCTCTATTCTTACCTCTCTATGCCTTGCTCCCTACATGCTACAATTCAGGGTTTTCTAAGACACAATTGGATGTACAACACATAAAGAGCAAAATTGCAGGAACACTTTCCTGTCACTGGAACATATATTAATGCCCAAGGGAGTTTTCATTGATACCCCTTTCAAAAGTACAGGCTAGGGGGCACGCCCCTGTAGTCACTCATATTGACCCCCACAACCACTCTGCAGAAAACACTTAGACCTGTGAAAGTTTCAAAAGAAAGACTGTCCTACTGCCAGAAACTACCTTGCTGTCTGAGAAGGAAGACTGGACCTGCTTGCCTTCATCCCAGAGTACCCAGAGTGACTCCAACAGTTCATTTGCTGACCTCCTGTGTGAGCTAAAAGGACACAGTAAGCTTCAGAGTCCTCCCTGTAACTGCCCAGCTGACCTGCTGCAACTGGACCTTCCTGGACCTGCAACTGGACCTGCCTGAGCCCTGCTACTGGCCTCTGCTGAGGTGAATCCTGACCTCCAAGAGAGGCCCCCCGGGGCCTGGACCTTTGGCTTGCATCACAGAGAACTCCTCCTAGCCTCACTGAATATTCCATCAAATCTGGCATGAAGTGATGCAAAGCCCAGCAAAGCCTTGCTGCACAGCGGAAATCCTCATCGAAACTGCCGCCTAGCGCAGCGAATTCTTGCAAAGCAACGCTGCACCGACCTCACATCAAGGACGAAAGATACAACTCCCAGTGGGCTGGACTTGGTCCTGTGCCCGGCCTGCCCTTTGTCGTGGTTGGCGTGAACTTGTAACTTTGCCCTGGTTGAACCCAACCAGATACCCTCAGTTGGCACTTTGTCCCTTTTTGCAGTATTTTTACTGAATGCTTTAAAATTCTGTGTCTCCAGTTCTACTGACTGGATTTTTGTTGTATGGTATCATTTTATTTATTAAAATGCATTCCATTTTTTTTAATTGGTCTGAGATTTTTCTTGTGTTGTGTTTTCACTTTATTACTGTTTGTGTGATGCATAAACACTTTACACATTGCTTATAAGTTGAGCCTGACTGTCTGTGCCAAGCTATCAGATGGTTAAGCAGAGGTTAATTTGGTTCCTTTTGTGGTTCATCCTGAGAAGGATTGTGGTTGTTGCCTGATTGGGGCTTCCACCCCCTCGACCAATAACCCTATTTCTTATAGAGAGCAACTGCTAAGGACACCGTTACCAGGTTATCCGCTGTATCAGTCTTTGTGACATTCTGCATAGGAACAAACCTCTAACTCATATACAAGCGCCCTCGCACCATGGCTTAGGATGCTTCATTGACAGCCGTCAGGCTGCCCCTGTCAGTGACATGTGTCGCTCTGCCACTTGGACTAATGCAAATGCATTCTGCTGACATTGCTCTTTTGGGACATCTTCACAGAGTTATGCTTTCCTTGGCCATGAGCAGGGACGTAGCTTGGGCAGTAAGATTGAGGGTGGGTGAGCTTCAGATTTTCTAACAATCGCCCTGGCATATAATGTTGAAATATATTAAATGACAAGCAGGGCACATGAGAGGGGCTAAAGGGGCAGTGAAAAGGGAGATGAATGCATATTGATAGGGGTACTAAGTGAGATAAAACACAATATTTTGTAAAATAATCAATATTTTTGAAGACTTTCAAAGCAGACAGGGAGAGTGTGTGCGTTTTTGTCTTTGTTTATGTAAGAATTCCTGATAAAATCCGACAGACACCTTCCCATACCCGACTGAAAGCACCTGTACCCAACTATTTACCAGAAAATACATTTATTAGGGGGATGTAACACCCCAAACACTCCCCCTGAAGCTACGCCCCTGTCCATGAGTGTACTGCCATTCTGCATGCATTGGCCTCATCTCACCAACGAAGCCTTTCTCCTCCTTCCTTTCTTATACTGAAATTTTGTGGGATCTACGCACGTATAGAATGGAAAAGAATAGGTGTAGGAAAAAGTTACCTCTATGGTTCAGAAGATAATTCTGGTCCATAGGCCTTGTCCCCCAATGAGCTCCAGGCATCCAGTGAAAACAACAACCAAATGACTTCTGCTTTTCCAAGAAGCAAACTGGAGATGGTGCCCATACTCTTTGTGAAGGGCGGGGTGGCGGGGTGCCAGGCATGCCAGGCATTGCTGGTGCTGGCCTAGAAAGTTTTTTTAACAGCTTTTCGAGCAGTTTCCAGTCCCTCTAATGGCGGCAGGGTTAACCACGTGACTATAACATTAAAGAGCACATGGACTCGGATACTGGGGAGCACTGTACTGGCTTCTACCTAATCGGAAGCTTCTGTAGTCACAGTCATTATGTTCAGGGGCCGGTGCTGAATTGATCACCTTATCGGAGCGCATGAAGGGAAATGATGAGGAGCCAAATACAACGAGAAGAGAAAGTTTATAGGAGCAATTGGTAATTCACATCAGTTATTAAAATACTGTTTCTTTTTTTCAGATATGCGGCTGCATTATTCTGGGAATATCCATAGCTGTGCGAATAAACAAGGACACGCTAAAGGTAATTAACCATTTCTGACCCTGTGTATTTTATTACTTACTTTACTTCTTTCATTAGTCTGTTCTCCAAAGAGACGGGCATTGATTCCCTATATAAGAGTTATACATTTAACCACGAAAGAAATTGACATGGCAACAGATTCCACAAGGAGTTACCCAAATTCCAAAGGCCTGTTGTTCCCAAATGTCACTTAAAAAGGGGAACAACCCAAAGAGATTTGAGACAGAGCATAGAGGATGACCACGTTGTAATGGACCTCAAAGCACCTTAAAATAGATGACAGATGCTGTCAAGAGAAGGCCATTTCTGCATCACTGGTCCTGACCTCTTCCTCTGTACTAAGCACCACAATGATGAATGGAGAAAACGGGGGAGCCAGGGTCCTTCGGAGGGAAGAAACTGGAAGCAAGAAAAGCGTCCACTGCAGACTGATCCCAACTTGCTGATATTGGCCTGAAGTTACGTGACTTGGACCTGGACAAGCCGACCTGGAAAAATGTAATAAAATATAGTGATAGATTCTCCTATGACCGGAATTCACATAGCAATAACTGAGGAAATGATGGCCCCACTGAAGTTAGTGACAGATAAGCAAAAGCAAAATGAAGTACTAGCTGCCAGACTAAGCGCCTTATTAAAAGTTTGGCTAGCCTCCAGTCGGCCCGCCACCACCGCACCGACAGGAAGACAGCCAAACTTGTAGTGCGCCCACCAGATTACGAGTGTAATCCATGGCGGGCGGGCGGGTGGTGCCGCGGCGGTCTCACGGTGGTGGGCTGTTAGGCTCATAGGAGGCCATGACAGCGCCTCCAGCACTTTCCTGCACGGTGTGGCTTGCATGCCACACCATGCAGGAACAGGGGTGCTATTACAGAGGGGCATAACATGTGCCCCCCCTGCATAAACCCCCAGGCCCAGATCCAGCAGGGGGCCCGTTGCCTCTTTGCCGCCCTTTTCATGGCAGGCTCACTGGGTGGTGAAAGAACAACTCGTAATATGCTCAGCAGTGCCGGTAACAGCACCGCCAGCATATTCAGACCGGTTGCAGACCACTGGCCCTGCGGGATCCTTGATACCAGCAGAGCCGGCGGTCTCGTGGCAGTCCGACTGCCACACTCAGAATACTGCGGGCAGACCCGCAGTGTGGCGGTGGTCGGACCACCACCAAGAGTATGGCGGTCCTGAGGACCACTGTACTCTTAATAATGTCCTAATTCTAGCCACAGCACATAATCCCAATCCTTGCCTGGCCCATTAATCCCAGAGAGCTTTGGGCCAGTCCAAATCTTGAGGTACAGTGCGCTGCAGCACCTCAGAACCTTCTTCAACCACCTCTTCACAAGCTAATTCTGATTGTAACAGGTGCACTGGGAGCACAGCAAGCTGGTGTAGCTTAAGGGGTATCTCGGACACAAATGTAATTGTTGCAACCACTTGCCAGGCAAAGAAGCCATGTTATGCATCATCTGCAACGTTTTCAAATGTGTGGTCAATGCTATGTCAATGTGAAGGACACTGCCCAAGCCTACAAGGCAGATTCATTTTTTTGTCAGAGGAATGGAAGGGGGTATTTCGGTAGCCACAGCTGAAAGTTTACATAGGCAAGCAGGGAATTTACTATGTACTACATGATTCACCCGTCTTCCTAGAAGCTTCGCGTTTAGGGACAACACCAGGGTGTAATGTCATATTGAAGTCTGGAGAGCGGTAACTAAGGTATGTAACATAGATGCTGAACATGATTTATGATAGAAATGAGCCAAAGGAAGCATCATACATGATGGGCCATCTGCCTGTAAAAACTACAGTGAATATCTGCGTCTAGTCAACAAGAAAGTACCAAAACCGGACATGTGTTATTCCACGACATAGAAAACTAGTGACTAGTATGCAATGAACAGTGTTGAACATCGCTGAGATGATCTGTCCTACTCCTTTCTTTAAGGGTAGTGCACAGAATTCACAATTATCACCATCCTCTTTTTCCGTAAATCCTAAAACCAATGGCCAGTATAGAATTATTTATGCAAGCCACAGGATTATTCTGCATGATAACACCACAAGCCATGTGCTTTATGTACCTCCCTTGTTTCTGCTGCATACAGTCATATCTGTCTCTTCTGGAAGTTTTTGCAGGATCTGCCTTCAAAGGGCCTCTCAGGGAGGTTTCAGTTACAGCATTGTAGAAGTCACACATTACCTTTGCATTTGGAGAGTTACAGCATTGTGGAATTCACAAATTTGCTTTGAGTTTGGTGACTATAAACAAGAAAACTCTCCTTATAACACATGCTTTGAAATTTAAAGGATAGTCAGTGTATTTTGTTTGCTGAGTTTCTCTTTCTACCACAACTCTTTGTCTTTGGGGAGTAGAATTAGTTGTCCAGCAGGAGTTAAAAAAATTATGATACTCTTCTAGTGGGCAAGTGTAATTGCCAGACATTTATCACCTTAAATTGAGTTCGGCAGGCCTGCTGGCATTTAGCTGATTTAGACTCACTTTGAGGGAAAAAAGACTAGAGAGTGATGTCGAGAATCTGTGACCACATATTTTGTTTCAGAAGACAGATTTTAAATGTGGGGTCTGTCTTCAGAAAAACCTTTGCTAATGTCTACTGTGTGGGGACGTTTTTTCCATTGTGTGGGGTACCTTTCTGTCTTGGACAGCTATAGTTGAGATGGTGGTCCCAAAGAGATTGGATTTTGGTGAGACAGACATTAGATGGGGCACCCTAAACTGACCTTGAACTTCCTACTTGTCAGAAGGAAATTGAACTGCATCAACCCAAAACATCATGAGATGGCTGGTGCAACATTTGAGTGTGCACACAGCACCTGCAAATTGTCTTGCATTCTGCCTACAGGAATCTAATTAGAGGTGGAATTTACTCCCTTTACTGAGATGTTTTTCTCAGCTGCATGCAGGAAGTTAGGGAAGGAACTCAGTACTCTCCTCAACATCATCATTGGTAAGAGTGCTACCATGCAGATCAGATATATTTTCACCCCCATTTTAACCAGTAGGAGTTGCCTTCTAGATGTTCAGTATTTCAGCAGTTCTTGGTTGACCTGAGAGTGGTTGTTTGCCTTGAGCGTTAGTTGATTAATTTTCTATAGTGGTCCAACACATAGTCTGTCACGTCATGTGTGGGAAATCTTGGGTTCCCTTTACCAACCCTGCTTCAGAGTGATCATACTAAAGATAACATGTGCTGAAACCCCGTTATTATTTTACCCATAGACAAACATGAAGCTTCCTCCTCAAGGTTTCCTCCAAGAAATCCATCATGCTTTTCAGCGTTTTGCTAAAATGCACCGCTAACCCTTTGGCCTAGGACTAGTATGAGGTACATAAATGTTGATTTACCAGACACTCATCCTACATGGACTACAGATGATACCCTGTGGTATGGTCTACCAAAGGAACTATGTACTTGTTCCACCAGGGGACTAACAGTGCCTAACTCCACACTCACAAAATCCACTCATCTACTGGTAGTGGTACAAGGGGAGCTCATGACTCGATTGACCAGCCAGCTTTGGAAGGTGAAACCTGTCTGTGTCTATGGCAGGAGAGGCCGGTAGACGAGAGCACACAGCCTTTCCCTTGTTTTCTTGACCCCAGGGTGCCATGTCAAGAGTACTGCATAGACAGACTGCATAGGGAAATTCTTGTGTGCCTGGTAGAAAACCAACATCTATCTTAAGTTTGGATGCAGCCTTGTAGTTTTTTGTCGAACACCTTTTTTTATTTTAAAGTAACAATAACCCATAATAAAGTTAAACATGAATTAGGTGTTTTAAGATTCTATGCTAATTGATGATTCAATTTCACAATTGCCATCTCATAGAAAAGCAGTAATAACCCTTAAGCTACCTCCTCCTACATGCTTGCCAGTTTCTAGACATGCCTCTTATTGTCTTCTCAATACAACAAAGAACACAGAGGGTGATAAAAGGAGCATTCTTCTATTGGCCCCGATTCCTTACTGTGAAGGCATCAGTTACATCACCCCCTCTACTTAAAGAGAGCCATCGCTCTCCACCTCAAAGGGTATACTCTGCTCAGAAGCCTAGACAAAGTTCATTAATCAGCATTCTCTCTGTTGTCTCAAATAATAATAGGCATAGATTAAGGTTAACTCTCCTGGAGCCTGTTAATTTAGGGAATAGAATTTCAAAAGAAGTTGTTTTCTTCCTAATGGCGGCCTATTTTATTTTGGGACCAAGTACCCAATGTCTCACTTGTGTTTATGTCTGTCTCTCCATTTCATCCAGCTTCAAGAAGGATTGAATTCATCCCTTGTGATATATATCAGATATACAACCACCTTTCATCATTTCTGTAAATGGTGTTTTGTCAGTACTAAAGTGAATCCTTTGTTGAAGTTTATCGTCATGCAGGGGGAAGGAAAAGTGGTAAGCTCTCTTATCAAAGGTACTTCATCCCAAACTGTACGAGTAACGTTCTCCAGCATGCTCAGATAATCTTTAGTTGCCCTATTTTATTTGTCTAGCAACAATACATTTTGAAGGGTCTGCCCACTATACATATAAGGAACTGGCATAGCCATACATCCTCCACTTCTGGGTTGTTGCTAAAGTCTGTGGGACAGTCTCGGCCTATCATCTTTCCATTATATATTTTGAGAAAAGCTTCTGTGAGTGTGCCAGGTACAATGTCTCAATTTAATGAGACATTTTCAAAACATGTACAGGAGCCAAGGCAATATAGGCATATTGATAACATTAATTCTTCCATAACAGGAGATGCCCAATTAGGACCGACCAGGCGTGGAGGTCTTCTTGAATTTCAATGAGTAGAGGTGTGTAATTTGCACCAAACAGATCGGATATTCTGGAAGTCACCCTAAAGCTGAGGTACTTAATGGAGTTCTTTGCCCACCTGAAAGGAAGTTTTTTACTCTGCCCTTGAGGATAAGGTTACATTTAAGATCTGTGATGTAACAAAATTATTTTTTATAGCTGGAGACTTTTTAAAATGTCTCTAGCTGTTTAACAACCCTGACTAAGGAATTCCAGTTAATCCCAAGGAGAATATCAGCAGCGTAGACAACAATTTTCTTATTTTCTACCTTGCCAAAAAATATCCCTTTATTTTCAACAGACTGTTCAATTTGACAGACTAAGGGTTCAATGAGCATAGCAAAAGGTAAATGAGACTCTGCCTCATACCCCGGCAAAAACAAAATGGGTGTGAGAGTTGACCATTTAAGGCTGTTCTCAACATTGGGCATGCATAATATTTAGCAAGGACCATGTAGATATATTTAGGACCAAATGCCATTTTCTCCATGATCCAATGAGGGAAGGGCCAGTCCTCCCAGTCTGCATTCAAGGATATGAGGACAGCTGGCACACACTTTTCTTAGGCATCCCGACCATGCGGACGGCCCTCCATATATTATCTTGCTTCTGCGAGCCCTAGACAAAGCCACCTTGGTCAGAGAGAAACAACACCAGTAATATCTCTTCTATTTGCATCGCCAGAATCTTAGAGAATATCTTGGCATCTCCATTGAATTGAACATCTCTATCAATTTAGGGATTAACTTGGTAGAAAATGTTTTAAAAAATCCAGTATCTATCCGTCCGTCCCTTTTGAGAGATTTTATGCCACATTTTACCTCCTCTTCACCTACAGCATCTCCATTTCTTCCATTTTTGCCCTCATGATGGTTGACCTTTTGAATATACTTTTACTGTTCATTTGTGTAATATGCTTCCTCATTGATAAGGATATGGAATATTTCAGAAATTCCTCTATTTTGCTTCCTTCATAATGAGTGTTCTGCAAGCTATATACTTTATTTCTTTGATGTAGCCTCTCTCTATTTTGCCTCTTAATAATATAGCTAAGAGAGTACCAACTTTGTCATCAGTCCTGTGTGCTGGTCTTTTCAAACAGCAGTGAGAGTTCCACCCTATTCATATATAAGATCCCTAGTTGGCCTCTTACTACCTTAGTTAGAGGCATATTTACAAGCCCCTTGCGCCACTTTTGCGCCGCCGTTGCGTCACGCATGTGACGCAGCGGCGACGCAAACCATGCGCCGCGTTGCGCTATATTTACAACGTGACGCATCTAGGAGATGCGTCACGTAGTAAACTCCTGCGCCACATGAAACCTGCGTCAGGTTTCATGTGGGCGCACCAGCGCAGGGGGGCGTTCCGGCGCAGGTATGCCTCGGAAAAGTGACGTAGTGAAATCTACAAGATTTCACGCAGTCACTTTCTCTGACGCTGGTGCGTCAAATCCTTACGCCTGCTTCAAGCAGGCGTAAGGATTGACGCACCATGTTAGGGATAGGGAAGGTTGGAACAGTGCTGGAGTTGCGTCGCGCTTGCGACACAACTTCAGCACTGCGCCAACCTTCCGCTGGCAGATGCGTCACGCATCTGCTTATCCTTGCGCCACGATGCGCCGCATTATAAATGCGGCGCATCGGACGTGGCGCAAGGGTAAACTTGCGTGACGCATTTTCCCTGGCGCATCCCTGCTGATATGCAGGGATGCGCCAGGGAACGTAAATATGCCCCTAAGAGTGTAGATGTAAGGAAGGTTGAAATTTGAATTTTAACTTAATGGGAAAGTTAAAGTCTTCCTCTCACCTTTGTTGGTCAATCAAATAGAAGTGTCCATGCTTATCTTGTGCTCCTCCTTGAGCTTGGCCTCTTTCTCTACCACCTCATGATCTTCCCAATCTACTGCTCTGGAGAAAAGAATCCAGTAGATGCTAAGAACCCTCTTCCGGTTCCTCCTGTTTTATAATAATACTGAGACTTCAGCATCCTATGGCTGGCAACCAGTCCCCTTCTGCTAGTCCTTTAAAAAAAAAAACACTATTTACAAATGCATGCCTCATATTCATCTGCGCCTTATTAAGAGCAGTGTAGTTTAAAACATTATTGCCCAACAGTTGTATCAGTCCTTTAACAAACAACAAAGCTTTAGGGTCTTCTGAGTGTTCTTTAGAAGCCATATACGCCCTAAGTTTGTATTCAGTCTCATTAAAATGGCTTTCTGTCTTTTAGCTATCAGGCCAGCATTACTATTGCCCAACAAACAAATTACCCTCTGGCTCCATTCTCAAAGTAAGCTTACATCTGTCTCTAAACTTTCAAGGTGCTCGTCCGCTATACCCAGAATATGTGCCAAAGTCCCCAACACATCTAGCAACTTATCCTGGCATTGTTTTAATGATCATTCTAAACTCTTTCAAGGATCTCTTCCCAACTTGAAAAGGAAGGAAATCAGTGCTGGGTCCAAATTAGAGGTTATACATACCTTCTTTTCAGTTACTGTTCTAGAACTCTCAGCCCACATCACATTAGGAAAAGCTTCCTTAACCATTCCTCAATAAACTTGGCCGCTTATTCTATAGGCCAACTGTAGGAAGCTGGCTTTTTATGTAGTATACCATAACGAGGTGTACTATGTAGAAAGTTCAGACAACCCTTATTGGCTTACAGGGCATAAATTAATAGTCCCAAATGCTCTTGTGTGGTGGTAGTGGGTGAGCAATTTAGGCTTATCAGAGGGTAGTGTTAATGCATTTGTTGAAGACACACAGAGTCCATAAATTAGACACACACTCAAGAAGAAACTCGAGACCAATTTAGAAAAATAACAACTATTTTTATATTTATTTTAAACACCAAGAACTTTGTTATGGAGTAAGCACTTTTCAGTTTATCAGTTTTGCAGGTAAGTAAAAAATGTTCACTCAAATGCGTCTTTACGTGGTAATGCTTGCCTATGGAGAAAAAGGCATATACTGCAATCGATATTTCCAAACGATTCTCTTAAAGAGTTAAGGTGTTAGGGGGCCAAGGTCCAAAGCATCACCAGCAGTTCAAGTTCACCTGCCCTGGAGTGTCTGGGTGAAGAGCTGCTGGACGGGTTGGTGGTCTTGCACGCTACACCGTAGGCAAAGAGGGGGGCCACCTAGAAACAGGCTGCAGAGGGGGACCTGGGACCACGTTTGGGAGCTCCCAACAGGAGGCTTAGTTCGTGGGGGTCCTGGGAGCAGGGGAGAACCATTGGTTCTTATGGACACAGGCCAGGGAGCTCAGGCGCAGAAAGTTTTGGTTGGCTGGTGCTCATGTGTCAAAGGCACCCACAGGTCTCGGTTAGATCAGCAAAGGGGGATAAAACAGGACAGCTGGGCCACTCTAGGTGCTTGGTCTTTGAGGCTTTGGAGTCCGGATTGGACTCAAACAAGCTTTTTTGCTGAAAGGGGACAGGCACCCCGGGTATTGCTGCAGAGTGGCAATTGTTAGTCCTGGCTGTCTCTCACTTGGTGGGCAGATGGATTTGATCTCTAGGTGTAAGGCAACCTCTTCCTGTGTGGCTGCTGTGTCGATGGACCCAGTGAACAGCAGAACGGTGAACCGGACATTGCGGTCGGTGCCTGCAAGCTGCAGAGAAGTGGCTCCTCCACTCCAAGGGAGATGCTGACTGCTTGGTAAAGTCCTGCAGGCCCTCCTAGGCTTTTGGAGGATGCAGGATGATTAGGGTTGTCACAATTGTCGGGACAGGAGCAGGTATGCAGGCAGGGTTTGTGTGCCAAAGTCCACCAGCAGTCTGCAATTCTTGCTTCTTCAGCTCCTCTTTCTTCAGTCAGTCGTATCTGAGTTCCTGGTGTCAGGGAGCCACCTAAATACTCAATTTAGGAGTGTTAAGGGAGGTGAAGGGTATTATCCATTGGGCTACTTACCCTTGGAGTCACTATACCCCCATATGACCACTTCCTGTGGCGAGTGGGCATAACCCTGTCCCTGAATTGCAAATTCCACAAAATCAAAATGGTGGAACCCTTCTTTCGTGAGGCACATCAGGCAGTCCAACCTTTGGGTTGTGACTGGCCTGTTAGTGCACCACGCATCCTAGCATAGGTAATTTCCCACCTGCCCTGGTGCCAAATGGGCCTCAGGGCAGGTGGTGGCATCTCCCAGGTCTGGGGGAAGCCGGGATTGCATATCAAAGGGGAAAGGGCTTTGAAGTCTCTGTCCTTGGTATGTAGATTCACTAGCTATCCTGCTGGAGGAGTTGTGTACACCTTCTTCCAGAGCAGGCATTGTTTCTGGTCTCAGAGAACGCAGGCTCTCACCTGCAGGGGTCAGAAACATGTCTGTGGTGGCAGGTTGGACAATACCAGTCAACCAGCACACTAAAAGGCTGGTAGGTTTTCAGTGGGCACCTCTAAGGTGCCTTCTGGGTGCATATCTCAATAAATCCACTACTGGCATCAGTAGGGATTAATTAAGACAAGGTGTTTTATGCCAAACAACATAGGTTTCATTGAAACCATCATGTAGCCGGGGAATTCCTAATGACCAGTGCCCAGTACATCTACTTAAAATGGCTTCCCTGTTCACTTGTACTATCTAGCAATTAAACTAGACAGCACAGGGGCATATCTGCTCATGTAGCTATGTCCTCACATGTAATATAATGCACCCTGCCTTAGGGCTATAAGGCCTGCTGTAGGGGTGACTTACATATACTGTATGCACTATCTGTGGGCATGGTACACAGGGTGTGTGACATGTCGTGTTTTCACTTTTGTCTGCACCATTTCACGCAGCCTGCAATGGGAGTCTGCATGAGTTTGGTGGTGGGTCCATTAGGGTGGCACAATACATGCTGCAGCCCTTGGAATCCTCTTTAGTCCCCTTGCCTTAGGTACCAGGGTTGCCATTTACTAGGGACTTACAAGGGTGCTAAAGGTCTTGCCTACTGGGGAACAATTGCACAGTTACTATGTTTTAGGGAAAGAGCACTGGCAATGGGGATCTGGTTAGCAGGCACACAGCGCACTTTCGTCAAAATTGCATCAAATACCAGGTAAAAAGCAGGGGTGACCATGTCAAAAAGAAAAAACAACAGTTGATGGACAGAATGCAGAACAATGTCATACATTCACCCCAGTACAGAGATCTGGGCCTAAATCCATCGTTTTTTTGCTCACCATGCCATTCCAGTTTGAACCCAGCCATATGCAAATCAGTCTTGACCCTGTGCCTCATGGGAACAGTCCAGCCCGAACTGCCAAGCCAAGTCCTCCCTGGACTGGAAACAAGCATCCTAGGACCGGTTTCGGGGTATCACCCTCTTCAGCCAGGATAGCTTGATTCCAGTGGCATGGAGAGCACGGGACCCACATCTGGGCATACCCGTCCCACTCGGGTGACAAATGCAAAAACAACAGTTGATGGACAGAATGCAGAACAATGTTATACATTCACCCCAGTACAGAGATCTGGGCCTAAATCCATCGTTTTTTTGCTCACCATGCCATTCCAGTTTGAACCCAGCCATATGCAAATCAGTCTTGACCCTGTGCCTCATGGGAACAGTCCAGCCCGAACTGCCAAGCCAAGTCCTCCCTGGACTGGAAACAAGCATCCTAGGACCGGTTTCGGGGTATCACCCTCTTCAGCCAGGATAGCTTGATTCCAGTGGCATGGAGAGCACGGGACCCACGTCTGGGCATACCCGTCCCACTCGGGTGACAAATGCAAAAACAACAGTTGATGGACAGAATGCAGAACAATGTCATACATTCACCCCAGTACAGAGATCTGGGCCTAAATCCATCGTTTTTTTGCTCACCATGCCATTCCAGTTTGAACCCAGCCATATGCAAATCAGTCTTGACCCTGTGCCTCATGGGAACAGTCCAGCCCGAACTGACAAGCCAAGTCCTCCCTGGACTGGAACCAAGCATCCTAGGACCGGTTTCGGGGTATCACCCCTCTTCAGCCAGGATAGCTTGATTCCAGTGGCATGGAGAGCACAGGACCCACGTCTGGGCATACCCGTCCCACTCGGGTGACAAATGCAAAAACAACAGTTGATGGACAGAATGCAGAACAATGTCATACATTCACCCCAGTACAGAGATCTGGGCCTAAATCCATCGTTTTTTTGCTCACCATGCCATTCCAGTTTGAACCCAGCCATATGCAAATCAGTCTTGACCCTGTGCCTCATGGGAACAGTCCAGCCCGAACTGCCAAGCCAAGTCCTCCCTGGACTGGAAACAAGCATCCTAAGACCGGTTTCGGGGTATCTTGTGTGTTTTGCATTTTTGCCCTAAGTGGGAAGGGTATGCCCAGACGTGGGTCCCGTGCTCACTACGCCACTGGAGTCAAGCTATCCTGGCTGATGAAGGCTGATAGCCTGAAACCGGTCCTAGGATGCTTGATTCCGGTCCAGGGAAGACATGGCTTGGCAGTTCGGTCTGGACTGTTCCCATGAGGCACAGGGTCAAGACTGATTTGCATATGGCTATGTCTGAACTGGGGTGGCGTGGTGAAGCAAAATAACGATGGATTAAACCCAGATCTGTGACTGGGGGTGAATGTTTGCCAATGTGCAGCATTCCGTCCATCATCTTGTGTGTTTTGCATTTTTGCCCTAAGTGGGAAGGGTATGCCCAGACGTGGGTCCCGTGCTCACTACGCCACTGGAGTCAAGCTATCCTGGCTGATGAAGGCTGATAGCCTGAAACCGGTCCTAGGATGCTTGATTCCGGTCCAGGAAAGACATGGCTTGGCAGTTCGGTCTGGACTGTTCCCATGAGGCACAGGGTCAAGACTGATTTGCATATGGCTATGTCTGAACTGGGGTGGCGTGGTGAAGCAAAATAACGATGGATTAAACCCAGATCTGTGACTGGGGGTGAATGTTTGCCAATGTGTAGCATTCCGTCCATCATCTTGTGTGTTTTGCATTTTTGCCCTAAGTGGGAAGGGTATGCCCAGAAGTGGGTCCCGTGCTCACTACGCCACTGGAGTCAAGCTATCCTGGCTGATGAAGGCTGATAGCCTGAAACCGGTCCTAGGATGCTTGATTCCGGTCCAGGGAAGACATGGCTTGGCAGTTCGGTCTGGACTGTTCCCATGAGGCACAGGGTCAAGACTGATTTGCATATGGCTATGTCTGAACTGGGGTGGCGTGGTGAAGCAAAATAACGATGGATTAAACCCAGATCTGTGACTGGGGGTGAATGTTTGCCAATGTGCAGCATTCCGTCCATCATCTTGTGTGTTTTGCATGTCAAAAAAGAGGCACTTTCCTACACCACCATTCTAAGCTATGTGAGTGTCTCAATGAGTTTGGATTGAACACCCCCCCCAACCAAGGATCTTTTAATACACTTTTGTCTGGCTGACTTTTTAAGCCCTTATCCAAACTTTCTGTGACATCAGTTCCTTCGTAGAGATAAACAACATATTCAACTAATTCTTTACTGTTATCATAGCAAATTCCAAATTCATCCTCACTATCACAGGATTCTAGTCCTCTTTATGTGTTGCCAAGGACACCTTGTCCAAACATATTGCTTAGGACACCCTTCTTAATACTGCTGTATGTGGTGCTTGACTCAGCCTTTTGTTTTTCCTATTGATCTCTTTTTTTGCTGCGCAATATTCTGATTCTTTCTGCTTACCTTACCCCCTTTTGCCTTTGTTCTATCCTCCTCGTCCTCAGACAAGATCCAAAACTCTTCATCAGAAGGCTTATCTCATTTGCTTTTAAGTACTGCTGCCTCTACTGCCTCTTTTTCTGAAGAATTTATGCCTTCCTCAATATATCTTTTAATGATTTCCTGGTTTATCACAGTAGACGATAATAAACCGTTACCTGTCACTAGCAGAAACATGATGTAATAAAACCCAAGAACTCTCAAAGCCTTTGTTAAATGTTTCACACAAACATCTAGTAAGTTCCAAAATCTAGATATAAACCCTAAATATCCTGCTCATCTGGAGAAAAAGACACAGAAAATGTTGCAACCAAACTTGTTGCCCTAACAACGTGCGAGTTAGACATCAACACATCGCCATAGCTAAACATGAAGATTACAAATTAGGGGCGAACACATCACCAATCCCCGTTTGCCTTCAACGGTGCACCTCGGAGAATGCGAGATTCTGCTCAAGGCCGATAAACAGTAGACGTTTCCCGAGGCCCTTGAGCGCAATTCTTCCTTTGCGCATGCTCCACTCTAAGAACATCGGGCTCGCGGCCCAAACGCGGTCCAACAAGACTGCGCTCGCATTAGCTGCTAATGTAAATGGCAAGTTAAGAAAAAAACTCTGATATTAAAATATCAGCTACACTCTGCAACCCAAAATAATTATTTAAATGTTCTTAAATTATTTAAAAACAGAAAGCTCTTTTAAATCATTCACATAGCTCTAAATAAAATGTCAGTCTATAAATTGGAATATTACCAACCACTAAAACCTTAATATACAAAGGCAGTTTTGAAATCAGGAGAAAAAAGACTACTTATCGTTGTAAGGAGCAGCAAATAAAATAGGAAGACGAGAGCGTGCATGGGTCTTAGATAGGCATTTAAGGGCATTCTGTCTAGAACGCGTGTATTTAGGATGTCCTGGCAATGACACTGTAGTAATGGGATGATGAAAGAAAGAAATCCAAATGCCGTGTTTAGAAAATGAAAGTATTCCGAGAAAGTTTATTTCAGTAAAGGACCCACGACTTCACTGGACAACAGCTCCGGTAGAAATGCCAAACAAGCTATACATTCCAGAACGGTACTACACATCTTAAGAACACTAAGAGAAACATTCCTTAAAGTGAAATACATAATACACTTACCACACATCCTCCTTTTTTTATACAAATAGAAGATCAGTAAAATATAAACATATAACTCATTAAGCAATGGGACTAAAACACAAAGTAAGTAAAATGAATTAACAAATGGAATCACTTAAATGCGATACACAGAATAAGTAAAATGAATTAACAAATGTAATCTCTTAAATGAAACGGAGCTGACCTAATTCTGCCTTTACTCCTGCACAACCCATCTCCTTCCCCTGAAATAGAAACACTGTTCTCGTTATTGCGTAAAGCAGAAGTGGATGGAACAGAGATACCATCCCCATGACTAGCTGAATTCAAAGAATTTACAGAACGTGATATTAGTACATCATCTAGATCAAACCAATTGTCACGTACAGAATTGTTAAAAGAAAAGTTTTTTCTATGTCTATGAATTATAGCAGCTTGTTCTCTAGATATTTTAACCAGAACATTAATGTTTCTCCAACCTTTGTCTTGAAGAAGGGCTGCCATGCGTGTTACCTTCAACACTTTGACTGGTAAGGTGAATTTGGATTGACCCTTGGGAACTTTATTAGAATTTTTAATAAGAACCCAATCACCCGGATTTAGTGTTTTGTTCTTGACATGCATACGTTCATCATAATTCTGTTTATATACATCTTGTTTCATTTTCACCATATCTTTCACTTTATTTAAATCAATGGAAGTATGAGAAGAAGATTTATCCAGTAACCAAGCTGGACTAAGCTTAGAAATGGGACTCCTACCTCTAAGTAAAATGTAAGGAGAAACCCCAGTGGTGCTATGTGGTGTTGTATTATAATTCCACACCTTCTGACACAAAAATTCAGCAATATTTAAGCTATTAGCCATCGCAGTTTGAACTCCTTCTTTAAGAAGACGGTAGCACGTTCCACCAGTCCATTGGAAGAAGGACTATATAAAGGTCCTAAAATATGCTTAATATCAAGTTTCTTGAAAAATTCATTGACATCCTGTGATATGAAATGAGACCCGTTATCTGTAATGATCTCCTTAGGTGTACCTTCTAAACAAAATATACGCTGTAAGAATAACACAACAGATAAGGAATCAGCATTCTTAACCCAAGCAAAATAAATCCACTTAGAAAAATAGTCTATGGCAACTATAAGGTACTTTTTATCACTACTTAGAACAGAGAATGGGCCTGCAAAATCCAGACCTATTTTCTGCCAAGCTCCATTAGGCCACTGTGTAGGACATAAAGGTGCTGTGGAGGTTTTCCAATGCTTGTCTGAGCAAAGACATTGTGGACAGCAATCAATATGTTTTCTAACCTGACTATCAATACCTGGCCACCAGTAGGTCTGCTTAATTTTATTGATAGTAGCTGTGATACCTAAATGTCCCTCATGAGCTACAGAAATTATAGTATCCCTGAGACCCCTAGGAGGAACAAATTTGTCTTGTCGCATCAAAATATCCTCTGAGAAAGACAACTCAGCAGCGATTTGGGCAAAAACCCTTTCTTCAATAGTGAGAACACGGTCATGTGGCCAACCTTTGACAAGAAATTTTTTAACATTCTTTAAACAGTCGTCCATTTCATAAGAGCGCACCCATTCATCTTGTGTAATCTTTGAATTATGCACAACATCCTGAATAGAGAACACACATTCATAATCATCATTGTATTTTGAGTTGTCATGGGAATGTGGAAGTGGAAGACACGACAAGCAATTCGCTCGCACGTTTTTGCCCCCAGGTAAATATTTAATATCAAAATTGAACTCTTGGAGTCTAGCAAGTAATCTTATGAGACGTGAAGAAGCCCTATTGGAAGAACTATCCCCTAACATGTATATTAGAGGTTTATGATCTGTATATAGTAAAAATCTTGTGCCCCAAATATATGTCCTAAATTTTTCAACAGACCACGTGCACGCCAAAGCCTCACGTTCAATGGTACTATAGTTTTGTTCTGCTTGATTGAGTGTGCGAGATGCAAATGCAATGGTATTTTCCTTGCCCTCTACCATTTGACTCAAAACTGCTCCTAGCCCTTTTGCACTGGCATCTACCGTAATTATGCTCTGAACACCATAAGTAAATGGTTTGATTGCAGGAGCATTAATAACCATCTCTTTAACCAATGTAAAACTTTTATGAGTATCCTCTGACCAAATGAATTTAATATGTTTTTTCAATAAATCTCTTAACGGTTGTACCAACAAAGCATACCCTTTCACAAAACGAGCATAATACTCACTGAGCCCAAGAAAAGCCCGTAAAGAATCCTTTTCAAGTGGAACAGGAGCATTTTTGATAGCATCAATCAAAGAAACTTTTGGTTTGATGCCCGCTTCAGATAAGTTATGACCTAAATAATCAACCTCAGGGGTAAGAAACTTACACTTCTTATCATTAATAGTCATGCCCTGTTTGTGTAAGGAATTAAGAACCTTATCCAACAAAACATAGTGTTGCTCCACAGTTTCTGAATGAACGAGAATGTCGTCTTGAAAGGCCTGTAAACCAGGTGCGTCCCTGAACATATTATCCATTAATCTTTGAAATATACTAGCTGCCGAAGCTAACCCAAAAGGAAGACGTTTATACATATACACACCAAATGGAGTGACAAAAGTAGTGAGATGTTGTGAACTTTTAGACAAAGGAATCTGGTGATAAGCCGACCGTAAATCTATAGTACTGAAAAACTTACTATTACCTATTTTAGCCAGCATGTCATGAATTCTGGGTAAAGGATGTGAATCTACCAGTATATTACGGTTCAAAATTCTTAAGTCAGCACACAAACGAATGTCCCCAGAACTTTTGCGTGCGACTACCGCTGCAGAAACCCATTCTGAAGACTCAACAGGACAAATGATGTCTTGTGAACACAATAATTCTAGATGTTTCTTTAAGTCCTCCCTAACAGAAAATGGAACTGGCCGTACTTTCTGAACAACAGGACAAGCATCATGTTTCAACTTGATGGTATGCTCAAAACCACTAACCAAACCAATTTTTCCATTGAAAACAGAATTATACTTTACCTTAAGTTCATGCACCCTAACATCATGAGACTCAGAATGTTCAAGAGATAAGACAGGTAAGTCTCCAAGAATAACAGGTTCAGAATGTCCTGGTCTCAATATTATTCCTAAACTTGCTTGATCACGCCACCCTAATATGTCTCTACCATTTTGTGCAACATAAATTTTTGTCCAAATCACTCTATCCTTAAATTTTAAGTTGTCCTGAAAATATCCGTTCATGATAATATCATATTCCCCGAAAGCCTTCGGGTTGACATCAGAGGGAATCAACACTAAATTGGCCCACAATTTGAGGAAAGTTCTCTCTGCCAGTATGGTAATCGGAGAACCTGAATCGGCAACAATATTAAGTGCAATTGTGCCAATGAAAACTTCACAAACAGGTCCCTTGATCATAGGACCTGAATTATTAAGCATGTTGATGTGTACAGAAAGAGAAACGATATTTAAAGCATCACAAATCGTTTCATCTTCCACGCTAATATGACTTACTTTGTAACGATCTTTGCTAGTTCTACAAACTGTGTGAAAATGACCAATTCTTTTACAAATGGTACACCGTTTACCCAAAGCCGGACAATTTGGGAAATTACTCACATGAAACTTAGAGCCACACCTGTAACAAAAAATATTGCTTCTACGTTCAAAACTTTTCTTATTTTTAAATTTGGTAGCTACAGCATTAACTTCTAAATCATTACTATCGTTGGAAGATAAACACAAAACATTAGAACTGGCATTAGAAGTCACATTGGGAACTGATAGTTCAGCCAAAATTTTAGATGACAAAACAGAACATTCAATACTTTTGGCCATTCCCATAACTTCATCTAATGATGGGTTCTTGCAAGTGAGAATATGTTCCTGAATTTTCTTGTTGTAGCAGTTAAATACCAATTGATCCCTCAAAGAAATGTCAAGATTAGTTCCAAATTCACATTTTGATGCTAAAACACGAAGTGTTGCCAAATAGTCTTCAATGGATTCATCAGGAAGCTGTTTCCGTTTAAAAAAAACATGACGTTCAACCATCACAGATGGTTCATCTTTATATTGTTTACCTAAACGAGCAATGGCTTCCTTAAAAACATTCCAGTTCTCAACGTCTGAAGGTTGGGAAAAAACTGGTAAATTATCAAATAGTTGTTGACCAGCCGTACCTAAATGGTTAAATAACAAAGCTTTCTTCCGGGATGGTGAATATTTATCAGCATCTATGGCTTCCAAGTAATTAATAAACACTCTCAACCACTTATGCCAAGGTGTTAACGGTTTCCCAGAAACTTGCAAAAATGGAGGTGGAGCAACAAAGTTGTTAGAATTAGCCATGAGAAAAATGAAAAAATCCTGTTAAATTGTCATAGAAATAATAACAATCAGCGAAGAGAGATAGGTAAACAATAAACGTGTGCTCGTCACTGATACGAGCAATACTGAAACGATGTTGCCAGGATGGTATAAACAAACCTTGAAGTTAAAGATGGCTGCCACAACGTGAAAACGTAGGTGAACACGTTACGTGAAAGTAGAAGAGTTTACGTAACAGCGCATACAAAGTGAACGTTGCATAGCGTGAATGAAGAATGCGCCACAGAATGCTCCAGTAGTTTGAAGAATGCCAGGTATGTCGACAACCGGTGCAAGTGCCTCAGAATGCGCAACCCGTTTTGAAAAAATATGAGTAGATAGGAGCGTTAGGGTTGAGTACGTTGGGAGAACAGCCCGCTATGTAAATACGCTTTGAAAATATGCCGGGAATCCCTGAAAAGATAAAGGACTCACCCGGGCGGCTGTCTCCGTAAAACTGTTGAAATTAAAGTCAATGAAAGCCAAGGGAAAACGTAGTCGGTGGGTCCAACGTTGCACGGCCGTAACATCAATCGTCGCCAATATTTGTAGTAATAGGATGATGAAAGAAAGAAATCCAAATGCCGTGTTTAGAAAATGAAAGTATTCCGAGAAAGTTTATTTCAGTAAAGGACCCACGACTTCACTGGACAACAGCTCCGGTAGAAATGCCAGACAAGTTGTACATTCCAGAACGGTACTACACATCTTAAGAACACTAAGAGAAACATTCCTTAAAGTGAAATACATAATACACTTACCACAGACACTTGCCCTCATCCTGTCATGTTGAAAGTCATACTGAAGAAGCCTTGCGGATATCCCTTCTAGGATCCTTTTTCAGATATACTTTATTTGATTGCTTGCTCCATATATTCTGTGCAATTGTTTCTTCAACTATCCTAAGCAACTTTATTTTAATGAGTGCCATTCATTGAGCACTGCATTGTTTACACTTAAATACATAATCATACACTTTAGAGAATTAATTGAATTTCTCTATGCCGTGGTAATATGTTCAATGTGCTGAGGATTGTTTTTATACTGTGTTTCATTCCTAAAATGAACAGAGAAGTGACAGTAAATAATGTAATTGTTTCTCTGTTGTATGAGAGTTTTCATTAGTGACTGCTGCACAAATTACTAAGGGCCTGATTTAGATCTTGGCTAGTGGATTACTCCAGCACAACAGTGACGGATATCCCATAATCCGAAGAATAAATCCCATAGGATATAATAGTGTTAGACTTGGCTTTTTCAGCGGGTTTATCCCTAGACTTTTTGATTTTTGGCTTCCTGTTTTTGACCCTGTTTTGGTTGGTTTTATGACTCTGGGCACTTAACCACTGCTGATCAGTGCTAAAGTGCATAGGCTCTCTGTGTAAAGTGTTAATATGAATTGGTGTTTCCATGATTGGCTTGTTTGGCTTACTACTAAGCCCCTAGTACAGTGCACAGTGTGTGCCCAGGGCCTGTAAGTCAAATGTTGCTAGTGGGTCTGCAGCACTGGTTGGGCCACCGACACAAGCAGTCTAGCAAAAGGTTCTCAGACCTGTCATTGCAGTGTCTGTGCGCAGTTTGATACTGCCATGTCGACCTGGCTAGTGCACCCACTTACCAGGCCCTAACCTTCCCTTTTCTTACATGTGAGTCACCCCTAAGGTAGGCCCAATGTACCCCTGTGGGCAGGGTGCTGTGTATGTGAAAGGTGTGGCATGTCCTGATAGTGAAATACTGCCAATTTAGTTTTTCACAATAGAAAGGCTATCTGTCCCATAGGATAGAATGGGGAGTTTGCTTATAACATCTTATAAGTATAAGTACCCATGGGAACAAGATAGGAAAGTGGAGTTTGGCATGCCTGAACTCAGGATATAAAGATGCATCTTTTAGTAAGGAGGATTTTTATATTGTGGTTTGAAAATACCATATTTAGAAAGTAGGTATTTTCTTCGTAAGCCATCCAGTGTGCCTCCGCTAGGATTGTGTATTGACTGTCTGGCTTTGGAGTGACAGGGGCTGGAGATGTGCATTCTGTTCAGACAGCCACTGGGGGGGTTGAGGTGTGTCCAGCCTTTCCTGGATGAGCCAGGGCTGGGCTGAATAGATCTGGGCTGCATTTAGAGCAGGAGAAGGAGATTTCCTTTCACCTGAATGGGCCTTGTCTGCCTTTCACAATGCTGTCTCCACCTCCTGCCAGAAAGCTGCACCAGAGAGGACAGAATTAGTTTGGACTGAGCACAGTGCCTCTCTAACAACAGAGAACAAAGAGAAATGGACTATAAATATTGGGGCCCAGACCCCTGAACTTTAGATCATTTCTGGAATTCAAGAGGAATCTTTGCCAAGGAGAAGAGCTGGAGAAACTGAAGGAGAAGTACTGCTCCTTTGCTGTTTGCTGTATGGGTTGGCCTGCAGTGGCTGTTTCTGCCAACGAAAGGACAAGGACTTTGCTGTGTGCTGTGTCCCCTGCTTGAGGAAGATCTCCAAGGGCTTGAAGTAGAGCTTGCCTCCTGTTCTGAAGTCTCAGGGACACAAAGCCTTCACCACCAGCTCCCTGAACTTCCTTGCTGGGAGTTCTGACCTGCCAGAAGGTGCCTGTTGATGAATTGTGCCTCTGGAGGTTGTTCCTGCTGTTGGGAGCTGGAAAAGAGATGCAACTACGAGAAGTGTGACGCATCCGCACCTGTTTCCGACACATCGCCGAAGACATTGACGCAGCGCCTACCCACGGCTGTAGAAATCATTGCACGCCGAATCCCGTGCACCGATCTCTGAAGTCTGAGATCACCGCACCAATTCCGACGCAGGCCCTGCAGTGCGGCTGCAAGAACTAACGCATCGTGGGACCGTGGCCAGAGAGACCAATGCAGCGCCGTTGCCACTGCCGCATCGAGAACTGCTGCATCCCCAATCCTCACGCATCGCACTGGGGCACCAAGTTTACAAGAACACCGGGGTGGCAGTAAGAAACCAACGCATCACCTCCCCGCACAGTAAGAAACCGACGCATCACCTCCCCTTCAGTAAGGAACCGATGCATCACCTCCCCTGCGTGGCAGTAAGGAACCGACGCATCATCTCCCGTGGAGTAAGGAACCAACGCATCACCTTCCCAGGGCATAAGGAACCGACGCATCACTTTCCCTGCGGCTGTTTTGTTTATGATTTCGACGTATCCAAGGTACTTTGTGTTGAAAGTGTTGCATCTATAGTTTGCTATTGACAGAATTGTTTCTACCTTTTAAAAAGTCATATTTTGATTACAGTATTGTGGATCTTTGTCGTTTTGGTCTTGTTTGGTTTGGATCAAGATTACTTATTTTTCTAAACTGGTGTGGTGTCCATTTGTGTTTTCACTGTATTACTGTATGTGTGCACAAATGCTTTACACACTGCCTCTGAGATAAGCCTGTCTGCTCGTGCCAAGCTACCGAGGGGTGAGCAGGGGTTATTTTAGTAGTGTATCCCCTTACCCTGCCTAGGAAGAAGGGTCCCTACTTGGACAAAGGTGCAAACCATTGCCAACTAGAGACCCCCATTTGTAACAAATAGGATTTATATTTCGGCCGACAGGATATCAGTCACAGTTGTGATGGAGTAACTCATCCACTGAGATCCAAATCAGACCCTTAGTGATTTCACAAAATGAGCCCAGAATCCCCAATGCAGCTAGAGTACTGTGCGTTACTGAGTAGCCCTATCTTTTAACCTTAGGTTTTGATGTTAGTGCTTTGTGTACAATGACAAAGCCATCTCCTGTTTGTGTATGCTATTGTAATGTAATAAATCAATGTTAAGATGATGAATATAGTTTCTAACTTACTTTGTACATTTAATCCAACTATGTTGTCTGCATGCTCTTCTGTGGAGTGGGAATTAGAGAGCATCATGGAAGTTGTTGTATCATGGTTGGCGTGAGTGAAGCAATGGTGTTGGGCAAGGGAATTTGGATGAAGTTGTCTACAATGCTTGTGTATGGACCAGTTTGTAATCTCTTTCTTTTGTGCAGGATTTACATAAATAAATAACATTATAAAGCACATAGTGGCTACCGTTCACACACCCAAATAGAAATGGACTGCTCTTGCCAGTAACTAAGTAAAAGGTTGGCACCTCAACCATAACATGAAAGGTATTAGTAGAAGACAAACTCTGCATGCAAAATGTATATTGCTGTGTGGAAACACTGAGACAGTTCACACTAAAAGAATGAAATGAATCTCAGTCCCTCTAGAGAAACGTGAGGAACTAATTCATGACACCATCTCAGTAGGCCTAAACCACACAAGATGATAGTCAGAGGTGAACCAATTGTGGTCATATATGCTGGCATCATCAAAAAGATAACTGAACTTGTGAAGTGCACCACAAGGCAACCAGCTCTATCAGCATCCCCTCTAAAAAATCTGCACAAGTGAGCATAACTTCAGATGATGCATCAAGTGGATGATTTTAGGTAAGATTCAATTAACATTGTGTTTCAAGGAGAAAAGTGATAAAGTACAATAAAAAAGGCAGAGGATAAAATTAACCAAATAATATATACTGAAACCTGGAGAACTTTGCTGCAGCTGTGAGGAAATATTCTGATGTTTTACTCATTTTATTCAGGATAGTGTGAAACAAACACATACTCATACATATCAGTTCCTTCTTTGAATAAACATTGTCTAACTACCTCAGAATTACCCCTCAAAATTGACCTACCATCCACAGCCCTAATAGAAACATAAGCGGGTGGGAGAGAAATTGGATAAAGAGGAGAAACCAGAGAAGATAACTAATTCCCAAAGACAATGTTCACACTCTCCTGGGAGCATGCCACATTGGTTCATTATTTGGAACATTTAGACAAGGAGCACATAGTCTTAGTAAGTCCTGCAAAATACAAATGCTTGAAGAAGTCAGTAAATAGAACTGGATACCGAAGTAGGGACCATAATCACACAAGGTCTAGGATTCATGATTCCATTGCTTTCTTAGGCATAATATATGCAGTGATGAACAGTGCAGTAGAGCGTAATGCTACACGAGTGACCCATGAAGGAGCATTCTGTTCCAGCTTTTGGAGGCATAAGGGAGATGCATGACGGCTTTGTGTTCAATGATCACAGATGACTCAAGATGTACATATCCAGCATGAATGGACATTCAGTTGACAATATTCCATGAGACTACCTGACATTCTTCCCCACAAGGTGGGTGCCAGTGTGAGAACCCTTTTCCCAGAATGACTGGCATAGTGACAACTCTAGTAATGTTATTTGCCTTTTTGGAACAGGGACTTGTCGAAAACCTGTCCAGAGAAAGACATGGTTGCAAGCAGGCAGAATAATATAGCAGGTAGAATAATACAGCTCAGGCATCGGCCAAAAACAAGAAGCTCAACACTTCTGTTACTTAGATGCTGCCGGACCCCTGCTGACCACTACTCCCCAGTCAGCATGGTAACCTGTGCTGGGGCATAAGTTCTGAAAAGTGTGGTTCAATAGTAATTTTCTGAATGACAAGTGCACATGCCCGAGGAGAATAATGCCAACTGGGGAATCATGATGAGTTCAAAACTTGTGAGTTATTTCCCTGTTTTCCACTGGCCTGGCAGGTGGGACATATCCTGCAGAATGTATCTGAGGCTGTCTTCATCCATGACCAATAGAAGTGGGAGACGAGCCTGGCGAAGGTCTTGTTCTGCCCCAAATGTCCTGCCAAGGGTATATCGTGAGCCAGTCCCAGTAGGAAGGCCCTGTAGTACTGGAGGAACACCAGCATACGTGTTGTCCCCTGCCCAGGAGCCTTAGGCTCACTATTGAGGAGGTCATTCTCTCAATATATGAGGTGATCTCCAGAGGTGTCACCAACTGCCTGGACCTCAGCTTGTTGCCTCAAGCCCTCTAGGGTTGGGCACTCCTTATGAGCCTTACAGAACTCCTCTCTGGTGGGTCCACCTTCTACATGGCACCCAGCAAGCTCATCCATCATTAATCAAAGGGGGGAGGTAGCAGCATGAAGAGGTCCACTCGGCTCCCAAAGAACGTGCTCATAATAATCAAGAGAGTGAACCACACCAGTTTCAATGCCAGAGTCTCACCGTTGTTATCCCGGAAACCCTCAACCCTTAAATGCCGCCAGCGCTGTATATCTTCACTGGGGCAGCTTAAGTGGATAGCATCATCATCGGGTTCCACACCTGGGTACTCTCTTCTCCAGGTGAGTAACGCCTCCAGCTGGAGGGAGAGTGTCTGGTGAACGATACTGGTGAGATCTGTGCAATTGTAAAAATTACCTCCTATACCTGAAGGGAGTCCTTTAATGTGGAAGGAAGGGATAAGGGTAAGGTCAAAATCAGAGTGTGATGTTGTTCAGACAAGCTCAGGCAGGTCTCCCCTGCCAGCAATGTCCTTCCTGGTAGGCTCCGGGTTGGCCTCCTCAGGCGTCCCATCAACCTGGACTGCAAGAGTTTCAGGGGCTGGTTACCCCCACACCCTTCCCTTTTTTGGCAGCTGCATGGGCTCTTTTTCCAGACTTCCTTGACTACCCTATTAAGTAGCCATGGAAGATGTGGTCATGCAGATCCGCTCAGGTAACCCTAACACCTCCAGGTGTGACCTGGGCTCCACTTTCTTCCAGATAGTGGGCTCTAGGTTATTGCCTAACAGATAATCCAGTGACATGGCTGGGCTCGCAGCGACCTAAGACCCCCCACCCCCCATAGTGAACCAGAGCCCCTGAGAGATAGAGAGACATAACTCTCACAGTTGTCTGCAACTAAAACCTGGTGGAATGTATTGGGTATCACCTGCTCTGAGGACACCAGATGATACCTACCAGTAGTCATACTGGCTTCTATGTCCCTCAGAGCCTCTATCCTCTGCCCATTGATGGTGACTCACTGCCTATACTTAAAAGTATATTGAAGGCATATGGGCTTTGGGCACCATTTCCTTGTGTCCTAGGGACACTAGGGCAATCTCTGCTGTACCCCTCATACTAACTTGGGCCATCTCCTCCCCAAGCTCTTTACTGTCCATCCCTGGGGTCTGCCCACCAGTGAGGGGCTGTGCCCTCTGGGGCACTTGAGATCCCACTTTGTGTGCCCAAACTTATAGCACTTGGGGACAAACTTTCCAGTGTTCTTATCCACAAACCCATTTTCCTTTGGCCAGATTGTGGCTTGGTCCCTTTTCCCTGTGAACCATTTTGAAGGCCTTGAGAGAACTCATTTTTATTTCAGCTCCCACTATTTCTTCTTGTGGCAACACTGATCACCTTTTTGGGAACCTCCCCTCCCATATGCCTTCTTGGACACTCTGCTGCTGACACACCTCTACAAAACAGGTACTGAGCATGTGCTTCCTCAGTATTAGATTGTACAGCCCAGTAAAATCATTCATCTTGCTGCCTCTCACCCAACCACTCAGTGCCATGATGGAGTAGTCCATGAAATCCACCAGAGACAGGTTTGGAAGTTTCTGACTGTCCCTGCACCTGATGAAATACTTTCTTAGGGGCCATTCCAAACTTGGAGATTAGAATGGCTTTTATGGGAGTGTACCTCATCTGGTCCCTCACCTTTAATGTAAAAAGGGTGTCCCTCCCCACTGAAGGCATATGTTTCCACAGGCTGGCTCTCCAATTTTGGGACCCTATTCATCCTCAGAGCTATCTCATAGGCAGAAAACCATGTATTTATATCTTCTACCACTACGTAACGGGGCATCAGGTCTTGGGGTATGCGGACCCTCACCTCTCCATGGGGCACTGGACTGCTGCTGGATCCTGTTGCTTCATTGGCTTTCAGCTCCAGTTCTTTCAAGGTCCCCTGATGAGCCAGCTTCTTTTACTCTGGAGCCAGCCTCTTTTTCTTCATTTTAAGCCTGGCCATCTGCACCTTAAATACTTTTTCAGCCTTCCTGTCTGCTATCTCCTCAGTGGACAGACTGGGGGAAGATCCATTGCTACCTCGTTTGGCAGGGGGCTCCATTTCAGCAACAATGTGGTCCTTCTCAGTCTGCTACAGCTCAGGGCCTATGACCAGACCCTTCCTCCTCCTCCTCCTCCAAGCCCACCTCTTCCTCCTCAGGGTTGTCATCCTGTAGCTCCTCTGGGGTGGACTGCATCCTCTTCACCTCTTCGTACAAATGGAGGGCTAGCTTGGAAGTCCATCTTTTGTGGCCTTCTTTCCTACATTCAGTCCCCTATCCTTGCAGAGTCTCTGCAGTTCAGCCTTGCTGAGCTCATCAGTCTTGAGCAGCTCCATCTCCATTGTAGTGAAAAAGAGGTGAAGAAAACTTACATTTGGAAAAGGGAGAAAAATAGCCAATCAAACCCTAAGGAGAATTTAAAGATAGGTCAAATCTGATGTTAATTATTTATCTGGGATTTTAGTGTTACACTAATCACTGGCTGGTAGTGCACATATACAGGTACTGTATCCCACCACTGACCACCAATGTGAGAAATCGGGTTTGTGGTTGAGGGGGATGAAACCCTACTCAAGCAACAGCCACAATCCTTGTTATGGTGAATCAATAAAAGTCACTAAATTAACCTGTGCTAAACCCTCTGGTAACTTGGCACAGAAGCAGTTAGGCTTAACTTAGAGGCAATGTGTAAAGTATTTATGCAGCACTTAAACAGTAATAACGTAAAAACACAACACAAGAAAAATCCCACACCAATTTAGAAAGATAGAGTACATTTTAATACATTCTTTGACACCAAAACAACGTAAATCAAATAAGTAGAACAGGAGTTATGAACTGTTAAAGTTTAAAGTGAAAAATAGCAGCTAAGAGATTAAAGGACCAACCGCAGACATCTAGTCGTGCAAGACCGAGGCAAAGTCAAAGGTTACGGCCGACCGCAATGTAGTTTGTGTCAGATACACAAACTGGATTGGGCCCAGTCTCTGCTTACCTTCAGACTTGGAAGAAATTTCAAGAACAAAATGTCTGAGAAGGTAAAGTTGAGCGGGGCAAGCAGCCAGCGGTGTCCAAGGAGGAGGCGTTGTTGTCGGGGAGCTGTTGGATGAATTCGCTATCAAGATTTCTATGTTTGAACTTAGTCTCTTTTTTGGATGTTGAAAATCTCAAGCAGTACGAAGCTGCAGTCTGTGGTCAACGAGGGCACAAGAGACCGGATACCCCTTCTACGAGGAGCCACTGAACAGGATTTATTGCTGCATAGAAAAACGTAGTGGGAGTTGCCAGGAAGTCAGCAATGCACCTTGGGTGGAATGGCGAGCAGGTAGGTTCCAGTCTCACCTACGTTCTCAGAGCACATTTTGGTAGAAAAGTCCCAAGTTTTGTATATGGGCTATCTGGGCACCTTAAGCACCACTTCCAAGAGTCCAGGACTGGAGGGTCAAGACACATTTAGGCTGGGTCCAGGTACGTGTTCAAGATGGTTGGAGCCTTTTCTGTCCCAAAGGCTCTGATCAGGAGGCCAGCCAACTAGCTCTTGGAGTCACTCTGAAAGTCTTGGGTTCAAGTAGGAATGCAGGACTCAAACAGCAGGTCAGTCCTCTGAGGGCACAGGGAAGACTTTAGGCAGCAAGGCAGACTTCTTTGTGCAGCACAGGGCATTCTTCTTAAGTACACAACACGCCACAGGCAGCAGGGCTGTCCTCTGAGAGCTCTTCCACAGGTCCAGAAATAAAATGAAGAGTGCATCTGAGGGTCCCATTTTTATACCTGGTTCATCCTTTGAGGTGGAAGAAAATTCTGAAGTTTACCCTCTACAAAAGTGTCTGGAATTTCCTGCCTTCCTGTCCTGGTTCCAGTCTGTCTGCAGGCACAATAGGCTAGTGTGAAGTTCTTTGTGTGTGAGCTGAACAGTCTCTTTTGAAGTGCAAGTGGGACTGTGCACAGCTCCACCCCCATCCTGCCATGGATGGTCGATCATTCCAACTCCCAAGCTCTCTATTGTGTGGCTGTCTGGGAAGAATACACAAAGGTCAACTGTCAACTACACCTAGTCATGTGATCCAGGAAACAGACTGTAGGCACCCATGGGATAGAACAGGAAAATGCCAACTTTCGAAAAGTGGAATTTCATAATTGTGACTTAAAATCTGACTTTACCAGTAAAGAGGATTTTAAATCACAATTCCCTAGGCACCAAACATGAAATTCCCACCAGCTCCCAACTAAACATTATCACCTATTAAATGTGATTAAATGCCCTAAAGGCATCGCCATCATCTTCAAGGAAACCATCAGATGCACCATAATCAACGATGACCACCACGCCTCTCATGGAACACCTCAACTTCCTACTACAAACCGATGCAAAAACCAAAATAACCCTTGCCTACAGACACCGGGGACTCCGAGCAACATTCTGTGATGCCATCCCCAACCTCATTGCCCCCCCTAGCAATCGACTCTCTTCACTACGTCCTACTCGGTGACCTCAACATCCACATTGATGACCCCCAATGACACCAACTCCATCGCACTCCTGGAAAATCTGAATAACATCAGCCTCACCTAACTGGTCACTGAACCCACGTGCAAAGCCGGACACACACTCAACTCCATTTTCACCTCCAGCAACAGAATCAAATTCAGCCACACCACAGAACTCACCTGGACTTACCACATCATCGTACACTTCACCATCACCGGCGTCCAGCACACCATCACCAGGCACCAGATCTCCCCCACCGCAGTTGGAGCAAGGTCACTGAAGTCAGTGGTCACGGGCCCTCACCACCTCCCAACCTGAGGCCTCAACAGACCTCGACCAGGCCATCCAGGATTTCACCGCCTGGATCACTGACAGCACCGGCAAAGTCACTGATCTGAAACCTACTAAATCCAACAAGTCCTCCACTGTACACCCCAGAACTCAGGACCACCAAGCGCAACTGCCTCCAACTTGAGAAATGATGACGTGCCACCAAGAACATGGCAGACAGAGCAGCTCAAATAACATCCCTCAGCAACTTTCACTGGCACATCAAAGAAGCCAAGAAAGCAGCCATCACCACCCACATCGACTCCGCGACCAACCACACAAAGAAACTCCTCAAAATAGTCAAATAATTCTCCAACCCAATAGCTATAGAGAACACCATCCACCCCTCCCAAGAACTCTGTGACACCCTCTGCGACTACTTCCACAGCAAGATCACCAATATCTACAACTTAAACCTCCATCCTGCCACCCTCAGCCCCAATGACCTCTACCAACCAGCGATCATCAGCCAAACCATTACCACCTGTTTTCCGCTGACCACCCTGACCCCCTCAGCCATCATGTCTTTAATCCACTCCAGGGCACCCACCGACCCCTGCATCCACCACCTCTACAACCTTGCAATGAACCCAATCAGCAAGCAACTCACCAGCATCCTCAACACATCCATCACCACAGCAACCTTCCCGGACAGATGGAAACACACAGACGTCAGATCCCTCCCAAAGAAAGCCTCCGCTGACCCCAGAGATCGTAAAAATTACCGGCCGATCTCGCTGCTACCCTACCCGGCCAAAGTACTTATGAAAGCTATCAACCAGCAGCTCACCGAATTCCTGGAACAAAACCACCTACTGGACGAGTCACAATCAGGATTCCGTTGTCGACCACAGCACTGAGACGGCACTGATTGCCGCCACAGATGACATCAGAACACTCCTCGACTGTGGAGAAACTGTGGAGCTGATCCTCCTTGACCCCTCTGCAGCATTCAATATCGTCTCCCACAACACCCTCATCAACAGACTCTACAACATAGGCATACAGCAAAACGCCCTCAAGTGTATCGCCACCTTCCTTACAGGACGTACACAGAGCATCTGACTACCTCCCTTCACCTCCACACCCAAAGACATCATATGCTGCGTACCACAAGATTCATCCCTCAGCCCCACTCTGTTCATTATCTACATGACCCCCAACACAGACGTCGTCAGATCCCACGGACTCAATATAATCTCCTACGCAAACGACACTCAACTGATCCTCTCGCTCACTGAGGACCCCTCCAATGCCAAAACCAGCTTCTGCAATGCCATGACCAACATAGCCAAATGGATGAGAGACATCTTCCCCCAACTCAACTCCCAAAAAACTGAAGTTCTGATCTTCGAGAAAAACACCTCAGCTTGGGACCACAGGTGGTGGCCTGCAGAACTCAGACCCCACACCGACCGACCATGCACGCAAGCTCGGAATCATCTTTTTTATTTATTTTTTATTTATAGTTTGCAAGAGACAGTCAATACAACATAGTTAAGACAATCAGAAGGGTCACCTGTACTGGGCCTGTATGTCAGACAACAAAACGCATGTTGCTTACAATACAGTTTTACAAACAAGACAAACATTTCAGCTGCATTGGGTATCAAAGGACGCTGGCCAGCGAAGCGTATGAGCGAACAATGTACAGTAACATAATTGGGATAGTGCGGTAGTGTGGTCTAGTGCTGATATACATATTGTGGGTCCGTGTCAAAGCAATGCAGATGTACCATTACACCTGTTGAGTGGGAGCGGGGGGACTGACCGCTGTATGGATGGAATCGTCTCCGCCAGGGGAGACGTCTCTGAGGCGAAGCCAGTTTGCAAAGGGTGCCCAGATGTCCTTGGGGCGGGATGCAGTGGGCATGAGGTCCCAGTAGTTGGCAAACTGCTCCTGACAATACGCCACATCCTGTATCCAAGTCTTCACCCGCGGACCCATCGTGGACCCCCAGTGAATAGCCAGACGGCGCCGGGCAAGTACCAACAGCATTGCAGTTAAGCGGCGGTGTTCTGGTCTAGTCTGTGCCACATAGCCCAATAACATAATCACTGGAGAGCATTCGAGTGGCTGGCCAGTAACAGCCTGAATCGTGTCTGACACCTCCCCCCAATACTGGGAGATAACAGGGCATTTCCATGCTACATGCAGAAAGGCAGCTCCCTCCCGCCTGCATTTCCAGCAACTTGAGGTGGCTCTTAGTTTCAATTTAAATAGTTGTAGGGGAGTACGGTAGTAGCGGTGGAGAAACTTAAAGTGGATTAGCCTCAATTTGTAATTTGGGGAAAGGTGTCTCATTTGTGCGCAGCAGAAAGCCCACTGGTCGTCTGATAGCCGATCTGGGAGGTCCAATCGCCTCTGTCTGAGCGCCCCCAGATCTGCCCATGGCATGTATGATTGCGTGTAAGTATAAAGTCTGGTGACCAGTTTCTTCGAGGACGGTGAAGTAAGCAGATTCTCTAATGAGTGCAGTGTAGGGGGGGGAGCTGGAAAAGTGGGATGCAATGACTTGCAGGCAGCTTTGAGCTGATGGAATAACAATCGCTCCAAGAATGGTGCAGACCCCTCCACGTGTTCGGTTGTCTTATCCAGGAAAGTATCATTTGGATAAAGGTCTCCCATTGTTTTGAGTCCCAAATCCTGTGCCCTAGCTATGGCGCCCTTATCCTGCAGGAAAGGAAAGTGTGGGTGCAGTGCAATCGGTATGGTGGGTGCATGGAGCAGGGGCACCTGGGCTCGTCTTCTTAAGCCCTCCCAGGCCCATCTCACCGTTTCAACAGTATTAATTTCGCTAGAAGTCCTGTGGTAAGGGTGGTATACGGCCATATGTAATGGGATCGGATTAGCGATATCTCTCTCAGTCGCAACATGGGGTTGAAAAGGAACAGGGTAGACCCAGTGGTGCAGGAATTGGGCCTGCGCGCTTAGGGCGTACATTTTGAAATCTGGGGCACCCAACCCGCCCCTGCTCAGTGGTCGCGTCAGTAGGTCCCAGCTCACCCTGGGTTGGCCGCCGGCCCAAACCATGGAGATCGCCGCAGAGCGTAACTGTGTGAAGAAGGCCTGTGTAAGAGTCAGAGGAATATTCACAAATAAATATAAAAATTTGGGGAGGACAATCATCTTTAGGATGGCTATTCTGCCAGCCAGCGACAGGGGCAGGGCAGACCAGAACCTGATTCGATCTGTGAACCAGTTGTGCAGTTTCCCAAAATTGAGGTTCCAAAGAAGTTGCATATCTCTACTAAGCCATATACCCAAATACTTTACTGATTCTTCCGCCTACGTCAGTGGGAAGTCTAGGGTTTGATCTAATGGTGCGTCCGTTAATGGCAGAATGGAAGATTTCCTCCAGTTGACGGTGATTCCAGATAGGCCTCCAAAGCGGAGCAACTCCCTCAACAGCGGATTAAGGTTTTCATCAGGTCGTCTGACGTATAATGTGATGTCATCAGCATACATAGATATGGTGAGAGTACGGTCGGTGAAGACCAAACCTCGTGCTTGATGATGCTGACGTATCCTGGCTGCCAGTGGTTCCATTGCAATAGCAAATAGGAGGGGAGAGAGAGGGCAGCCCTGTCGCGTACCGCAGGATATTGGGAAGGAGTCTGATATGAGCCCATTCACAAGTAGGCGAGCGGTGGGCTTTGTGTAAATCAGCTTGATTAATTAAATAAAATTAGGGCTAAATCCTAGTTTGGGCAGTATGGTGAAGAGGTATGGCCATTCTAAGGAATCAAATGCCTTAGTTGCGTCTAAAAAAACAGCAACGGTTGGGAGCTTGGGATCAATTTGATGGAGGACTGAAAAGAATGTTCTCAGATTGTGTGCAGTTGACCGTCCTGGAATAAATCCAGATTGGTCCGGTCTGGCGATAAGGGACATTAGGGGTTGCAGCCTGTTGGCGATGAGTTTCGCCAGTATTTTAGTGTCTACATTGATCAGTGATAGGGGTCTGTACGAGTCACTACGCGTTGGTGATTTGTCTGACTTCAATAAGTTTATAATAACGGCCTCTCGCATCGATGGGGGGAGAACTTCTGCCTCTAATGATTCCTGATAGACATCAAGAAGACGGGGGGCAAGAGCCTCCGCATAAGTTTTGTAAAAAAGCGTGGTTAGTCCGTCTAGCCCCGGAACTTTGCCTGAGGGGAGGCTTTGAATAACTTGTGTTATATCCTCTACGGTAAAGGGAATATCGAGATATTCCCTATGAGCGGGACTCAACCATAATAGCTCCAGGGAGTCCAGATATTCAATTAGATCGGGAGGGACTGAACTCTGCGTAGCTGTGTATAGCGTTGAGTAAAAAGTAGTGAGGTGGGCATGTGTTTCGGTTTGACCGCGGATAGGCGGGGCATCTGCATCCACTAATTTGTAAATATAAGTAGGTGCAGTGTGTTGTTTCAATAGATTAGCAAGGGTTCTGCCTGGCCTATCGCCCTCCTCGTACCCTCTGGCTCTCGCCTCCTTGCCCAGAAATCTGGTTTCTCTTTCGGCCTCTACCTCAAATTCGGATATGGCGCTGCAAACTGAAGCTAAAATTGTCATGTCGTTAGTGGCATAGAATTGGGTTTCGAGGTCCTTAATGTTTTGCTCAAGTTTTGTCAAAGTGGTGCGTATGGAACCAAGGACGCCCGCTCCCTTGGATATGCATGCGCCTCGTATAATGACCTTAAAGGCCTCCCATAAGGTTGAGGCAGAGTCTACAGAGCCTTCGTTAGTACTGAAGTAGTGTTGAATTTCTTGGGCAATTTCTTCCCTAAACGCAGAGTCTAAGAGAGAGTGTGGGGGAAATCGCCAGTTGAAAGCACGAGGCAGTGTGCGGGGAATGCGCCACTGTAACATTACGGGCGCATGGTCCGAGAGAGTACGTGGCATATGTCGGACCTCCAGCGTCCATGACCTCACATTCGCTGTGAGTAACCAATAGTCCAAACGAGACCAGGCGTGGTGGTATGAGGTTATGCAAGTACCTTCCCTTAGGAGTGGATTAAGTGTACGCCAAGCATCTAGCAGCCCGTGTTCCAGAATTATAGTGTTCAGTAGTTGTGTGGCCTTAAGGTGTGGGTTGCGGGCGACACCCTCTCTATCCAGGGTGTTATCAAGTACCACATTGTAGTCTCCCCCCCAGATCACCGTATCACATCCCATGGTCACAATGTTCGCCCAGAGGTCTAGAAAAAACTGCGGGTCGTCCGTGTTAGGACCATAAATGGCCGCCAGAGTAATGGGTGTGGACAGGAGACTGCCAGTAACCAGAACATACCGCCCCCCTGTATCTATGGTGGTGTCGAAGGTGGTCCAGCCCAGTCCTCGTCTGATTAAAATTGATACCCCCCTAGCATAGTTGGAAAATGTAGCGGAGTGGATTTCCCCCCAGTATTTGTGCTGCAGCTTGGGGTCGCTGCTGCAGCGTAGGTGCGTCTCTTGTAAGAAACAAATGTCGACATGGTGTCTACATAAGTAGGAGTGTACTAGCCGTGCCTCTTTGAAGTCGTTGAGCCCACGTATGTTCCAAGTTAAGAATTTAGTAACCGACATAGGGAGTGGTGTACATGGGTGATGAAGAAATACACAATAGATAACATGCTAGGAACGATAAATTGCTTCTCTTAGAAATATTGTTACCGTGCCGACTCCAAGTGCCCTTCATGTCCTGTAAGAATAACATAAACCAATGATTGCCATCTCTTAGTTTGTGAACCCCCAATCCCCCACCCCCACCCACTACAACCTCCCAATTAGGTCGAGAATGTGTGCCCTCCCCCTCCCCTTGAAGCCCCTCAAAAACCCATTTCAAATGCAAACTCATGGGAGATCTCCCTGTGGGGACTAGGAACAACGGCAAACCCCCGCCATTTGGCAGGGTGGCCAGGCTAAGAGTATCATAAAACAAGAGGAACAAACCTACTCATCTTGGGTGTAGGAAGAAAGTTAGCTTAATTGATATTGAGATCACAGACAAAGTGCTAAGCACGCTATATCAATTGACTGCTAATGCATATAAGTATAGATAGTAAACATATTCCGATTAGCCATCATAAAGCAGCAGAGAGATGGTATTCGTAGCAGTGAGTTCAGCATAGTGGGAACATGCAATGTTAATCATTATCACTTAGAGACGGCGACGTGTCCTTGTTTCGTGGAGAGTTGTGCTGAGGTTTACGTGAAAAGATGTGTTTTGCGAACTTCAGTGCTGATTTAGCATCTGTGAAGTAGTGTGCCTGTCCATCGTGCGTAATCTTCAATTTAGCAGGATATAGCATCGCATATGGGATCGAAGAGGACTGCAGGATACGTTTCGCCGGAAGGAATTCTCTGCGTGCGGCTTGCACAGTGGGGGTGTAGTCTGGGAAAAAGGATAGGGTATTACCCTGATAGGTGATGGGACTCTTCGCTCTAGCCTCCTTGAGTATTGCGTCTCTGTCTGCATAATTGATTAAGCGCGCTATTATTGGTCGTGGTGGGGCACCAGGCACCGGTCTTGGCCCCAGCGATCGATGAGCGCGCTCGACGGTCATAATGGGCGAAAGGACCGAACCAAACAGTTCTTGCAGGAGATTGGTGATATAAGGCTCCATTTTCGAGATGGCCGTCGACTCCGGCAAGCCAAGGAGTCTAAGGTTGTTCCTGATGACTTCCAGGACTCTCTCCATATTTAAGATCTGCGATTTGGACTCAGAGTGTGACTCCTGTGTATCCGAAAGTTTGTTTTCAAGGAGGTCTAGGCGGGTTTCATGAGTGTCAACTGTTTTTTTGACTGCATCCAGACTGGATGTCAGAGAGTCAATCTTCCCATCTATAGTTTTTAAGCTTGAGCGCATTTCGAGCAGTATTGAACGTAAGTCTTCCGCCGAGGAATCTGTGTCGTCCTGCAGGTCCGGGGCCGCACCATGCTCCGGCGGGGGATCCGCAGCGCGCGTCTGGCGCTTAGTTTCAAAGGGGATTTTCGGTTGCTTGGGATCCGTCTTGCCCATAACAGCGTTCAAGCGGTAGACAAAGGTACGTTGAGCAGGCCGAGATCCATATGCTAAAATGGGATGTGCCCAGAGAGGGTGCCAAGGATGTAGCCGGCAGCACCCAGGGATCCTCCACGCCCAGGACCCGTCCCCTGGTGGTTCAGCAGCCAGTAGGCGGGGACGATCTATTTGCAGCAGCTGAGGCAAGTGGTGACACAGGCCCCAGGTAGGAGGGCTCAGGGCGGGTAGACCGCTGTACACACCAGCTATGGCAGGCAGCCTCCGATAGCGCAGCCCTGCCTCAAACACAAGAGGGTGAAACCGCAGGGGGTGAAGTAATCCCCGCGTGACCCCCTCAAGTTCGGGCCTCCCGCACGGCCCGGTCGACCAGCGCCCCAGCACCGCCAGCAGCTCACAGGAGGGTAGCAGCAGGTCCTGCAGGCCACGGAGTGAGGCAGGGAGGATCCCAGCCGAGCCGCGCAGCACCCGATCCTTCCCAGATGTCAGAGACACAAGAGGCCCGGCATCACTAACGGCCCGCCGTCGCCTCACCACACCCCCGCCGCGGACCCGCCTGTTCCGTGCCCTAAGTAAGAGGCCGGCAGGGACCCCAGCCCACGTCAGTGACTACCGGTCTGCGCCGCAGCCCCGCCGCCCAGAAGGCAAACAATGCAAGCCAGGGGGCAGGCCCAGTATCGCAGGCCTGGCTCTCAACCTAACAAGGAACGTAGGTCTCCCCACCTACCCCAGGAGCGTGGTGGTCCGCTGTTTCGTCTTCGCCCAACGGGGCGCCGGACAAGTCGGGTCAGCGCCAGGCGCCAGTAGACTTCACCGCACACTGATGGCAGCAGGCTCGGGTCTCCGTCACATCCCCAGTCGCCAGGCGGCACGGCGCCTCCCATGCAGGCAGCCCCGATGATCGGCTGTCAGGTTAGCCCGTGGTCCCCCTTAGGCAGGTCCCCGCAGCAGGATCTCGGTCGTCTGAGCCACGCAGCAGCCGCAGGGCAGGCGGCTGTCTTTGCCACGTCAGCAGCGGCTCGGTCTCGAGTAGGCCCCAAGTAGGCCCCTTGTACCAGGCCCAGACTGCCGACTCACCCCCGGCCTCCGAGTGTCCCGGCGAGTCCCCGGCAGGCAGCTCTGAGCACCAGCAGGCAGGATTACCAGTGGCGCCACGTAGACAGTCTTCCACCGCGGAGCTCACCGCAGGGCCCCAGCCGTCCAAGCCACGCAGCAGCCGCAAGGCAGACGGCGGACATTTTTGGTATTGACCCGGTCTCAGCTCCGCTATGGCAGTTAGATAACTTCCCAGCATCAGAGAAAGTGAGAACTCCCTCCACACCCTCACGATCTGATGCGCCAGCAACGCCGGCGATTTAAGCAGATTAGAGTAAATTTGAGCGATGGTATTTGTAGGATGTACAAGCCTGGCCTGCAGAGCCCCTTCAACAGGCGGCCATCTTGCAGCGCGTCGTAGCCATGCCCCCCAGCTCGGAATCATCCTTGACAGCCAACTGACCATGAAACGACCAGTGAACCTAGTCGCCTCCTCCTGCTTCCACATGCTCCACAGATCTTTAGATGGATCTCAACCAACACCAGAAAGACCGTCATGCCGGCCCTCGTCACCTGTCGCCTCGACTACAGCAACGCCCTCCACTCTGGCATCTCCACCCAGCTCCTCAGAAGACTCCAGACCATTCAGAATGCTGCAACCAGACTCATCCTGGACCTCCCCAAACGTACCCACATCGCACCCCCACCTGAGAGACTTCCACTCGTTCCCCATCCAGAAGACATGTCAGTTTAAGATCCTCATGCACACCTACAAAGCTCTCCACAACCTATGACCTGCCTACATCAACCCCCGACTGAACTTCCACCATCCCTCTAGACACCTGCGCTCCTCTTCACTCGCCCTTGCACACACCGCCGGTCTCAGTCGCAGCAGTGGCTGCTCCTTCTCCTACATCACTGCCAAGACCTGGCACAACCTTCCCCTCCAGCTACATACATCCCCCTTGCTGGCAGATTTCAGACAGAGACTCAAGACTTGGCTTTTTGATGGAGACACGGCACCCAGATACCCCTTAGGGTGACAGTGTTGCGCTTTACAAATGCTTATTGATTGATTGATTGATAATAGTGTAACCCAATGTTATCCTATGGGAGAGGTGGGCCTCACAGTAGTGAAAAAATAATTTGTGATTTTTTTCTCTACTAGGATATGCAAAACTTAAAAGTACATGTCAAACTTTCTAAATACAATGCACCCTGCCGTATGGGCTGTTTCTTGCCTACCCTAGGGGTTTTTGTTAGAAAGGGAGTATTAGGCTTGGCAAAAGTTTTATTTTGCCCAGTCAAAATGGCAGTTTAAAGCAGGATATAGGATGCAGTGGCAGAACTGGGACCTGTTTTAAGGGACTACTTGAGTGGGCAACACAATTAGTGCTGCAGGCCCACTGATAGCATTTAATTTACCAGCCGTGGGTATAAGTAAATTAAATATTAATGTCAGGTGTAAGCCAATTTTAACATGTTTCAGGGATTGAGCACAAGCACTTTAGCACTGGCTATCAGTGGAAAGTGCACAGAGTCCTAAAATAGATGGGGAATATGTATAATGTTTGGGGGAAGACCACCCTAAGGCTGACAGGTCTAACAGCTATTGTTAGCGATGCAGGACTAGGCAAAGAGAACTGTATTTTTTTCTGTACGTGATGTGCGATTTAGGCCATTCAGGCTAAAATTAATATAAACAGTTGTGGCTCTCGTTTCAGCAGTTGCTTCCATTGGGTGCCATACATAAATTTACTTGTTATAGTTTTATATAGCCAGTTAACACTGCCTTGTGGCTGGTAGCTTTTACCTGTGCGAAACTGTATCAAGGGGGAAAATCTGTTTACTGTTGTTATTTGCTTTTACTTATCACTAAGGTTATAATCTGGTGCAATATACAAAGGGGCATATTTACAAGACCCTTGCGCCACTGACGCACCACTGGTCCATCCTCCTGCCCCATATTTACAAGGACACATAAAGCCACCCTGCATGGCTTTTCCTGTCCTTGTAAATATTGCCCCTTCTCACGCAACACTTTGCGTGACATGGGTGTTACTGTGGGTGTTCCCACGCAACACCCATATATTCTGCAGCATTTCCAGATTTACGAGAATTCGTAAACCTGGAAATGTGTCAGAATGCTACATTTCTCCTTGTTTTTTCCTCTTTCTAGGGGTGCTGCATTCTACAGCACACATTGGAAGAGGAAATCACCTCTTTTTATTGTTTTTGTTATTGTTTTTGTACAGGAAAGTACCCTTTCCTGTACAGAAACAATTTCCCCGCAACGCAGGCACCCTTGCAGCAAGGCACAAGGGTGCCTGCGTGGCGCATGGCAGCCGATTGTGCGCCAGCGCTGGGGAACACTCAGGGATATGTCATATTGTTGTAAATATGACTTATCCCTGTATTTTGAAAGTGCCGCAGTGTGGCGCAGCCAAAGGGCTTGCGGTGCCGCGCTGCAGCACTTTCTTGTAAATAAGGCACAAATTACCTTGTGCTAGCAATATTGTAACCATTGTGTTTTTGCACTTGTTATCTTCCTACATCCAAATAATACTATGAATTGTGCCAAGAATATTGTATAAGGAAGTGACTTGTCATGCCTAGTTGTTCTATCCATGATCCCGAACTCCTTATCTTGAGAGGCAGAGCAAAGCCGTGAGTGCCTGTGCATCATGGGCCGGTGGACCTCACATAATCCATGAGGATTTTCTCTGTGTTCTGCTTATCTTCTGGTTTTATACGGTATCACAGGGACTCATCTTTGTAATGTGTAGAGATGCTTCATTCAGAGGTAATGCATGTATAAGCAAAAAATGAGGTGTAGGAACTTATTCAGAGAAGACTTTTTATAATAGAGAAAACTTTAATCAGTCTCTATTACTGGGTATCATTATCCCAATAAAACCTACATTTGTTCAAACTCTACCTCTTGAGCAGACCCCAATTCTAAGTATCCAACATTAAATACAAAACATGACGATTATAGTATACATATAAATATACAAAAATATTTTTTCTTCCATACGTAATCGTTTTTTAAAATGATATACCTGCAATATTCAATAGTCCATGGCAGTCCATACAGGACGTAGTCTAATGTCAATACATGCCCAAGCAAACCACAGGGCCTTTCAAACTATATGGTGTGTATTCGAAACCTATGTACAAATGTAATCCTTAGTGGGACTCCTCCATTTCCAATGGTCGACGCGTGAGTGCCTGTGCATCATGTGCCGGTGGACCTCACATAATCCATGAGGATTTGCTCTGAGTGTTCTGCTTATCTTCTGGTTTTATATGGCATCACAGGGACTCATCTTTGTAAAGTGTAGAGATGCTTCTTTCAGAGGTAATGGCAATGAACGTTCAACAAATGATGAATCCTCAGCAGTGTTTCTAAGGTCTAATTGGGAAGGGCCATAATGAGTTAATTAATGGTACCGGTTCATATCCTGCGGGGAGATCACTGTGTTCACTGTACAGCTACCTCATTGTGGTTCATTTAGTGGAAATCTTCTGAATGAAGGGTGGCCTTCCTCTGATTGGAGGGTCATCTTGTAACCGTTGATGAACTCCCTCCATTATCAATGGGGGTGGGGGGGGACCCTGAGACCTCTATTTTCCCCCAAGGACCCACCTGCCAGCCTATTTGCATCTCTAATGCCTCACACGGCACTGCTTCCTGCTTCCTTGGCTGTGACACCAGTGCAGGGTTTGTTTAGAGGCCTATCCAGGCCAACAAGCAGGCCAGGAAGCCTCGCGAGAGGGATCCTTGACCCTACAGTCCCCTGTGCCTCTGTTGTCATTTCATTACAAGGAAATCCTAGCGCTGTAATTGGTTTGATTGTATTTCCTGTGCTCAGATAAAAAAGAAATAGGCTTCATGGCTTTATATCGAATACTGGTTAATTCACTGCGATGAATTTGGCAAACGCCAGGTACAATATTTAGCTAAATTTGGCCTCCATTTGATAATATGTTCCCATAGTAATGTAGCCATTGCGAAAAACACCTTATATAATAAACATGGATTTGACAACTGAAAGTACAAACATTTGGTTGTAAATATTAAATGTGTTCGCTTGACAATCAATTTCAAATTAATCATACCTTTTGACCCAGCTTAGCTCTCTATTTCAACACAATGATCCAATTCCAATGCGAAACTGCACACTTGATTCAGGAAGGAGGCCTCCAATTTTGTAAACCAAGAATGGTTTTTGTTTAGCCGTCTCCGCCTAAATATGCCTCCATTTTATTGCAAGACAATGGGAAAAATATATTCCCTCATTTGGTTTTGAAATCTTCCTCTTTCCTGCTTCCAAATGTATTCTACTGTTCTATAATAACATTTATTTTTATATAGAATTGTATCATGTTTTTCTAATTATTTTTCTTGTATTCTATTACAGCAATTGGGAGTTGATTCGGATTCCAATTCAAGCTTCCATTTGGCCGCTGACGTAATGATCGCAGTTGGCGTCATGATAATGTGTCTCGGTTTTCTTGGATGCTGTGGTGCTATAAGGGAGAACAGATGCATGCTTCTTACGGTAGGTCTAAAAGATCAAATGTTCAAAAAGATATTTTAAGTATATATATATTTATTTTTATACATTTTCTGACAAAAATGTGCTTGAAGAATGTTTTGAAACTTGAGCAAAATTATCTGGCCATTCTTGCTAGAACAAAAGCATTATTTGTCAACACATTTATAACTGATACAAAATGTTGTTTATGAAACTAGCAGTGAATACAGCAAACACATGTTTATAAAAGTTTTCAGCCATATCTGGAGGACAAATCAAAGATATGAACTAATTTTGAAGGCTGAAACTGTTTTGGTTTTTGTCTTTATTTTTGTACAAAAGAAAAAAAAGTGCATGCTAATAATAGGAAAAAAGCCCTCCCTCCCCCCAAAAAAAGATAATACCACACGGTGTGTCACTGGGTTGAATGGGCCCGCGTACGAACTGTTGTGTAGATAATTGTCCCCTTGTGACTACAGTTCCACTAAATGCATTGGAAAAACATTAATACAGCAGACATGATCGGTGGTAGAATAGTAAGAATGCCACTGGTGCAGGTGTTTAAAATTGTTTTCAGTGAGATAATGCATGTCAGCTATTTGTTTCATGAATCTGTGTTATGTTATGTAATGTGTATTTGTTAAGTGCACTAACATCCGCAAGGATGTCCTTCCTGGTGCTCAGCAGGTGTATGTGCCTAGCCCTGCCTAAGATAGGTTGGTTAAGAAGAGAGGAGGAGGCTCTGATGCAGGCGGGGCTCGTATCATGGAAAAGAGGCGGGTGGAGGGGGTTTTGTGGGGGGGGTTGAAAAGGAGGACGAGGGAGATCAATGTAAAAAATAAACGTACCTGCTGCCCTCCAACGCGTCGCTCTCGACTTCTCCTCTCTTCTTCGGAAGGCACAGGCACCCAGCTTGCCCTGCGGCCAATCCTGAAGCTGCTGTCACAGGAGACCAGCTTCAGGATTGGCCATAGCACTCTCAATTTGCACTCCAGGACAGACTGTGAGTCTGTGACTGTTCTCTCCAACCCAGCAGCGTTGCTGGTCTGGAGAGAACTTTCACTGTGCATGATGGTTTGGCCGGCCCAAACCGTCATGTGCAGTGAAGGCAGTGCACATACCACTCCCCTCAGTGCCTGTCATCAATGTGGCCCCACCCCCAAGTGTCAGCATAGGAAAATAAAACAGGTTTTAAACCCGTTTTATTATCGTTTAATTTTTCATGATTTGGAGGGTGCTGGCAGGGGGGGCGACGCTCCTCCGCCATAGCAGAGGAGCCGTCTCTGCTCTGATGTAGAGTGGGAGGCCATTCCACGCTTTTGGAGCAATGTAAGAGAACGCCCGTTCTCCAGATGTGGTCCTGTGGAGCGGAGATGTCTGGATGATTGGTGGCCCCTTTGTCCAGCTTCCCCGTCAGGATTTTGGCCTTGAGAGGACTATACTTGGGGATTGTGGTATCAAGAGGAATGTGCGTGGCAAGGGTGTGTAAGTGTTAACGGAACTGGATGCGAGATAGCTCATATTGTTCTTGAATCTCTTGGAATGTATGTAGATGGGTGCTCGTCCAGACGCCCCTGGGTGAATGATTCCTATTGTGTCCCATTTCGAGAATTCCTTTAGCTGTACAGTGTGGAGTAGCCATGTCCCCTGCCAGAGGAGGGTCATTCCTGTCAGTTTCTGATCCCAGTTCGTGAGGTGGAGGGCCACCCTCTAGGATAGAAAATCTGCCCGTGTGAACTTGACAGGTACAGGGGGATAGGAGCCCATTAGATGATGCCTAATATCTTCTCATGTATACCCAGTATAGTCAGTACTGCCCAGTAGGTCGCATCATCCCAGCCCCCGCTAAGCCAGTCGTTCATCACAAATAATTGTGAGGCCAGTTAATCGCAGTACAGATACAGCATTCCAAGGTCACAATCATAGGGAGACAGCTGACAATAGATCAGGGCGATCTGCGAGCGGTGGCCTGCCCATGGAAATCTACAGATAGGAAAATTAAAGTCTTGAAACCATTTTCTGAGGAGTAGGAGTGGGTAATTCTGGAAGACATACAGGAACTGAGGGAGTACCATAATTTTATAAAGGGCAATTTGCCCTAGGACATGGAGGGGAAGACGCCTCCATTTCTGGAGGTCAATCTTCAAGGAGATGAGACAGATTAAGGCTCCATGTCAATTCTGGGAGTACTGAGATATAAATGCCCAAGTATTTAAATGATAGGCGGCATATCGGGATGTTAACCGTCCACGAGTGGGCACATAAATCGCCCTTTAGAGGGACCAGCAGGGACTTTGCTTTGTTGACTCTTAGCCCAGAGGCCTCCTCGTACATGTCAAGTATTTCCAGACATCTCGGGTCCAAGGTCTACGGGTTTGCAATGAAAAGTACACGGTGACACATTCCCCAGGCCCAGAGTTCCACGCCCACCCCTGTATCTGGGCATCATCGCGTATGAGCCGTGCCAGGGGTTCAATTCTCGCACAAATAAGAAGGACAAGAAGAGGCAGCTCTGCTGGGTGCCTCTGTGGATCAGGAAGGGGGAGAGAGGTGCCCACTGATCTGGACCTGAGCCTAGGGTGGGAATACAGGAGTGCCATGAGCCTGCGAAAGTGGGTTCCCAACTTGGCTCATTTCAGAATTGAGTTCAGGAAAGACCAGTAGACGCTGTTGCAGGCCTTATCAAAATCTATCTAAAGCAGAGTTGATGGGTGCTGGAGTTGATGCACCTGAGATATGTAGGGGGAAGTGAGGCGCAGTGGCCAGAGTGGCTGACTCTGGAGCGTGGGGCTCACAGTTCGATCTCGGGCCCCGGTGGCAGCTCAGCTCTGCATCATGTGACTCTGGGCAATAGCTCACTTAATCTACCCAACAGGCCCCAGCGCCTGGACAACCCTAGGAGTGATAAGTCATGCTTTACAAATCTGGAATTATTATATTGGCCACTTGCATCCTCTGGATGCTGTGGCAAGTGCCCCGCGCCAGCAAGGACTCTCATTTTTTAGGATGAATTAGATAGGGCAGTGTCTGCCGTAACCGATTTGTCAGCACCTTGGCGAACACCTTAATTTCGGCATTGGTAAGGGAAATGGGCCTGTACAATGCACATTTGTCAGACGGTTGACCTGGCTTAAGGATCACCACAATTGCAGCCATATCCAGTTCGAGTGGGAAGGTACTTGCTTCTGCTGCTGCTGTACACAAGGCTAGAAGGTGAGGAAACAGGAGATCATGTAATGCCTGGTAGTATTTGACTGGGAACCCGTCTGGGCCCGGGGTTTTACCCAGGGGTATCTCCGATATTGCTTCGGTAATATCATTAACTGTGAGCAGCTCATCAAAGTCACAAGCTACTGATGGAGGGATCAACGGCAGAGGGATTTCGGCTAATGGTGGGTGGACTCACTCTCGTGGGAGTCAGGGTATGTGGCTGTATAACTCTTTATAGTTGTCAGCAAACACCTGCACTATTTTGGGGTTGAGGGCTTTCGCTCGCCCCTCAGCATCTATAATTTGCTGTATCTCCCTGGAAGCGATCTCTCTAATGGCCAGTCGATAGAGTAGTTTTCACGATTTATCTCCATCCTCATATACCTGTCTGGTTGATGCCCTTCAACACTGCAGCACCTCTTCTAGTCAAACCTGTTTCACTGATGTCCTTGCCACCGTTAGCCAACGTGTGACCGCGTTTGTTGTTCGAGGATTTGAATCTCTAGGGTTTCGTAAAAGTTTCTGTTTCTCCTGGCCCCGGATATATTCTTTGGCAAGTCCTCAGATTGTGGGTTAGCTGGCTCGCCAGATAGTGCAAGCCGATTGGACAGTGCCCTGATTTTCCTCGGAGTAGGTTTGTATCTCAGACCCTCTGTATTCAGTGCATTCTCGGTTACTCAGGTCGGAGGGCCGACTCTGGGGATCCCAGTTCTGCCATGAATGGTGTATTGTCAGAAATACTTTGCGGCAGGGTGGCTTACTTGAGCCAATTGGAGGACGTCAGCAGCTGGGAGCCAGAGGAGATCAATCCACGATCTGGTCTTGTGTGCCGCTGACATGTGGGTGTATGCGGCGTCTTTTGGGTGCCATATTCTCCAAGTGTCACAGAGCCACATGGAGTCCGCCCAGGCAGTAAGTAATTGGGAGTGGGAACTGCATTCCAGTCCCAGGGGGGCTATCGAGTCAATCTCTGGGTTGGGAACTGCGTTGAAGTCTCCCCCCGCCACTGTGGTACCCTGTGGGAATGTCAGTAAAAGGGTAGTCAGTGAGTCTAGTATGCAGGAGAGGGGCTGGTTCGGCACATACACCAATACAAAATTATATTGTTTGACATCAGGATAGCCCCTTATCCCCACGTATCTTCCCTGGGGATCAGAGTGCATGGTGGTCACTGCTAGTGGGAAGCCTTTATGTAAGAAGATAGCCATACCCCAGGAGCCCCTGGAGAACCCAAAGTGATAGACTCAGCCTTATCCCTGCGGGCGAAGCATTGTGCCCCAAGAAATGGGTTTCCTGAAGTATAAGAACCACTGGTTGGTATCGCTTAGCATAGCGGAGGACTACAGATTGTTTTATTCTATCCAGCATACCATTCATTATCCAAGACAGAATTTTAAGGGGTGTCTTTTAGACTGGGGGCTGACTTTTTAGGGCTGGAGCTGCACGATGGACTGAGAGTGAGGTGGTGTGGCCGTGTTATACGTGGCATCTTTGGTGTGGTTTCCCCTGACTTTTTGCCTCTACCTCCTGCATTTTTGACTGTGTGATGGAATTCATTTTTGTTGACTTAGATGATTTGTGCACTTTGCCACTGCTGATCAGTGTCAAAGTGCAAGTGCTCCCTAGTGAAATTGTTATTATGATTGGTTATCCATGATTGGCATATTTGATTTACTGATCCCCAGTCCAGTGCACTGTGTGTGCCCAGGGCTTGTAAATCCCCTGCTACCAGTGGGTCTGCAGCACTGATTGTGCCACCCACATGAGTAGCCCTGTAAATGTATCTCAGACCTGCCACTGTAGTTTCTGCACGTGCCATGTCGACCTGGCAAGTGCACCCACTTGCCAGACCCTAACCTTCCCTTTTCTTACATGTAAGGCACCCCTCAGGTAGGCCCAAGGGCAGGGTGCAGTGTATAGAAAAGGTGGGACATGTACTGATGTGTGTCACATGACCTGATAGTGAAATACTGCCAGTTTCGTTTTTCACTACTGAAAGGCTATCTATACCATAGGCTAACATGGGAGTTACTTTGTAACCTCTTACAAGTATAACTTTCCATTGAGACAAGATAGAGAAGTAGAGTTTAGGCTCTCTGAACTCAGAATTTAATAACATATCTTTTTAGGGAGATGGTTTTTAAATTATGTGTTCGAAAATGCCACTTTCAGAAAGTAGGCTCTTTCTAATTTAACCATCCTGTGTGCCTCTTCTGTTTTGTGTATTGACTGTCTGGTTTTGGAGTGACAGGGGCTGGGAATGAGCACTCACTGTAGACAACCACAAGGGGGGTTGAGGTCTGTCCTGCCTTTCCTGGGTGACTCATAGCTGGGCTGAATAGACCTTGGCTGCATTTAGAGTGGTGGGAGGAGTTTCGCTTGCACCTGAATAGGCAAATGTCTCCTCTCCACAATGCTGTCTCCACCTCCTGTAGCGATGCTGCACCATAGCGGACAGAACTGGTTTGGAATGGGTTCAGAGACCCTTGCCAGAAACAGAACAAAGAGAAAATGGGGTATAAGTATTGGACCTTAAACTCAGGAGATTTAGATCACTTCTAGATTCAAGAGGAACCTCTGCAAAGGAGAAGAGCTGGAGAGCTGTAAGGAGGAGAACTGTGTTACTGTGTGTTTAGAGTACAAATACTTTACACATTGCCTTTGGGATATGCCAGTCTGCTCATGCCAAGCTACCAAGGGGGTGAGCAGGGGTTATCTAAAGTGTGTAACTCCCCTACCCTGACTAGAAGCAAGGGTCCCTATTTGGATAAAGGTGCATACCTATGCCAAATAGAGACCCCCTTTTCTAACAGCTGTGGTGTGGCCGTGATGCAGGTGCACTGGACTGGGCGATCTATGAGTATGTGGACGTGCTTGTGGTGTGTGTGGCTGTGGAGCTGAGTATACAAACAACAAGAACAGATGTAACTTCCCCTCCACCAAACCTACCCATACTTCTACCCATGAAGCATCTGTCACCCTAAAACTAAACATAACTGGGCTCATGTAGAAAACTGCCAGACCAACACCTATTTTAGGGGCCTCCTTGTGTGCAGGATTATTGCCAGTTTGCATTTGATTGCTTAAGATTGTCAACTGTTGCCACATAACCTGTGTGGACAATTGACCCCCTTCTGCCAGATTCAGCAGGGCGCCCTGCCGGGATTTCCGCTCTGAGGGTCAAATAGCTCTGTTGTACACTGCGCTCATTCCACTTGAGTGTCGCCTCTGGACTGTACCAGCTTGGCCTCCAATCCCGAAAAGTCCATACATCCTCGGTGCTGAGTGCAGTTTTTACAGGACCTTGAGCACCTCTTCCTCGGAGGATTGGAGAGCAGGTCGAGGGAGACCATCATCTCTCTTGTACCAGCCTCTCCTGACTGTTGAAGTTCTCTCCATTCTGTTGCCCACTCCAAGGCTTGTTCTGGTATTTTAAAAAAACAGAGGGGCATATTAGCAAGACCCACGTTAAAATTATCGCCGTTTTAGCGGCAGGAAACTGCCGCTAAAACGGCGTTAATGGGCTTGCTAATATGCGTTATAGAATTCCAATAGAAGCCCAGGTTAGATGTGCAGGACATCTAACCTGGGCTTCTATTGGAATTCCATAACGCATATTAGCAAGCCCATTATCGCCGTTTTAGCGGCAGTTTCCTGCCGCTAAAACGGCGATAATTTTAACGTGGGTCTTGCTAATATGCCCCAGAGTTTTAGAGTTAAATATCCCTTTCAATTTTGCTGGGAAAATGAGGATGTACTGAATCTGGAGGGCCCAGAGTTTTTGCTTGAACTCATCGAAGGAGTGTCTGCGCTGCTGCACCACTCATGTTTTGGTTTAGGAAAATTTAGGTCTAGCTGGTGCTGGCTCCTCAAAGAATGGCATATCACTCCCTATAGTTCAGCATCCTGGCTATCATTGGGTGCACTGGGGCCCGAGGGGGTTGCTGCATCAGGCACCTAAGGGTTTGCTCCACCACAGCGACAGTTCGCTATCAGTGACCCATGACCGGAGCCAGTCCTCCAGGAAGCGCTCTGAATCCTGGGTCTTTGAGCCCTCGGGGAAGCTGACGAACCACAGGTTGTGTCTGCACGACCGGTTCTCGGAATCTTCGGCCCTTTCCATTTGTGCTGCAGTTCTGACGAGCAATTTGGAAACTTGGGTATAGAGGCGGGCCACCTCATCCTCTACTATGAGCACTCAATTTTTGGCCATGGTGATGCAGCCACTGACATTTCACAGGGCCTGGCACAGCAGCATGACATCTGCTTTAACCTCACCCACCTTGCTTTCTACTGCATGGCTTGTGTCCTGGATTGCCTATAAGATCAAGGCGAGATCAGATTGTGCTAGATTTTGTTGTGATGGGGGTGACCCTTCCTTTCCCCAGTCCTCTCGGGGACGGCATCATGAACTGGTCAATCTTCATTTGAGCCTCTGCTGGGGGTGCAGGTCTATCTTTCCCTATAATGTTGGGCCTGCGCAGAGTGCCAGGTCACCTGCAGTACTACAGATGGGTCACGGCCCGCTTGCCTCTAGTGCAGCACAAGCAGCCACAGCCAGTGAGCTGCCGCAGCCAGGGCCCCTATACCAGCAACCACCATGGGTCTACCCCTCAGGTTACCCTCTGCACCCCAGATGGGCTTTGCCTCGCTTGCCTAGAGGCAGCACAAGCAGCCACAGACAGATCCCCTGCATCAACAGCCACCGGGAGCCCAGAGCCCAGTGACCCCAAGTCCAGAACCCACAGGGTTTAGTCCATAGCGAGCAGGCTGGCCAATCAGGTGTACTCCGTGGCTCTCCTTAACATGTGGATAGGCTTCATTCGGGTTTGTCGCCTGACATACACTCTGACCGGGCCCAGCAGCCGACCTTCTTTCTAAGGGCCCAGTGGCCGGATCGATGTCACTGTCCAGGGTGCAGATGCGGCCCGGCAGTACTCACTAACCATGTGGGTCAAATGGGCGAGGGCTGTCAGTAATGCAGTGGTTCTCCTGGCCCCGGGCTCATCTCTGCAGTCTCCCCGGCACCCCCCCATTCTGATCCTCATGCCTAGCGCGGCCGGACTCTACCTCTCAGCAGCAGGCACACAACTGCTCGGTTGCATTCACATCGGCGGTGCGTCCACGAGCTGCCTGGGCGCCGTCTCCTCAGCTCGAGGGGCAACTGCCCCAGTTAGCCCATGGCACTCCACTCACCCTCCTTGTGGGCCGCCATCTTAAGATAGGTGGTGCACGGCTTACTCTCTCTGGTGGGGGGGGTCACTGGTCTCCTGGCACAGTGCCTCAATACCTCAAGAGCCCCACAATCCAGGTGGTGTCGGGGGGTCTAATGGTGGAAGATTGGCCAGGATGTGAAAGGATTTATGATGAAGGTCAGAGCGGCGCAAAGATGTGTCCGTCATCTTGGCCTCTGTGGCCACATTCCTCCATTCCCAGATTTACGAGGAGACTTTACCTGTTGGCCAAAGGAGAGACTGACTTTCCGCAGTCTTTGGTGGTGAACCCCTTATGAGACAACTTTGTAGGCAAACCTTCCCTTCTTACTGAGGCATTGTGTTGGCATTGTGTTGTCAGATCCGGTAAACAAGAAGGTAGAGGATGCCATGCTTTTTCTGCATCCATTCAGAAGGGCAAGGATTTCTCACAGTTGCTAACTTTTATAGAGATTCAAGCTCTTTTTTCATCTGAGGTAATGTTTGACAACTTGAGTGCAACTACTTCTGCAGGATCCGTGGTGGCCAGACGCCATCTCCATTTGAGAAATTGGAAGTTTGAAGCAGCGCAGAAGAACTGTCCTCTCAAAATGCCTTTTTCAGAGGCTGTTCGATGAGGAACTAGAGGAGGTATTAAGAATGTCTTCAAGAACCAGAAGCCCTCCCAGCCTTTTGTCACAAACAGATGTCTTGAGAGGGCGGTAAGAAGAAATATGACTGGAAAAAGAAGAGGAATCATTTTTACCAAAGCAGGTCTCAGCCAGCAAGGAAGAATAACTCCAAACAGGGTTCCTGACTATGCTGGGGATCCTGGTGGTCTGGTGGGAGATCAACTACTTCTGTGTCAGCAGGTATAGAGGGACTTAATTTCAGAGAGATGGCTGAAGCAGGTAATTTCTCAAGGCTACCTGATAGAATTACACCCAGACTTCCCAGAGCCTCATTTTGTACAAAACTGCCTGTGCGACCTGATCAGCAGGAGAGCTTTACAGGCCAGTATCTCACTCTTGAGTCAAAAGAAGGCAATTCTCCCTTGTTCCTCTACTGGCGAAAGTTTTCCTGGTTCAAAAGGCGTCAGGGGATTTCAGGAATGAAAACAGACCTGAGGTTCCTGAATCTCTTTATCCTTACAACCCATTTCAAGCTGAACACTCTTAAGAGGGGTTTTCCTTTGATCTCGTAGGGGGATTTTCATAATGAAAAAAGACCTTACCTGCATTTCCCAATTTCCCTTCACTATCAGAGATTTCTCAGATTTGCCATGGGAGGTTTCCACTACTGTTTCCGTATCTTGCCATTTGGCCTCAAAACCTTCCCCATGGTACTCTGGCTCCAGTGATGGGTTTTACATGCTCAGGGGGTACCAGCTAATCCATATTTAGATGACCTTCTTATCCAGTCTCCTTCTCTCAACAAGTCGAGTCAGAATACAACTTCCAGACACTTCAGAATACAACTTCCAGACACTTCAGAAGTTTGGGTTTCTAATCAACTGGCAGCACAAGTCGAACCAGGGGGGACCACAAACAGAAAAACAGTTCCGCGACTTTTTATGAAAAGACAATGGTTAATTCAGAGAGGAAATGCTTCAGCTGAACTGTAAGGCAGGGAGAGCCTCCTGTGATGTAAAACCGTGATGTGGTGTAAAAACGAGGGAGGGGCAGACAGATAAACAAGCCTTCTTGCCAGAGTGCCTGCTTCCCTGAAAGAAATGTAAATGTACACAATTGGTCAATACGCAAATGTAAAGGGTGCTTGTAAGCCGGTATTGGCTTTAATTGATAGAATCCCTTGAAGCTTCCAGATGACACACATTTATTCTTTTTGAGTGGTCTTGTAAGGTAGGTACCAGCTAAGCTGTGAAGTGTGTGCTTTTAAAAGACAGTTATAAATACCAATTTGCTTTCTGATGACACAGATTTATCTGTTTTGAGAGGTATTGTAAGGGAGCTACCAGCTAAGCTGTGAAGTGTGTGCTTTTAAAAGACAGTTATACATTTTGTTTTACACTACATACAGTCTGGGTTTTGCTAAAATCTATATTTTGGAAGCATTTTGTAGCAGCCGATCCTATATTGTTTGTAATGCAAGTTTCAAATAACGATTTCCATGTTCTCAGTGCTTTCTGTCACAGACTGGGACCTTTTAGCACTAAACATACACAAGTCAGTATTCTTAACTACACCAACCAGGATTCTATTCTGTGGCTTTATGGTGCAGTGCATTAACTAATAGAGGTTTCATAATGTGCGATAGTGAATTTCCCACTGATTAACATAACTTGCAATTCATTTTAATTTAAGCTCTGTGTTATTTTATATGTCGTTACATGAAGGTGAAAGACCGAAAAAAGTTACAGAATATATATATTTTTTTAGCCATGCCTTTGATCACAGACCCACGCCACTAACTCTGCCCCCCTTGTGCGTAGCATCACAGTTCCCATACTTTTTGTAATGAACTTCGACCATTGATTGGCAGAAGTCCAATCTTCAAACTTTTTAATGACTGGATTACATAAGATCTACCTTCTATACAGTGTAGGGTATGGTGCTGCTCCCAGAATCCAGGAAGAACAAACCCAGGACTGTGGTACAGAATCTAATGTTGAAGCAGGAGGCTCTGGCCAGGGAGTTGTTTCCTGTCCTTGGGAATATGGTATGAGACTATCTATTCCCCTTTATAGATTCTGTTCTGATGTAAAGGATACCATTTTTGTGTTTTTTCTTTTTTCAGGCAGCAACTCTGAGCATTGTTCCTTGGGCACGACTCCACCTGGGCCAAGTAGTTTCCTTAAACTGAGTCACTGGCAGCCTTGTTTTCAGAGTTATTAGTACCTAAACCCGGTGACTTCATCAGTGCAAAACAATATAGCATGGTAGACAATTCCTCACTCTCGGAACAGAGATCCTCTGTTCACCTACCCCAACCCAACAGTCCTCACCACAGATGCCAGCAGTTTTGGGTGCGGGAGGTCCTGAAAACTAATACTGCTCAGGATCATTGGGAAACATCAGAACGGGGGAGATCTTCCAACTGCAAGGAACTCATGACAGTCTGGAGAGTCATTCTAACTTTTTACCATCTAATACATGGGAGGGATTCAGTGGTCCAGACGGACAATACTGTGGATTTGTATCTGAGCAGAGAACAACTTCCTAAACCTCAGAGCCATTTATATCAGGCGAACCCTGAATACTTCAGCAGACTGCCTTGGCAGGACCCTCCTGAGTGCACAGGATTTTGTCCTGAGTCCTCTCATATTTCAAGAAATATGCAGAAGGTGGGGAATCCCTAGGATAGATCTGTTTGCAGCACGGCAAAATTCCCATGGCAGTGGACATGGATGCTTTGACCGGTCCCTAGCCAGTGGGTTTCCTCTACGCCTTTCTTCCATTCCCCTAACTAACAATCTTAAAGGAGGAAGAGGCAGAGATGTTGTTAATTTTCCTCTTTTGGACTAGAAGACCTTGGTCTCCTTTGCTGAAATGTCTACAGATAGAACAGGAATGGATTTTGTTGTTATCTCCTCCTCCTCTGGATATTCTTCCTCTTCCTGCAGAGATTCTGGCCCCTAATGGACTATCGGCTTGGAGGGCGAGAGTGAGGTCTTTCTCGAAACAGGACTGTCTCTGTATGTTTCTAGTTCCCTGCAGGCATCTAGAAGGGGGTTTGCTAACAAATCCTACAATCATTGGGCCTCATTTGAGTCATGGTGGTCACATCCTATCTCTATCCTAACATTTGATGTATTACAATTCCTTAAGGAGGGTTTTGATAATGGACTATGGGTCCAGGTATGGCTACTCTTAGACTTCAGTGGGCTGCTATTCGTGCATTTAGGTCTCCTTTGAATAACCTTTCTCCAACTGAATCCTTAGTACCAAAGCTCTTTACAGGCTTTGAACGTTTGAGATCAAAAGTATCAGCCTTTTCCCTTCTTGATATTTACCCTTAGTTTTGGCTTCCCTGCAAAAGGTCCCATTCCAGCCTTTAAAGATATCATCAGAGAAGTTCCTCACATGCAAGACCTTTTTCCTAGCAGCCATTACCACCACTTGGTGCTTAGATGAGTTAGGGGCTCTTGTTTGTATACATCCCTACCCTAAGGTTTTTGCGGTCTGTATAGTTCTCGCTCTGGGCCCAAAAGCTCTGGCGAAAGTAAATTCCAAAATTCACAGAGGCCAAGAGATTGTTCTCCCTGTGTTTGGAACAGACTTATGAAGTGTAGGCCCTTTGATTCATCTTTTGGATGTGGTAAAGACTGTTACGATCTGAATAGAGCAGTCAAATATACGGTTCAGATTTCCTATTTGTCAGTTTCAGGCCTGTGAAAATCGATGAGAAACCTTCCTCTTCCACATTAGTAAAGTGGATAAAGGTGGTCATATCATTTGCTTACTAGGATTGTGGCACAGAAATCCCTGGTTGCATTAGAGCACACTTCACTATAGATGTGGCTGCCTCCTTGGTGGAATGAACGATGCCTCGATTGGAGATATTTGAAAGGGTGCCTCTTGGGCTTCTTTTTTTGTGGCTTCTTTTTTTGTTGCACACTATAGATTGCAGTGGCTCAGGGTTCTGAAATGGCATTTGGTTCTCAGGAACTTCTGGGTTCCATTTAGGGGTACACGCTTTTTTTGCTTGTTTAATTATTACCATTCTGGTACCTTGAAATATGTCAGAAGAGCATGAAGGGTGTGAGAAGAATGAAAACAAAATTCTTTTTTACCTCTATCCAAGTCTTCTGGTTGTTTTTGTCAGATGATGAAGTAATATCTTCGTTTTGGTAGACCTCAAATCGTAAGGAATGGGATGTGGAAAGAGATGAGGAGATAATGACCAGATTACTTACCAGTAATCTCCATTGCTGATTGTCCTTACTCGTCCCAGTACTTACGATCCACCCTCCCGGCGTCCTTCATAGTCCTAGCTTGGGCTTGGTCAAGAATAGGAGGTCATAGAGGAGGAGAAAGGCTTTAAAGGTGGGGTCTGTCAGTGTATGGAAAGGGAAAACAGCTTGGAAAGAAGTGACATACTGGGGTGAATAGGCACACTCACTCAAATTGCAAGTACTGGGATGAATTAGAGTAATGAAGATTAACAGTAAGTAATCCAGCCATTATTATGACATTCTATTGATTTCTCATGTATGTATGAATATATCCTGAAGCTATGATCCCATGTTTGGCAATTTTTAAGCATTCAGATTTTCACGGGTTTTTTTTTAATGTGTCTTTTCACCCTTTTTTACAGACTTCATAAATTCCTGTTTTCATGCTCATAAAGTGAATATTTGTTTATGAACTAAAGTTCAGGTTCAGTGTGGGGCGGGGATTGATATAGCACTTCAATGGGATCCTGTACGATTTCAACATCAGTCCTCTAGATGTGCTGTAAATGATAATTTCTATTGCTAAGTTAAGTGCAATATGTTACATCAAAGGTTCCCTGTGTTATTTTCAGAATCATTTTTAGCCAAATTGACTAAAGAGTTTTCCAGCGCTAAGATAGCCAGTCATAAGACTGTCCTAAGTCATGTGAGAGGACAATGGTTTTGCCTTGGTTCAAGGCAGTCTGGAGACTCTCTTTTCTGGTTTAAGGCAATCTTAAGACTGGTGGGCATAGCTCACAATGGATGCTTTACTTCGTCTCTACAACAATTTTGGGCAGTTTTTCTGAGGGATGCTTAACTTAATCACAGAGTTGTTTTTTTATAATAATTTACCGGGAAAGATTCTCAGCACTGGCCCCACGTTTTCCTACTTCCTTCCTTTAACATTTCCATTTACCTTACCACTTATTAATTATAAAGTTTCCCTTGCCCCATCCCAAACACATACCTATATCCTTACTGATTTTATTGTTTCACTGCTTTTGTGCTTTTAAATTTACTATCTTGATATTTCTGCATGTCATGGTAATGGATCAGAAAATAGCTCATCGCCTAATCAAATAGTGTTATGCGCGTTATTTTATTAATAACATTTTTGCAATGAAATGTATATTGTTTGCGTTGTCTGTAGCTTCTCATTTAAAATGTGCCTCCATCCCATGGATCACATACCTGCATGTTCATTTGGAAACATCAGTCCCAGTATAAAGAATTTTCTTTATTTGGTATTTGTTTTATCTTGTATCCCTGAGACGGTTCAATGGATTTTGTTGATAAGAGTAGATATTAGTTTAAGATGGCAACTCTCTAAATAAAACTGGAACATGGTGGCTTAAAGCGGCTTCTGTAATGGTTTGTTTTTCTTTCTGTTTTAATCCTAGTTTTTCATGATACTTTTCATTATCGTGGCAATACAAGTAACAGCAGGGGTCATAGCAATGGTCTACCGGACAAAGGTAAACTTAATTCAAAACCTTTGCAGTTCTTTATAGTTCTTTGTTATATTAAATATGTTTTCAGGATAGTGGTCCCAATCCTGATTATGCTTTTATTTACAGATTGAAGAACATATAAAACGATCGCTGCAATCATATGTGCCATTAACAAAAAATCATAAATTTGCAGACAAGCTCAACGTTTATCAGGCAGAGGTAACTTGATCCCAGTGTTTCAAATATACATTTTGTACATTGCATGTGTGAGTACTTAATATAAATGCTCTCATTCGGATAAGCTATTTGCTATTACATACCTTGATAACAGATTCAGATGCTTAATAGCACAATCTGTGCTGAAATTGCTTATCAATAGACACTTGTACAAAGCAGTAGGAGCAAGAAAATGATGTACACATAAAAATCCGATTGAAATCCTTCACCAGGACTTCTTACACTTTGTTTACGTGGGGGAGGAGGGGGGTGGCGGCTCCTTCCTGGTTTGTTTTTAAATTGTGGGACAATACTTTTGGAAATGAGTTGTTTAAGAATACATGTTGAATGGGATCAGCGTCTTTTATTGTTTAATAAATTGGTGATTACGTGTTTTTAATCTTCATTTGGAACATTTTCGACGAACAGGCTGACATTAGTGTACTCGTCAGCCCACCGCCATCTTGATTAGTGCTCTAGTCTTGGCTTGATGGTACCCTACTTAAGATGGCCTGCTGCATGCAAGCCCTTCTGCGACCGTCCGCACAAAGCTGCCCCCGTCTCTGGCATGCTGTCCGTTGGACTAACAATGAAGTCTTCTAACACGGTGGAGATGGTAAGTCAGAGAGCTATTAGTGAGTGCTTAAAGCAAATTGGCAGAGAGTTTTTAAGAGGTAGCTCCCTGGAGACATATATTCTCAAGGACTTATCGCCGATTTATCGGCACTTTAGCGCCGCAAAAGTGGCGATAGATTTATCACCCTATTCTCAAGCTGGTGCAAACTGCAGATATCGCCAGTTTTCCAGCGATAGCTTCCGCAAAAAACATCGCCACGGATGAGAGCGACAACTAACGCTAATGATATGCAGAGTAGGCGTTCCCGTGCAAAAACACACGAAAACACCACTTCGCAATATTCTCAACGACCAGCCAGATCTGCGATGCGATCCAAAAACAGGTGATAAGGCGCGTTAGCTGCAGGGATTTAACACCTGCCTTTTACTGGTGTTAAGCAGGACGACAACCTGCAGTATGAAAGGGAGCCCAGCCCAGAGCCACATCTGAAGACCAACACATGTCATGGAGCTACTGATCATTCAGCTCGGAGACCCAAGAGGTCCATAACACCCACCGCCACCACCCCCAGGTCCCCCCCCCCGGACTACCACCGAGGCAGCGCAGAACAAGACAGCTGACCTTCCGAAAACGGCATGGCCCCTCAGCCACACAATTGCAGAATGTGGGGAGAGGTGGGAACCAAGTATGTGTGAAGGAGGCAAATCACCCATGAATAAGAATGTACACAATGCCAAGTGTGGCGGTGATGTGCTGGACAGACTTCAGTATGCAGAGCACAGACACGTCCATGTGGACATATACTGCTGGTGTTTGTACTGTTGTGGACAGTGGACGCAACCATGTTAACTCAGGCAGTGGGGAAGACCTTGGTCATGTAGCTGTGTCGTCCCCCCCTGTAAGCGTAAGCGGAGTGGGCTTGTCCGGCGTACGCCAGTCCAGTGTAGGGGTGTGAAGAATTTGCCCGGGGGTCTGGGCGTGGTTCAGTTCTGGCCTGGACAAGGAAGTAACTAATGCGTGTGTCTCTGTTGTAGTGTCGGCGCCACCCGGCCCGCAATCGACAATGTTGCAATGTAGCATGCACCCGGAGGGCGGGCTCGCACGAACAGAGAAATGAAGGAGCGCAAGACCGCTCGGGGTCTTGGCTCATACATGCCAAGTGTTGTGTGTATCTGTATTGCCGCAGCATGAGCCAAATGCCTAGCCTTAATCGCAGCACGAGTTCAGCCAGGCATGAACTCTACATCTGTGTCCGCCCTATCCTTACCATAGCTCTACACTCACGGGGCCGCCCACCTTCAACGGCCAACATCACAGTGTCGTAGTCAGGCTTGTGGACATGCGCAGACAGGCATGACAATGGTGTGCCGTAGGAGTGCAAGTGATGCAACCGCGCACGCACACAAGTAAATAGGCTCGGGGGGAGGGAGGAGCAGCTGTGAGGCAACGTAACACACAGTGATGCCGCTCATTTGCCACATGCAAGACATGTCAAACATGAATCCCAAAGTCGCACACATCCCACCCCCAACAAGCCACATCACGTATCCTGAATGCAAGCAGATGACTAACTAACATTAGGGATGAAAGCTCCTTTGTCTGAACTATCAGGCGGAAGCACATCTGCACCTCCGACCTCGGAATTGCATGTGCCCGGCACCCCCTGACAGATACTATAGCAGCTGATGACGACTCCCACACTAAGCACAGCCCGATGAAAGACCAACGTATACAAACCCCACACACAGAAGTCCATGCTCGAAGTTATCTTTCATGGAATGGCCTTCACACTTACTCCCACACCATCCCAGGCATACAACCGTTGCACACTAAAACAACTCATTGATCCGAGCTGTGGCATTTCATCCACAGAACTGGCGCAGGTCAGAACAGTGCCGCTTCAACCAGAGCCACTAACGCAATGGCAGAACATCCCGAACACATGCACAACCCCTGTCACGTGGAACTGTACCGTGCACGTAGGCTGCATTTACTGGGGGCACTGCCATTGGCAGTGCTGCGGATCAGTTACCGGCTAAGCTTCCGCCTTGCCAACGTCACCTGCGTTCAGCCTGTGTTGCATTGTCGATCGTGCATATTCGAGTGGTCCATGGATGTCTGCCTATCCAACAGGACGGTAGCTGAACTGGATTTTGACATGTGTGTGCGCCCCCTGTTGGCCCACGACCAGGAGTGTCACCGTGATACCCGTTTACGGGATGCCTTGATACAACTCCTCGTGTGCAGTGACCACATTGAACCGCTCCCCTATTGGGCTGTAGTGCTAATTGGTGAAAGGGGGTGGACGCAGCACATCTGTCCAGCCCTGCTAATGGATTGCCTCGCCGTCCTGTTTGATGAAGTCGACAACGACCTCATGTTGGAAATGATAGCCTACGAAGCTGCAATCGCTTTCATGGACGAGTAACTACGTACCTGCAGCCACAACAGATTGGAACCCATTGCACATGTCCCAACACCTTGTTGCATCTTGGAGATCTGGTCACATATCCCACGACAACAGTGGACATGGCTGCATTCGCCTGGACTCCGAATACATGAGCGGACAACAACGCGGGTTGACACACACCTGTGAAAGGTGAGGCACTCCCCCGGAGTGGACAGCGGCGCTTGGCAACGTTCCTCATTCTGACATACTGCTGCATTGGTCTGCATGTTGTGGCACTTATCTTGCCTGTACTGACACGCATATGCTAATAAAGTCTACGCACCTTCACTTGTATTCAACTGTGATGTGTGTTGATTTGAATGACAATTGTGTGTCTCACTGCCTATCTGGGTCACGGCCATACATGCGCATTGATAGCATTACCCAGGGAGTACCTTTTTGTGGAATCACTGTCCCTACATTCATCCATACTTTCATACTTGATTGATCATAGCCATGACACATCTGTGTGAATTAGAATGTTTTATTCGCATTCAGTGGAGTGTTGAAGCTGGACCAGTACAGGGCCATGCAAACCCCACTTTACATTGTTGCCCCGTGGAGGGCCAGCCAGTGTCCTTTAGGGATTGACAAGTTCATCGGAAGAGGAAGACTTCAGTCCGCAGTGTGATTGCTGTGTCATTGGAAACCAAACAAAATATGACAGTCCATGTCGAGGTCCAAGGTGAGTGTCGCTGAGTGTATCGGGGGACAGTGGAAGGTGTTATTCCAGGGCATGATGCAGAGGGCAGAACCAAGCTGAAACAGGCCATATGGCGGAGATGAATGCTACCACTTCATTCTTACCACAAAGCCAGATTCATCATCATCTTCGTCCTCTGATGAGTCAGGTGCCTCACATGTGGGTGGTGGTGTTTAGTCTGCATCACTGTGTGGCACTGACACATCAGGGGCCGGAGGTGGAATGTCTGCCGCACTGTGTGGCACTGACACTTCAGGGGGCGGAGATGTGGATGGAGTAGTAGCAGCAGCATTCATCCGCGCCAGGTCTTGTGGCGGCAATGCCATGACGAGGATCTGCAGGGCATGGAAGATCACAGCTACATCTCGCTGGTGTGCAGCCGTGGCAAACATTCTTTCCACCTGCATCCGCTCCAAGCTCTCCATCATTCTCCTTATGTGTCCCAACTCCCGGCTGACATCGCTGGAGCCACTCTGACTAGACAGTTGTTCTTGGCTCAGTCATGACTCCAGCGATGTAAACCATGGATTGTTGGAGAGCATGGAGCGGACAGTGGGTGTCCGTTAGGGACTGTAAGTCGTCCCTGATGGGACTTAGACACCCACGTATGGCATCTAGTTTGGCTGCCATGAGGTCGAAACCCACCCGCAGCTGATCAGCCATCTTCTCCTGGCACCCTAACACACAGCGTTGCAATGCCATGTGTTGGTTGTGGGGTCCTGGGAGATAGCCATGGTGGTGGGTGCTTCCTGCTGTGTGGTCTGTGCAGGGGTGGGGTCTCCTCGATGCAGCTGGGCTGCCCTGCTCCTGGAGGTGGGGTGCCGAAGCTGTCCATGAGCTGTTGGAGGGCGTCAGTGTCGATGTTGGGGAGGTCCTCTTCGTCATCAGTGCTGAGTTGTTGGGTCTGCTCTGCAGGAGGTGTTGATTCTCCCTCTGCAATGTGAAGGGGAGATGCAGATTGGCATTGTGTTCACATATATGTTCACGCATTGTACAAGTTTACTAACAGACTGCATGACGATGTACATTGTGACTGTTTGTGAGGAGATGCCTATTTGATGCGGAACAGTTGACATTTCAACACCATCAGGGATGTGAGGTTGTACTTGTACATTATCATCTCACAGTTTCCTGCTATGCCAAATGCGAATGGCCATTTTCTACACACAAGCGGCAGCAGTTGTGTCCTCTGTTCTGTTGTGAAAGTGTTGCAGTTTGTACCACATTGTTGTCAATGTTGAGGTGCTCTGATTCTTATGTGTGTGTGCTGCATTGTGGGTGTGTTGCCCCTTCAGCTCTGATTTGGCTGGCCCTTATCCCTTTCAGGCGGTGTGCCTTTCACTTCTGTGCTTATACAGTGCTGAGATGTTGCAGACTTGGGTAAATTGGGCTCTTGGTCGGAGTTGTGACTCTTGGGCATGGTTTGTCCGCAGATGTGCTATACTTAATTGTGCATGTGTGCCATTGTGCCCATCTCCCCTCGTCCCCCAGTCCCTGGTCGTTACTCACCCTGTTGCTGTTGGCTCAGGTCATGTTGTGCAGTGTCCGGTCCCCCAACTCCTGCCACCGTCTCCCCAATGATGACTCGGGTCACCATTTCCTCCATCTCATCCAGCTCCTGGTGTGTCGCTGGACTCCCACCTCCAGTCTGCATTGCTGCTTTCAGGTTGGCTGCGAGTTTCAGCTTGGTTTTGCGCTTCACATCAGTCCAGCGCTTCTTGCAGTCGTCCACTTCCCTTCTCTTCGCTCCGACTGCATTCACCTTGGCCAAGATGGACTGCCATATTGTATTTTTAGTTGCCAATGACACAGTGGAGGTGATGAACAGTTGGTGGTGGTGTTCTATCACCTCCGTAATGAGGATCTGGTTTTCCTGCGTACTGAAACGCGGGTTCCTCTTCTTCTTCTCCTTGCCCTTCCCTGACCCCGAGGTCCCAGGCTGGTCCTCCGTGGGGCTTGTGGGGTTCTGGTTGTCCTCTGTACTTGCTCCGGCTACCTCCATGGTGCTTCGCAGTTGTTTGTGTTTTGTTTGTGTTTTTTGTTGCCGCTTTTCTAGTGGTTTTTCCCGCCTGACTTGTGGGACTTGCAGGCCTGGCGCTGCTTATCGCTGAATTTTTTATCGCAGTTGGGCCCATCGCAACTTTTTTCACGTTTGGGTTTAGATTTTTATCGCCGTCCCGGTAATTTTATCGCAGACATTTGACACGTTATCGGGAAACTATCACATGTTACCGCCGTGTTGAGAATACGACGTTAACATGGAGTTCTTTTCCAGCGATAGACGGCGATATGGAAAATTGCGTTAACCTATTTTGGCGATGATTATCGCACGTTCTTGAGAGTATTCCCCTTGGAAGCTGGTATCTTGAGAGGGTAGGGAGTGAGAGAAGTTCACTTTCTGCCTCGATGTACGTGAAATTTCTAGCATGTGGGATAATTAATGCACACTCCCTAGAGAAACATGCTACTAATCTCCTCTGGCTGGCAGAAAAGCTGAACACGTTATTCATTATGGAAACATGGGCCACAAACGAGTCAAGCTTTGACTTCGATAGCTGTAGAGTCAACCATCTTCCTCGTCTTGGACGCAGAGGTAGAGGGGTGACCATTATATTTGAAGTTAAATGGCATTTCTTTTTTTATTTTAAATTATTTTTATTATTTTACAATGCAACATGTCTAGAACAATAGACCAGACTATGAGGTCGAAGTTATTGTTATGAAATTACAGCAAACATATGAAACATAGCATGGTCAATTACAACTGGATACAGAGACATATAAAAACGAAAAGAAAAGGGAAAAAAGGAAGGATGAGATAAAGAGTACATGCAAATACCGATGCTGCCGACAGAGTTTCCATCCGGAGCGCTCCCCTGCTATATCCCCCCCTAGTCCGTCACATACTCTTCAGTCAATATACCAGTGCACCACTTTAGTAGCTCACTCCACCAGTCTCTCCCAGGTCGCCCAAGCAATCTCAGTGTTGGTATGTGGGTAAAATAGATCACTTCAGCAGTAGTATGAGAGTCAAACTTCTCCGGGCCCTGCTGGGTGACAGTCGTCTGTGCAGCCTCATGTCCAGCGCCCCCCGTATTCCTGCTCTGATTGGGGTCAATCCTTGGATGGTGGAGATCACCGGAAGGTAGCAAACCTCCCTCGCTCTGTTAGTCCCGCTTATATGGATGGGGTGTAATGGTACGCAAAGACATTTGTAAGGGGTGACCATGTAACCATCTTCTCTCACCCAGCCTTTGCTTATCAGGTTCCACAGCATTAACTTTATAAATTACGCTGACAACACTCAGCTTTTTTGACGTTAGACTACTCCCAACAAGCAGCCTTGGACTCATTCCATAACTGTTTGAATGACATCACAACATGGCTCTGGAACAACTTATAGAAATTTATTGGTGTTAAAACTGAGGTACTTTGCTGTTTGACTTGGCAGGAAAATCAATGCCTACTTTGCCATCTAACGTTTGGCCTTTGTCTGATTCTGTGGCACCAGTAACTGCTCCATCAGTGCGGAATCTGGGAGTACATCTGGATAGTGACTTCTGTCTCTCTCTCTCAGCACATGTCAATAAGCTGTCTTCCACCTGCTTCGCCTTATTGAGGATACCTTCCCGGGTAATAGTGCGTCCTACAAATCTGCATAACAATGCTTCGTAAAATCTTGCCCTATCTTACTGGCTCAGCTCTCCTGCTAGTGGTTAAGAGTGCCATCTTGAACCATCTTGATTAATGCTATGTCTTACTTTTGGTTGTTCCAGCCTATTTCCTTATTCATTTGTCTCGAAATCCGGTAGCCACTGCCAAACTAGCTTTAGCTTACCCCACATTATCCTGTACTTCGCAGGCGTTGTTTGATTTACTTTGGTTACCCGTGCCTTCCACATGCATGCAAGAATTGTTTGCCATAAAGGGGAGCAGCACAGACCACATACTCGCTGTCTTAGTGTATGAAAAAGGCCGCTTTATTGAATCAATCAATCAATCAGGGAATTGTAAGCGCGCTACTCACCCGTGAGGGTCTCAAGGCGCTGAGGGGGGAGGCGGGGGTCCGCAGAACTGTTTATCCAAAGAGCCAGGTCTTGAGGGTCTTCCTGAAGGTGTTCAGGGAGGGGGCGCGTCTGATGTCTGCCGGTAGCTCGTTCCAGGTCTTGGCTGCAATGTGAGAGAAGGATCTTCCGCCTGCTCTGGCTCTGTGGATGCGTAGGGTTTCGGCCAGTGCGATGTTGGAAGATCGGAGGTTTCTTTTGGGTATGTGGAAGTTGATTCTGTCGTTGAGGTATTTGGGTCCGTTGTTGTGTAGGCATTTGTAGGCGTGAGTGAGGATTTTGAAAGTGACTCTTTTCTCCACGGGGAGCCAGTGGAGACTCCGTAGGTGTTGGCTGATGTGTTCGTGTCGGGGATGCCGAGGACGAGTCTGGCGGTGGTGTTTTGTACTGTCTGTAGTTTGTGGAGCAGGGACTTGTTGATGCCGGCGTAGAGTGCGTTTCCATAGTCCAGTCTGCTGGTGATGAGTGCGTGGGAGACTGTCTTCCTTGACTCAGGGGGGATCCACTTGAAGGTCTTGCCGAGGATGCGGAGGGTGTTGAAGCAGCTGGAGGTGACGGCGTTGACCTGTCGGTTCATGGAGAGTGATGAGTCGAGTACGATGCCAAGGTTCTTGGCGTGGTCTGAGGAGGTAGGTGGGCTTCCGAGGGCGGTTGGCCACCAGGTGCTGTCCCATGCAGAACGGGTGGTACCGAGGACGAGGACTTCTGTCTTCTCGGCGTTGAGCTTCAGGCAGCTGTTGGTCATCCAGACTGCGACGTCTGAATGACCTGTCTTGAAGACAGGTGCACTTCACAAATTTCACCCTAGGCCTTAGCCTTACAAACACTCACACAGAAGAGGACTATACATAGGCAGGAGGAACAGGGGTAACTGAGAAATACAATCAAGACAAAAACGCTTGGCCTGTAAAGTATAATTAAAGTGCTAGTCGTCACTGATATATGTACAAACGTACATGAAAACTGGCCTACCACAATACAGAACACAGATGAATTAGATACAAAATTATCAAATTTATTCAATATATTACAGAAAATACAAATGTTTTAGAATAATTTTATGCTAAACCATGAATAACCCAAGCACAACCAACACCGCACACACACTATCGTTCATACAGACCAGTGCATACCCATACATACACATACGTCCTAACAAAATGTAAGGATTCAAAACATTCTACATGCAAATATATACATAAAATCACAAACCCCTTTCAATCATCAACAGTTAATGACACTGTAAAATTCCACAATGATCAAATAAATGGAACAAGTTGTCAATTCAGGGTTGTTTCATAACTAAAGAACCATTGTTAATACAAATCATAAATGAAAAGATCAATTTTTAATTAACATAGTAGTATATATAGGGGGAAGACAGAGGAACATAGAACTTCCAGCGCCGACGCGCGTTTCGGTAGGTGACCCCGATATGGGTCTCACCTTCTTCAGGGCGCAATATTAGAGAACAAGCAAGGAAGGAAGCGCCTGGGTTCATGCAAATAGAGAGACACGTCCACCAGTCAATTAGATATATTTAGGATACTAGCCGGAACCTACGTCAGGGGACAAACAGGGGCAATGGGTCCAATGATATGGGTGCTTGAATCCAAAGATGGAACACCTGGACCCGGCACCAAATGATCCGGAACAAGAGCAATACTGGGACGCAGCCTGGGACCCTCCAATGGTCGAAAGAGAACACAGGAATGCCAAATGTCCTGATCAATGGTCACAAAGGGCCAGAAAGTAGATGTAAAGTGGTCCCGTTCCCGTCTGGCGCCTCCAGCTGGTACGGGAATCCTGTCGGGTAAGTGGAAACTTCCCCGGATACAGATGGCCCGCCAGGAAACGCCGCAAAGTTTAAAGAGAGAATGACGTTCACGGGACCACTTTACGTCTACTTTCTGGTCTGTATTGTGGTAGGCCAGTTTTCATGTACGTGTGTACATATATCAGTGACGACTAGCACTTTAATTATACTTTACAGGCAGAGAGTTTTTGTCTTGATTGTATTTCTTAGCCTTACAAAACTACGCCTCACTATGCAACAAATCACCTATGTCATTACCCCTCTTCCCCTAATACTCCCCCTTCCCCTTTCATCTCTTATCTTGCAACTTTGTACATCCTATTCTGTTATTAAACTGTTTACCTTTACTCCTTTAACACTTTAACCTACATCTATTAACATCCAACTATCTAAGTATCCTAAACCTTAACTTTTAATTTCTTCCTTCATCCAGGTGTAACTTTATTGCCGCTACCCATTGCTCTGATTCACCAATGTTCACAACAATAATCTTAATCTAGCAACATGGCAATTTAAACTGCCAACCGCCACGCACCTGCTCCAAGCGACAAACATATACAAAAGCATACCCCTTGTGCACCGGTGCTCAACAAAAACCACCTATGGCCCATGACTCACCAATAATGGAACCTTTCCTATGGGGAGGATGGGAGGGAAACAATTTTTCCTTAACTAAGCACCGGCCACTGTGTCACTTTAACCAAAATGGTACCCGGTGCAAGCAAATGGCCGGTTAAATCTAGGGCGAACAGCCCAAACCCAGCCCAAATGTAGCCCGGGCTATCCCAAATGCCAAAATCCCCGGCAGGTCCACCTCCCAAGGTCGGCTGCCTCCCAAAGTCCATTGGGATAAAGGGAGCAGCACAGACCACATACTTGCTGTCTTAGAGTATGCAAAAGGCCGCTTTATTGAAGACATGTGCACATCACAAATTTCACCCTAGGCCTTAGCCTTACAAAACTACCCCTCACTTTACAATAAATAACCTACGTTATTACCCTCCTCCCCTAATACTCCCCCTCCCCCTTTCATCTCTTTATCTTGCAACTTTGTGCATCCTATCCTGTTATTAAACTGTTTACCTTTACTCCTTTAACACTTTAACCTACATCTAATTATCTAAGTATCCTAAACCGTAACTTTTAATTTCTTCCTTCCTCCAGGTGTAACTTTATTGCCACTCACCATTGTCCTGATTCACCTATGTTAACAATAATAATTTTAATCTAGCAACCTGGAAACTTAAACTGCCAACCGCCACTCAGAAAGGCCTCGACTTTTTGATCCTACCCCCCTCAGGCCTCCATGGACCCTTTCCTCACATTAAGCATCTTTTCCAGCACCTCTTTCATTTGCATCAGGTAAAGCTCCATCCCATAACGAGACAAGTTAACCACATCCCCTTTAAAAAATTCCGGGGTGTCATATCTCAACTCTGGGTGCTCCACCCGGCCAAAACCCTCGTCCCTGCAAAAAACATGCATATCTCTGTTTATCGTGTGCCTGACTTTATCAATGGCTGCTCGGTTCTTCGCCTCCCTCCTTTGTCTCCTTAGGATAAACTCCGTCCATTGGATGAAACTGCCCAACCACACTCTCTTAATCTCCAATAGATCCCCTTTCATCTTTGTCAATAAAGCCAGTCCCTTACTCACCACCATATAGTTTTCCCCCCATAATGTCCGGATATGTGTGCCTTCTCAACAACATATTCAATCACTGCAAAAGTTCATGCCACTGCATTCCACCTTTTCTGTGCCATGTGACTTTGAACAGCTGACGATCAAGCCCAAGATTGGCACCTTGCCCCTTCTGGCCTTCCTAACGCTCCTCCCATTTCACAAAAGAATGTCCTACTATCCAAATCGATAGCTCGATTGACTACAGCCCAGCCACAGCACCTAAAAAGAACAACATGTGTGAGATACAGGAAAGCGTGACACTTTTAACATTCCTCTTGCCCCAACTTCACATATCATTGAAAGCAATCTGATGACCACCGACCGAGTTGCATGATCCTGTTCATGCCCCATCCCTGTCGTGCTGCTTCCGTGGCCACCCCGATCCTGAAAGAATGGGTCCCATAATCTCCTGGAATTTCACCCAATCCTGCTAATGCTTAGGAGCTGGCAAGAAGTCACCCCAGTGCCATTCACATTCCGGAAAACCTTCCCTTGTGGCACCGCACTAATCACCTTAAGTTTTGTGGCCCACCTCACTGGCCACAATTCCTGAACTGTGAATGGCAGCAACACCGCTGTCTTTGCTCTGGCCCTCTGATCAGTTTTAGAATGGTGAATGCACAGCTCTAAGCCATCCTCCGTACTCCCCACGTCTTCCCAGACTAACCCTGCAGACCCCCCTTGGCCCAACAGTTTGGACACCCTGAAAACCCCGAAAAACATCCAAGACATTAGTGTTGAGAACAAAATAGTTCCATCCCTGCTGCTGCATATAGCCGGCAGCACCCCCATAACTTTGCCTAAAAGGCACCTTGACAATTGCTTCCGCACTCAGGGCTGTTGACCCCGTTCCCTCGCCCAGCCCTCAAGTATCCTCCTCCTCTGTTCCCCGGCCGATGGAGCATAGCCCCAGAGTAGGTTACCCATAAAGGCAATTCCATCAAATTTCTCTGTGATCATGACTCTGGATAAACCCTTATCAATCAACGCCAGCAAGTATTGCACTCCTCTCTGTTCCAAATCTTCACCCTCCGCCTAGCCCTGCTGGCTAGGAACTCCTGTCAAGCCTAGCCATATCACTTCCTGGTGGATTCTGCCAGAGATGGTACCACCAACTGAAGCATCCTTTTTCACCTATATTCCACATTTCTGGCAGCCTTGGTGTCTTAAGTTTTCCTGCATCTGTGGCCAGCTCATGGAACCTCTCCCACTGTGAACGAGATAGAGCATCCGCAATGTCATTGTCCACCCCTGGCACACGTCTAGCCCTGAAAACCACATCATGTCTCAAGCAAGCCATCAAAAAAACTCTCAACAGTTTAAGCACCTGTTCGTCGTACATTGACCACATGCACCATAGCCATATTGTCTACCCGGAACAATATCTTCTTGTGCTCCAGATCCCGGCCCCAGAGTGTCACTTCCACAACCAGGGGTAAAAAATCCTGGAAAGCTATACTCCTGTCCCTCCTCTTCCAATCCAGAGGCCACTCCTCCGCGCTCCACCTGCCTTGCCAGTACAAACTGAAACCCAGACCTCCTGCGGTAACAGAGTAAATCTGTACAGCCCAATCACATTCCCGCTGGGCTACCGTCGGGATGTCATTGAATTCCTCCAGAAACTGGTGCCACATCATTAAATCCTCTATCGCACCTGCTGACAATCTGATATGGTGATGGGGCAGTGACAGCCCACTAGTGACAATCCTCCTGCAAAAGGTCCTCCCTGTCCTCTCTACCCTGCACACAAAATTGAGATGGCCAAGCAAAATCTGAACCTCCTTGACAGTCACCTTTTGCTTTTCTAGCATACCATCTAGCAATAGCTGCATATGCACTTTTTTGTCAACCGGGAGGTGTCTACTGAATGTAGTTCAGTACCTAGGAATGAAAGCACTGTGCTGGGCCCAACTGTTTTTTCCAGTGCCAGTGGTTCCTCGATAACACCCATGAGCTCTTGAAAACTTGCCAACTGGTGTTGACAGTCCACAGAACCGGGTTGAACAACAAAAAATTAATTGTCCAAGTAATGTGTCACTGTGGCCCATCCCGTCTACAACGTGAAAATCCATTGTAAGAAGGTACTGAAACACTCGAAACGTGAACAGAGATGGAGCACCCCATCAAATTGTATCCCCAGCAACTGGTAATCCTCCGGATGCACCGGTAACAGCCTAAAGGCCGATTTTACATCACACTTAGCCAACATGACCCCATTACCGACCTGTTCCACCAATGCCATGGCCACATCTACAGATGAGTACGATACGGATGACACTTCGTCTGATATGTAATCATTGACCAAGCCCCTTCTGGCCATAACATATGTTGTATTAACCTGAACTAACCTTTATCCTTGTTTGGGACCACACCAATTGGTGACACAATCAAGTCATGCATTGGCCATTCGCTGAAAGGGCCCTCCATCTTGCCCCAATTGCTACTAGTGGGCCTGCAGCACTGATTGTGCCACCCACATGAGTAGCCCTGCAAACATGTCTCAGACCTGCCACTGCAGTGTATGTGTGTACAGTGTTAAACTGCCATGTTGACCTGGCAAGTGCACCCACTTGCCACGCTCAAACCTTCCATTTTACTACATTTAAGTCACCTCTAAGGTAGGCCCAAGGCAGCCACATGGGCAGGGTGCAGTGTATTTAAAAGGCAGGACATGTACTGGTGTGTTTTACATGTCCTAATTGTGAAATACTGCTAATTTTGTTTTTCAGTATTGCAAGGACTATCTCTCCGATAGGGTAACATGAGGATTGCCTTGAAATATCTTTTATGTGTAATTTCTCATTGGGAGTAGTTAGAGATTTGGAGTTTGGGGTCTCTGAACTTACAATTTAAAAATACATTTTTGGGTGAAATTGGTTTTTAAATTGTGTGTTTGAAAACGCCACTTTTAGAAAGTGGTCATTTTCTTGCTTAACCGTTCTGTGCCTCTGCATGTCTGTAGAATACACATCTGGATTGGCTGACAGTTGAGCTCTTGTGTATTCACTCTAGACAGTAACAGAAAGGGAGCTGAGGTGTGCCTTGCATATCCTGATGGGCCATCACCAGGCTGATGGGCCTTCCTGAGCTAAAGTGGCGGGAGGAGTTGTCACTGACACCTGAATAGGCCTGTGCCTGTCCTCGCACAAAGCTTTCTCCAACCCCATGTAGTGTGTCTGGAGCCAGGTTAGGGAAAGGCAGGGTCTTGTGCACTACAAAGACTTTCCTTTGAAGTTTGCCAATGCCAAAAATCAGAATACTTCTGGTCTCAAGACATTCTGCCAGGAAGAAGAGCTGGATACTGTAGGAGGGACTGCCACTCTGCCTGTTGCTTTGTTGTGCTGGCCTGCTGCTTGCTGCTTCTGTCCTGGGAGTGAAAGGACTAGACTTTGCTTTTTACATCCTGCTTCCAAGCTTCTCCAAGGGCTTGTAAATGCTTGCCTCCTGTTAAGAAGATTCAGGGCCATCAAAGACTTCACCTGTCAGTGCCTGAGCTCTTCTGCTGAAAGTCCTGACTTGCCAAGTGGTGCCAAATCCAGTCCCTGAGCCCTTAGAAGTGTAACCTGATGATCTTAAGGAGAAAATCCACACAATGACTCCCAGCACCTGTTTTCTCGATGTATCGCTGCAGAAAATCGACACCTCGCCGCTGCCTGCCCTGAAGTATGGTTCCCGCTTGAAGCATTGACCAATGCTTTCACCGCACCATGAGTCCCGAGCACTGTGCCACCATTGTCTGTGGCACCCGCTCTGACTTTGACGCAGCACCCACTCACGGCTGGAGAATCGATGCAGCGTCTGCCTCACGGCTATGAGATCGACACAGCACCTGCATCGCCGCTGTTGCATCAATGCAGCGTGTCTGGATTTTTGACGCATTGTCTCATGACGCAGACTTTTCATCGTCTCCACACCACAGTAAGGAACTGAGGCCGCGTGCTCGGAAACTAAAGCATCACCTCCCCTGCCAGTAAGGAACTGATGCATCACCGCCCCTGCCAGTAAGGAACAGACACATCACCTCCTCTGCTTAGCAGTAAGGAACTGATGCATCACCTCCCCTGCTAGTAAAGAACCAATGCATCACCTCCCATGTGTAGTAAGGAACCAATACATTGCTTTGCTTTTCCGGCGCCTCACCTCCTGTGCGCCTTGCACGTTTTTTTAATTTTTGATGCATCTAAGGTACTAAATGCATCAATTGATTTCTATGGACTAAACTTGCTTAATCTTTTAAAAGTGACATTTTGACTTGTTTATGTTGGATTTTTGTCATTTTGGTCTTGTTTTATTCAGATAAATATTGGCTATTTTTCTAAACTGCTGTGTACTCCTTTTGTAGTGTTTTCACTGTGTTACTATGGGTGTGGGTACAAATGCTTTAAACATTGCCTCTGAGCTAAGCCTGACTGCTTGTGCCAAGCTACCAAGGGGGTGAGCAGGGGCTATCTTAGCTGTGTGACTCCCATACTGTGACTAAAGTGAGGGTCCCTACTTGGACAGGGTGCAAACCACTGCCAACTAGAGACCCTGGGGCAGATTTGCAAGCCCCTTGTGACACTTTTGCACCGCCGTTGCCTCACTTTTGTGACGCAGCGGCGGCATCAACAATGCGCCACGTTGCGACACATTTACAACGTGACGCATCTAGGGAGATGCGTCACGTTGTAAAGCCCTGCGCCACATTAAATCTGCGTCAGGTATAATGTATGCAGAGTGGGTGTTCCGACGCAAGAAAGCCTTGTAAAAGTGGCGCAGTGAAATCTACAAGATTCCACTGCACCACTTCTACGATGTCACTGCGTCAAAACCTTACGACTGCTTGAAGCAGGCGTAAGGACTGACACAGCACAATAGGAATAGGCATTCCTGAGCATTGCTGGAGTTGCGTCGTGTTTGTGACACGACTCAAGCAATGAGTTACCTTTACGCCAGCAGATGTGTGACACATCTGTCAATCCTTGCGCCACGGTGCGCTGCATTGTAAATGGGACGCATCCATGGTGGCGCAAGGGTATTTTTGCGTGTCGCAAGTAAACTGACGCATCTCTGCTATAATGCAGAGATGCATCAGTGTCTTGTAAATCTGCCCCTCCATTTCTAACAATGTCCAATGTTGCAGTAAATATAGTTTTTCCGAATTTCTCCGGGCCCATCGTCTGGTGCTACAGGTCATTATCAATCTCTCCCCATTTCGCCTCGAGGTCCCATGCTAACTGTCCAGGAAACTCATCGTATTGAACCCAGGTTTGTCCCCCATATGTGTTCTGAGCCCTCCTGATCATGTCCATAAACTTAAAGATGGACACACACCATTCCAGGTACTTTTCGCAGTATACGGTTGCCAAAATTAAAGAGGCTGCTGTCCAATTGCCTATGGTTGCCGGCACCTTGGGCCGCTTGGACATCTCGTACTCTTCCTCCTTGGATCCCTCTTCCACCCTAGGTTCCCTGTGGAACAGCTTTAACATCTGCACATACTCCCCTTTCAAAAACATTTCCTTCGTAGCAGCATTAGGTGGGCACCCACAGGTTTTGTTACCCCCATGTACAGGAGTTTTTTAATCTTAAGTTCTTTACTCTCCTTGGCCCCGTCCTGTGCTTCCTTCTTCTCCTGTGCTCCATCCCTTTCCATTCCCTCCTGCGGCGTAACTGGTGTTGCCTGAGTCCAGGGATCTGACTCCCCTACTGGTGTTAACCCTCCCCGCTCTACCCTCTTTTTGGGCATGTCCCCGACAGTTGTTACTGCAGCAGCTGATGGCTGTGTGTCTGTCCCTACCCTGGTGTCTTTAACGTATAAATCATTTCTAAATCGGACATCCCCACTGTCCCTATCACCCCCTGCCTCCACTCCAATGGACATCGTCCTCTTGTCCCTCACCCTTTCCTCCCCCCCAATAGAGCCCTTACCTGGCGTCAAGGTCGGCCTCTGTTCCGGATCCAGCCGCCTAACCAGCTGCAAGGATTCATCATCCATCATGGCCTTGTGCCGGGTCTCTCGTCCCACGCGATCCTCCTGTAACACATTACGTACAACATTGGTGGAATCCCCACTCATGCACCGATTCACCACCATCTGCATTCTTCGGCTACCATGGGCTCATCATCTGCCACTTCACTTTTTTCAAGACTCCTCTTACCGTAATCCAACTGATGTGAGGGTCAACACCTTCCCACACGCCTGTGGCTATCCTGTCTTTTGCCTCCAACCGCATTGATTCTGAGGTGGTAGTCCCCGTCACCTCTACCGAGGGGTGCCAAGGGGCCATGCTTCACCCTCCAAGCCGCCCCCCTGCTGTTTGTCGTGTCCCGATATGGCAGCCCTTTCTCCCAGTGGCCGCAATGACCCATTCAGGTTGTTGCACTGCCGAGGCCCCACTAGACCTTCATATAGCAGCATCATCACCGTGCTGGGTCGGCCTCTGGCTGGCTGCTCTAGACCTTGCCATCTCGTCCCCTTGAGGCTATGAAGCCGCATCATGCTCTCCCGAGTCTGAATACCCATTGCCACGAAGAGCCTTTAAAATAAATGGTATGTTTTTGGTGCCGGGGTTAATGTCCCTGCCTCCCTGTTATGCACCCTGTTCTGTGATCCATAGCCAACACCCCCCACTCCACTGGCCTTGTGCATCAACCACCTTGTCGTCGCCCCGCCTCACCTGACACCCCGCCACCGAATCAGCCCCCACTGAGTGCCCCCCGCTGTGATGGGGCCACTTCCTTCTCCTGCCCCCCACATGTGTATATGTTGACAGGTGCCATGACTGCCCATTCCTGCTGCTCCTTTACCTCCGAACTATCCTCCCCGCTCCTTCCTCCCCTTCCTACTCATCACTCCATTCCAACATGGCCGCCGCCAAGGCAGGGCCTAAGCCCCATCCCTCTGTGTTGTTGTTAAGTTGAAGACACCGGAAGCGATAAGTTAGAAAGATACCACAGTTGTCCTCACAGCTTCCCCTCTCCTTATCCTCTCTCCTACTAGGGGCTCCCCAATCAATGCATTTTGCCCCCGTTTGTCATGGGAGGAGGCCGCTTCAGTTGCGGCCTCCCCACATGCTCATTGCTGGTGCCTGCTGCTGCCCATCGCGTGTAGGCCCCTCCCCCTGCGGTACTATAAATTAAAGCGATGGCTTTCGTGCTGTGCCTCTGACACTGTGCGAGCCATGTGCTGAGCTGGGGGCTACTCTCCTTGCCATCGAGCTGCCCCTAGTGGTTACCTTCGCTCGCGGCTCAACATAGCACACGAGTACCGCCGCTGCCACTCCTGCGGTCGCACACCTCACCAGGCACGTCGCAAAGCATGCGCTCTGTGTCACCAGGTCCATCCGACCTGCTTCCGTAAGCAGGCGCATTGCCTCCCGCACATGCTCATCCGCCAACATTCTGATGCCTCAAACAATTTTTCCTTAACTAAATACCGGCCACCGGTGCAAGCAAATGGCCTGTTATATCTAGGGCGACCAGCCCAATCTGAATAGCCCAAACCCAGCCTACATGTAGCCCTGGCTATCCAAAATGCCAAAATCCCCGGGGGCACAACTCCCAAGGTCGGCTGCCCCCCACAGCCCATTTTAAATCAATGTGCATCACTTGTAGGGTGGTCCAGAAAATAGGTCCTCGCTACCGCTAAAAGAAATTTAAACTTTATGTACTGTCAAGAGTTCTGCGCTCTTCTCTGCCTCCCAAAGTTTAAGAAAGTCACAGCGGGTGGCCTGGCCATGTCTTTTTAGCTAGAGCTGCACAGCAGTAGAACTATCTACTCGCTTAGAGGGAGCTCTGATCTACTGACATTCAGGAAAGCCTTTAAGACTTGGCTATTTTCTGTCTAATGCCTTCCGGGAAAAGGCCTTACTTGTGGGATTTATGGATTCACGCCAGGATAATGTTTAGGTCACAGTTGCGCTCTATGAATGTCAATTCAATATAAATAGTTTAAAAATGTATGACTCAAGGTGGGTAGAAAATATTGTCATTCTTTAGTTCTTTAGTAAAGTGTAATTTCCAAAATAACAAGCATAGACAAAGCCAATAGGTCTGACATTGGCTGCCAGACTTTGTCTTTGCCAATGCTACTTTTGTCTTGTCATTATTTCCGCAAAACATGATTTTTGGGGGAGTTGCTGGGCCCTCGATAATATTACAAAATTTGTAAAGAGCAAAAATGTTTTTGGTGTCAAAAAGCACATATTGCTATAGTAGGCTCTAGCATTATGGGAACTACTTTCTATGCGAATGTGTTCTTTGTGAAAGAGCAGAATGCCATGTGACTCACAGTGAAATTAGGTAACTGCTGAAGTGGGCTTGAGTAATTGTCCCATAATGTATACTGTGGTGAATGGAAGAAAAATACAAATAACACAAAAGACCAATCGAGGCTGGCTGAAAGCCTTTCTAAGTAAATACATTATGGGTAAAATTCAGAAACATTTCTTTTGGACATAGTGTTCGATTGATAAACTGTATGAATACCTATCAGTTGGATAGTAATGTTAAATTGAGGATTGAGGATTTGCTCTCCTTCGTAAAAAAATTGTGTATGTTTAGGAATTATTTGTTAATGTGAGCCTTGGATAAGCCCAAAACAAGTGAAAAAGCACAATGTTTCCTTTTTTATTTGCATATATTATTGTAACTGCTGTTACAGTGAGTTTCTGAAATTGTTTTTTGGTAATAGTGAAGAAGACATCAGTAGAGTAGTATTAGTCAAGTCATAGTGTCGAAGCATAATGTTCATAATGTCACATTTGTGGGAGAAAATGAAACCTACAAAGAAAGGAACAGAGCCCATAGTACGAGAAGCTGTAGGGAAGGGGCAAGAGAGACAGTTGTAGCATACCTGCCCCTTCGAGGTGTGTACAACACCTGTTGGTAAACTGAAAGAAAATAATGAGAGGGGACTTCTCATCCCTTTAGAATGCAGACTGAAATGGAAAAGGGCTAAATGTTGTCAGTCCAATTGCACAAGACCTCCAAGACCCAATGATTGTCATGTGGGCGGACAGTGGCACCCAGCCAATCACTAAAAAGGGGCATTCCCCCTGCACAGTCTATGTGTAATAAATGTGTGCTGAGGCTGAGCTATAATGTGAGCAACAGTTCAAGGCCGCAGTGGCTGAAGGGAGCTGTTCCAGTGCCCGCTATATGTATATTACCTATTATATTTTTTATAAAAACAAAAGGTCTTGGCTTAGACTAGTCCTAAAAAGATGACCTTCGACTGTCTAAGAAACATCTGCACCCATGTGGCATATCTCTATCTTCTCACTTTGTACCATAAAGCAGATAACGTTGAAACAATCCTTATACGAAATGATCACCATTACTACAAATGCCAAAAATGTCCCTTAGGACTGCAAAACTAGACAGCGCAAAAATAGCTTCTTAATTAACTGATTGTCAACAACAGAAACAACTGCATCCAATCAGTCACCCTTCCCAACTTAATTCAACAAACGTCCACGGGCATAGTTTAAGTAGTAAACAAACTTTAGAAGCTGCTTGTCCGGCAGAAGGAGAAGCAGCCTGGGAAAATGTCTTTCAGCCTCCACATGACATCAACATCAGCAAAAAATACAGCCTGATGCGAGCACTAAAACATAAAGACCCTGCAAGAGAACGACACAAAAGTAGGCTATTTAAAACTATGTACAAATGAAAGAGTTTGTAGAATAAAATTGTACACGATTCCAAGCCAGTCAGTCAACGTAAGCTTTATTCGACAGTAAATGTCATAAAAGATGGGTACATAAAAAGTCAAATTTCACAGTTTAAACAATGTCTAATAGAACCAAGTTACTTGATAAAATCGATACCGCAAAATATATATTAAAATAGAGAAGAGATTTAGAAAAAAGTTAAGAAACATGTACACTGTATTATTATTGTAAGTTAGGACAAATAAATAATTAACAGTTTAAAACGTCCCAACAGGACTGATACATGATTCATTATCGTTAATGGAGAAAACCTTCCTTCAATGATTTGCTGGAAGCAGTTTAGATCTTATTATCCACATCCATCTTAAAGATTTTGCCATTGATACTGCATACGGTACAGATGGATCAGTACATAATATTCTCATAGCTACACTCGACGAGTGGGTGCCCATGTTCCTGCAAATCGGTGCCAGCCAAGCTTTACGAGGTGCAACATACGCAGGGCATACAAACAACACATGTGTATATGTTTCTTCCGAGTCGATGCAGTTTGGACATTTGTCATCGACAGTGGCAAACCTTTTAGCAGTAAAAAACTTCAGGGGTAAGCATCTTGCTCTAAACTGGAAATAGTTTGCAGTCTAGCTGCTTGGAGATTACATCCCAATAATTCTCAACAGCCGGCTTGATTTTATTTGCAAGAACTTTTCTGTCAGTGTTGTGGCATCACTTTTTCTGTTAGCTTCTTGTACAGTCAGTTCCCAATACTTTTGCTTGATTAGATCTTTTGATGTGAACTGGGTGCTATTAGGGGCTTCCCACAATGATGGCATTCCCATACAGGTTAGGGAGCTTCTGATGTCACGCAACCAGCTAATTTTGTGGAAGCGATCAGCCTCCATTATATTTTTAAGACCTTCTGCGAAAATGGCCAGTTTTGGCGTGCACCAGATTCTGCGCCAATAAAGGATAGGGCATAGTTTTGCTAGGTCTGCTATTGCTTTTCTGCCTAGATCATAACGAAAGGGAAGCCTGGGAGTACTTTGGGGTAGGCTTGTGATCCCTCAGAAGAACCTATTCTCTGATACAGCTAGTGGAAACAATTTCTCAAAACCCCTTAACTCGGCACCATACAGGACTGAGCTCAATATCTTGGAGCTATAGATCTGCAGCACCGGGGTAAGAGGCTTAGTCAATGATGTTTTAAATTCCTTGATCATTAGACCGGCTAATTGCCTGTGCTTTAAAGCCATGGTATCGATGTGCGGCCTCCAGCTAAGTCCTTTATGCAAGGTGATGCCTAAATAAGTGAATGCATCTACCTGCTCCAGGGGTAGCCCATCCATTACCATGCCACCCTTAAATGCCCTGTGTTGGTTAAAAATCATGAACTTTGTTTTTGCGGTGTTAATTTTTAGAGCATGCAATGAGCAGAATTCTCCAAAATGTTGCAGCGCACGCTTTAACCCACTCAGTATTTTAGATAATATAAGCGTGTCGTCTGCAAACATTAATATTGGGATTTTTTTGCCTGCTAGAATTGGGGCGTCTGTGGGAAAGGAAGCTAAAAAACTAACAATACCATTGATAAAAAGTTAAAATAATGTGGGTGCTAGGACGCAGCCTTGGTGTACTCCCTTCTCCACTGGGAACGGATCAGTCTTGTTTCCCTGTGCCCCCCAACAAATTTGGGCGAAGTTGTTTTCATGGAGGCGAACTATTAGAGAGAGTAGGTCAAGGGACAGCCCAAGCTCTTGGATTACCCTCCACAGTTTGGGGCGTAAAACTAAGTCGAAGGCAGACTTAAGATCAACAAAGGCAGCTTAAATGCTGCCTTTTCCAAGGGTCACCGTTCGCCAGTAAATTAATAGAAATCAGAAGACCTGATCAATAGTGCTTAGGTGAGCCCAGAAGCCTGCCTGGAGAGGGCTCAAGATGTCGTTATCATCAATCCAAGTTTGAATTTTTGCTAAAACAAGTCGTGCTACAACTTTCTGGATTGAGTCTATAAGGCTTATCGGCCTGTAGTTTCCTGGTAAGGATTTGTCCCCTTTTTTGAATATCGGAATAATCTCCGCCCCCACCAGGTATCCGGAATCGGGGCTCCATGGGCGATGGCGTTCGCTAGGAGCATTATATACTGGCTCCATTTGGCCTTGTCCTGAAAAAAGATGTCAGCTGGCACATTATCAATACCTGGTGCTCTCCCACTAGTAATTGTGCTCAGTGCAATGCTTACATCGGCTAAATTAAAAACTGTATCGGGTGAATAGGAGTGAGCCCAAGAAGGATCATAGTCCTTGTTATCGTTATCTGCGTATTGCTCTGAGAAAAACTTTACCCACGTTTCAGGATCCATGTGGTTTTGAGGAGATTGCACTGCTCCACCCGCGCCCCATTTTACCAGGCTCCAAAAGCATTGCATATTTCTCTCACTACTTGCTTCTTTTAGATCCTGCCATCTTTTCTCATCCCAGGCCTTTTTTGCTGACAAGATCGCCTTCTTGTAAAGCTTCCTTGTGTATTGGACTCTAGACTGGTTTCCTATTCTTATTGCCCCCCTCAAAGCTTTGCGCGCTTGTTTGCACTCCTTGTTATACCAATGTGGCTGTTGTTGGTTTCCCTTCGCCTTAGGACGGCGGGGATTTTGGAAATATAAGCGTATTCTTTCGAATAGAGTATTGCGTAATAGTGATATTTCTTTTGGTAGGCAGGAATCACAATGAGAGGACACCATCTCAGTTAGTGTGTGTTCCAAGTCAGAATTGATGGCTGATTGTATTTCTGGACATTCGATTACCATTGGCCATTTAAGGTGTCGCATATCATTGGTCAGTGCCAGTTCACCTGTAAGTAATAAGTTGGAAATTTGTGATTGCTCTTGTAAATCCTTAAATGTGAACGTGGTGCATAGTGGATTGTGGTCGCACTCAGTTCTGTCCATCTTAACCATATATTGTAAGGTATGCCAAATTTTTAAACTGATTAACATGTAATCATACGGCTTGTGTGATGGCCATTGCTAAACGTGCGTGCCCCTTGCTTGTCAGATCTTGTTCTTCCATTAACCGCCCTTAGGCCATGTTCTAGGCTTAGGTCCTTCATCTGTAATACTGCCTCTGTCCATCTTTTGATTGGGGATATTTCCAGACAAGGAATGCCCCACTGCTCATCCTCCTCCCCCACTGGATCAAATTCCCCGTTATCGAGGGGCTCAAAAGTTGTATTAAAGTCCCCCCCCTAATACTATCGAGGCAGACCATGAGATGTGATGTAAGAGCTCATCTAAACCAGAGATTGTTTCCGACCTTCGTCCCCCGCTACGCCATCTAGCATAGATATTATAAATATCAATATCGCCATATGTGCCGCACCCCAGGCGGACAGCAAGAATGCTGTTGCTCTCCGTTTGCAGTACTTGTATGGTAAGGCCAATATCCTGCCTAACCCAGATTGTGAGCCCCCCCGAAGGGCGACCTTTGTTGCCTCGAGTGGCTGGTTTAAAGTTGTTTAGATAGCCCAGATGATAATGTGGTTCAACTAGCCAGGTTTCTTGAAAGATACATATGTCGCATTCCTCAACAAAGGAGTTCCATTCAGGGGACACTCCCTTGGACCGCAGCCCAGCAATGTTCCATGATGAAATTACTAATCTTCGTGGTGTTTGTTTGAAGACCATTGGGGCAGTGGTCCCTGGGATGCAATCTGTCTCATTCGCTACGTTATCAGCACAGGTCTTCTCTGCCGGAGTGTTTTCATCAGGGTACAGCGGAGGATAATTAGTGACACATACTGGAATATTGACCTGAATGATAGGGGCTGCTGGAGACGGGGTAAACCTTCAATCAATCTCATTCAGTGGTGACCCATTGATTTGGAGGGATACATCGGGTGATCGATTTGTTTCTACTGCCGTTTCAGGACGGTTATATTTGAAACGTATTTTAGTTTTGGCCAAGTGTTGGGTGCGTAAGTCAAAAGCCACCAAATTTTCCACCAGATCATGGTGCGTGAGGGTAAGTGCAATCACATCATGGGCATCGACAGGGCCCCCAAACTGGGTTGCCTTTTAGCCCCAGCAATATCTTCCCTTATGATGGACCTTCATCCTCTCACTCTCGGTATCCAATGGATGCATTTGGTAATTAGAGAGCACTTGTCCTCTATTTGTAGCTTGGGTTGGTTCTTTGGGACATTAACTAAATAAACCTTCTTTCTTATGTCTGGGCTCTTAATTACACTATGTGGCGCTTGTGTGCAATTTGTCTGGTGGCATGCGGGCCCTGTCCGAGGTCTTTCCACCTTACTTAAATTACTAAGTTGCGCTCTGCCAGCCTTAAGTTGGCCTACCCCTCTATGATGACTAGAATGACTAATAGTGGGAGGATCAGCTGTAGGGCTCCGGGCTATGTGTTCACTGCTTAGCCTTCCTGGAATGTGTCTTGTGTAATCCCATTGCGGCTGCCTCGTACTACCTGAGCCCCCTTGACTGTTTTTCTGGGTAGCTGCTTGTGATCGCAATTGGTCCTTGATACTCTGGATGTCTGTGTGTGCCTTATTCAGGGAGACTGTGAGGCTACCTACAACTGCTTTGAGTGCTCTAATTTCCTGTATTATGTCCATTATTTGTGATACTAACGATCTTTGTGTGGATGCTTCGTGGGCATAGATAGGTGAGTGACTTGGTGGGCTGACCGTGCAGTTGGCAACAGCACTAGTTGGATTCGTAGCTGGCCTATTGGATACTATAACATCCACATTTGGACATATGTCAATCTGTGGCCTCTTTATTTTCACTACACTAGCTGAGGTGACAGGCGAGTCCTTTGAATCTGCGTACTCTAGCAGCGGTGAAAAGCTATTACTGCAGGAGAAGGAAGACAATCCAGCATGGTCGCTGAAACATTGCCATCCCCACAGTCAAGCCTATTGTAATGCAGAGTGGATTTGTCAAGTACTTTGGGGCAGATTTACAAGGAACTGACACATCTGCATAGATGCGTCAGTTTCCTTGCGTCAGCGCCGATTGTCCTTGCGCCACTATGGATGCGCTGTATTTACAATACAGTGCTCCATGGCGCAAGGATTAACAGATGCGTCAGAAATTCTGACGCATCTGTTGGTGCAAAAGTGGCGCATTGCTGGAGTTGCTCATGAAAGTGACGCAACTCAAGCAATGCGCCACAATAGGTGGGTGAGTCCCGTTCAAAAAGCCCTGCTTCATTCCTTACGCCTGGTTTGAGCAGGCGTAGGGACTTTGACGCAGTGAAGACGTAGAGTGACGCAGTGAAATCTTGTAGATTTCACTGCGTCAGTTCTACATGGCTTTTTGCGTGGGAACGCCCAACCTGCATATATTATACCTGACCCAGGTATAATGTGACGCAGGGCTTTACAACGTGACGCTTCTCCCTAGATGCGTCACGTTATAAATGGGCCGCAACATTTACGCCGCAGCTGCGTCACAAAAGTGAAGCAACGGCGGCGCAAAAGTCATGCAAGGGGCTTGTAAATCTGCCCCTTTGTTCCTAGCTACAGCTTTTTTGAACATAGCTGGTATACGACCAGGGGTTGTGAGACTTGAAGGGGATTGCACATGGGTGGATTTAGGCAAGGAAGCAGTGCTGGGAGGGTCGAGAAGGACTTCACATTCTGCTAGGAGGTTGTCAATGCGATCAAGTACCCCCCCCCCCCGGCTGCTGGGCTTAATGACTTTTGCTTCTTTTTTGCCTTTTTTGAGGAAGTTTCCTTTGATCCAATATCTGTAGTATTGCGCTTAACCATCCCTACTTCCGGCCAATACTCACAAATCAAAGGGAGCACACAATAAAAACAAGCTAGGAAACACAAGTGGCAAAAGGCCTAAAATGCAAGATACAAATATTTGCTGCCAGGGGCACAGTACCTTGCGTTGCTAGGAATGTCAGTTCAAAAGGAGATTTGCTGTGAATGTCAGGGGGGTCGCCCAGCCCAGCCTCCTCTGGGCTCTAACGGGCGCAGACGGGCCTGCCCTTGGCCCGGGCTTGCCCGGGCACGGCCCGGACACGTCCGCGCTGCAGGAGCTCTACAAAGATTATATGCGCCTCCGGGCGCAAAGAACTCTCGTTGGCGCCTTTCTGGCGCATGGGCTGATGGTAGGTGTAGTCGCCCCCGGGTCCAGTATCAGCAGGGCAGCAGGATGGCAATGAAATGAAATGAAATGAAATGAAATTTGTACTTGTAAAGCGCACCCATACCCCCAAAGGGGTGTCCAGGCGCTGTACGCATACCGCTGTGGAACCCTTCCTGGCTTTTCCCTGTGAAATGTCCACTCCTGGGCACCCCCAGGGTGAAGCCAGGCATCCCAGCGCTGTTGGGGCCGTTGTGGAGATTAAGCAAGCTATTGCCCAGAGTTGCAGAGTGGGACCCATGATTAGAATAGGCACCGAGGCGAGAATTATCAGGTCCGAGGAAATTGAGCCCAAGACCCGCCGAGGCGGGAATTGAACCCTGGTCCCGGGCCAGATCTCTGCATCAGGGTCTGCCGCTCTAACCATTGGGCCACACTTCTCCACCAGTGTGGGCTCCCGCGCTGCCTGAGCTCTACAAAGATTATATGCACCTTCGGGCGCAAAGAACTCTCGTTGGCGCCTCCCTGGCGCATGGGCTGCTGGGAGGTGTAGTCGCCCCTGGGTCCGGTCTCAGCAGGGCATCATGACGGCAATAAGGGCTCCCGCCCTGCAGGACCTCTACAAAGATGCCTCTGGGTGCAAAGAACTCTCATCGGCGCCTTCCTGGCGCATGGGCTGCTGGGAGATGTAGTCGCCCCCGGGTCCGGTCTCAGCAAGGCAGCTGGACGGCAATGAGGGCTCCCGCGCTGCGGGAGCTCTACAAAGATTATATGCGCCTCCGGGTGCAAAGAACTCTCGTGGGCGCCTTCCTGGCGCATGGGCTGCTTAGAGGTGTAGTCGCCCCCGGGTCCGGTCTCAGCAGGGCAGCAGGACGGCAATGAGGGCTCCCGTGCTGTGGGAGCTCTACAAAGATTATATGCACCTCCGGTGCAAAGAACTCTCGTTGGCGTCTTCCTGGCGCATGGGCTACTGGGAGGTGTAGTCGCCCCCGGGTCCGGTCTCAGCAGGGCAGCAGGACGGCAATGAGGGCTCCCAAGCAAACATCACGGTTAATATATAGGCAGCCTAACATGCTATCAGGCTACATATGAAAAATTAATCCAAGGCATTCCAACGCACTAAGGGCCTCATTACGATGTCGGTCGGTAAGCCTCCGACTGCTTGTCGGAGGCTTACCGACCGACATCGTAGGTTTACAGTCTGACAGCTGAATTTCCATGTCGGTGGTCAGAATGTAAACCGGCCGGTCAATTCGACTGGGTTCCGACAGGCTCAAGGATCCCGTTGGACAGTCGGAAACCGTCCATAATCCCTTCAGGACGGCATTTCCGTCGTCAGGATTATGATGGCGGTTTCCAACAGCCTTTCCATGTTGGGTTTCTGACATAGAAAGGCTGTCGGAAAGTGACTTTGGGGGCCCCTGGCAGGGCCCCCATCCCTCCGCGGCCTACAGTTGTGGCAGTGGGGGGCACCATCCCTGCAACATGTGGCCGGTACCATGAGGTGCTTGCCACACGGTGAAGGGATTTACACAAACTCCCATTTCTCAATGGGAGCTTGTTCTGCGGGCGGGTTCTGCCCACCGCACAAGCTCCCATTGAGAAATGGGAGTTTGTGACTGCACCATGTTGGTCGGAGGCAACTCTGACCGACATCGTAATAGGGGCCTAAATGTATAGTTATGTATGGTATTTTGTATGAAGCACAATGTCATATAGTCCTCATCTCCTGTCTAACTTCTAACTCATTTCTGCCCTTTACCACTGGGAGTTCTTATGAGGTCTCACCTCCCAGACTGCGAGTGGGCTTAGAGCCTGTTCATTGCTTACCAGTGGTTGGCTTTACTGTCAGTCTCATTTGCTTACTTTTTATTCATTAGCTGATGTGGGTTTTACCTTCTCTTCTTCTGTTTATCCCTCTCCTGGAGCATGTCTACATTACTTGTGGCCTTCCAAAGCTCTCTTTTCAGCCACTACTTTTTTCTTTTTGGTTTAGCACTCCACAGGAGTGCACGTTTATTTTTAGCTCTCTTACCTATGTACTTCTCTCCCCCTTCGACCGCGCTTCACGTTGCTCTCTATCGCCAATGAGCTTCTCTACAGCCACCTCAGGGATGCACTCACCATTGTATGCTTCTCGCCCTGCTTTGCTTTCTCATCCGTGTGCTTCTCTTCCTAGCTCCACTTTACTGTCTCTCATGCCTGTTTGCTTTTCTCCCCATTGGTCATGTTGCTCTCTCTCACCCATTTGTTTTTCTCCACCCCTCAGCCCTCCATGTTGCTTTCCCCACCTCCGCCGCCTGTGCTGCTTCTGCCCCATGTGTTGCTTCCCTCCCATTTGCTTTAAAAAACACACTTTTTTTCTCTTCAGTTAGAGATCCAACTTGGATTGGTAAATATAAAGAGGAACAAAGCAACTGCATCATTTTGATGATGTGGTCAGAGTCGCTGCTGTTTTAATGTTCATGAATGGCTGTCCTAGAAAAGACAGCACAGTACATACGCTAGTCTGCACAGACGTCCAGTGGTGAATCATGACCTTTGTGCACAGAAAATGCAGTAACTCAGTTGTGAGGGGCAATATACTCCTCACAAATATACAACAGCTTTTTCGTGACGCAGGCCCTGTAAGCTTCTTACTGCAAAACCTGTTAGTAACTCCTATTGGATAAGATTAGAGAAAACTATTCAGTCAGACTCACACTTTTCTGAATACCATCTATAAAATAATGGAGCATGACATTCTAAAATATTTCTAATCATTTCATACGGGTAGGATGGATTTCTCCAGTTCTTGGGGCATGGACTTTTCAAACGTAATTAAGTTCATTTTCTCTCAGGCTTTGCCAGGAAATAATTTTCCCATCTATTCTCTTTTCACCTTCTTGTAAATCCACAACACTTTTATCTTAACTTTTTAATAATCCATTATTATTTTATATGGCTAGTTTTATGAAATGTATGTAGTGTGTGCCAATCTCCTGCTTTCTTCATCTCTTCTTCAAGGGCTCGCGCTGCAGCTTTTTCTGACGCTCTATTGAAAGACACACTTTATAAAATATGCTTTAAAATAGTTCCAGACAACTACAACAGAAGCAGAACTCTTATTAATTTCAAATAATCATCGGCCCTCACTGAGTTTTGTGCTACTTCGCTTTAATACGGAGAAGTCATTTCTCTGGGACTTGCAAAGGAAAGCTCTTTATACATCCCCATTTAAGGAGGGTTTTACTGCTCTTGTGGAGTGGTAAGGCCATAACTGTGTTGTCTTAAGGATTTGTGGGGCCTCAGGCAAGATATATTTTGGAGCTGTATGTTCGTAATAACTGCAAATTATATAATTAATTTATCTGCTCACTGAAGTTCACATGATACTAAACAACCTTTCCAGGGCCCCACAAATTGTTACGATTACATCAGGCAAAGAGTGAAGGAGTCAAAGGTAGAGATCGACAGAAAAAAAGAAAAATGCTGAATTATAAAAATATATATAGGTTATCTAGAGCGAGAGAATGTTTACTTTCCCGGGGGCCCCTTGGAAGATGCCCACTTTGCCCATGCCTTAAAATGTCTCTGGGCCAGCCTAAAATGATGTATTGGTCATATAGGCTTATCTGATGGAGATTTTTAGCCGCAGATTCCCTACCTTAGAATAATCCCCATGTGTCAGAATGGATCCAGAAATTTTAGAGCACTCCCCTTGCACGTGGGTAGGTATCGCCGTTTGGCTCCCTGTGGAGTTGTTAGCGTCCTCGACTCCGGAAATGATGTGCGCGGTGCCTATAGAGGCGCCTCCGCAGCGTGCTGACTTCAGTTCCTTCTTTTCCATGCCATCAACGTGGATCCGAATAGAGCTACCTACAGTCACTTTTTGACTGACTTTCTGGACCTTTTCATCGACTTCAACGACCAGTGTGCCGTTGTTCCCATCTTTTTTGGTGTAGGTCTCCCAGAAAACAGACTGGTTTTAATCCTTGTGGTGCCTGTCACAGGGAAATGTTTGTGGTCTTGGTGTGCCTATGGTGCCTGGAGCAAGACCACGACTCCAAGGCCTGCCCAGATCATAAGACCATGAATCTAAAGGCCATCCGCAATCGGGTCATGAAGCTGCTGGCTGATCAACACTCGACTCTGCACGTCTCCAGGTCCTGTTTACGAGGGAGGCCACAGGACCGTCCTTCGAGTCTCTTGCGGGGTACAATTTACTATTACCACTCCAAACTAAGCTATATTGGGGAAGGTGTTGGGCATTGAAGTAGTTACATCCACTATTCCCACTCCAATCTATACCATTTTAGGAAAGTTTTTCAATAATAAATCGGTATAATTTACTATTCACAATCCAAACTAAGCTACACTGGGGAAGGTATTGGACATTATAGTGGTTGCATTTGCTAGTCCCACACAATTCTAAGCTGTCTTGGAGAAAGTGTTAGACATTAAATGGGTACAATATACTATTCCCACTACAAACTAAGTTACACAGGGGAAGGAGTCGGACAATGGAGAGATCACATTTACTATTCCCAATCCAATCTAAACAGTTTTGGGTAAATTGTCGGACATTAAATGCGCTTGATTTACTATTCCCACTCCACACTAGGTTACATTTGGGAAGGCACTGAAGGAGTTTCAGTTTCTATTCCCAACCCAATCTAATCATTTGGAGATGGTGTTGAACATTAAAGGGGTAAGATTTACTATTACTACTCCTAACTAAGCTACACTGGGTAAGGTGTTGAACATTGATTGGATTACATTTACTATTCTCACTCCAGTCTATACCATTTTATGGAAGGTGTTTCATATTCATTAAACGAATACAATTTACTATTCCCACTTCAAACTAAGTTACAATGGGGAAAGTGATGGACATTGAAGGGTTTACATTTACTAATCCCATGTTAATCTATTGTATTTTGGGGAAGGTATTGGATATTAAAGGGGGAAGCTTTACTACTCCTACTCCAAACTATATTACAGTTGGGAAGGTGTTCTAATTTACAAATATAAAACAGTGTAGAAAAAGTTTAATATTAAAAAAAATAAAAAGACTGTAAAAATCATCTACCACACAATAATTACAAATACACATATTTTGCATTATTATACAGATTTAAAGTTTAATTGTTTATGTTAATTTAAAGACTCATATTTTATCCTTCAAAAACAATTTAAATATATGACTTTAAAAATAGATAATTACAAATTTGTATTTTGAAAATAAATTATTGAATATTAAATAATTATTTATATTTGTACTATAAATTAAATTATTAAAATGATTTTTTAAATAAAAATGTAGTACATCATTTAAATTAATTAATGAACATTCCACCAATAACATTTCATACATAAACACCAAAGTGTATAACATATTGCTATTTATAAAAGTAATAATATTTTTGAATTTTTTTGTTTTAAACAATTAAACTTTATTTTTACTTTACATATTTTTAAACATCTCCACACCCTTTCCCCTATAAACCCTACATCCTGCTACTAAAATCAAATAACATATAAAATAAATCATTTTAACAATTGAAAAAGTTGTTTACCATAACATATTCTTACAATTATTACACATTTTAACAAAAAAACAAGTAAAAATATATAGCACTTATAACATTACAAAAATAACAAACAATTGTATTACTTCCAACAATACGTTTTTACCCATTATTTATAATAACAATATTAAAAACAAATCTAAAAATCGATATTCTTACCTGCAATATCTGTGACAACATTATTTAATACCATCACGATATTCTTGTGACAATATTCTGGGATTCTGGTAACACAATATTAAAACTCAATATTTTGTCCAAACACTCAGTGAAGAACTACAGCTGCTCTTTATGCGTAGGCCGCAAATCCAAACTTGAGCCAAAAGACAGCTAGTAGGTCACGCTCTAGGGCCGGCCACGGAAACCCTGGGATGCACCCCATCTTACAAAGACACCAGCTCTGGGCGTGGCAGCTTGTTTCTGTCTACTTTGCCTTATGTTGAATACTAGCTAATAAGGGTTATTTCAAGTGTAGAAGACATCTATATGCCAGGCATCTCGAGCCACTTACAATATACGATTAGTGCTCTGAGGCTACCACTGTGGCATGCAGTGCTTTCAGTGGCGGCTCCTCGAGGGAGTGCTGCGGGGTGGTGGGGCGGGGCGGGTGAGGGGCAGGGTGGGGGGTAGTAAACTCCGGCATACGGCCAAACGGAGTTAAGTACAGAAATAAATAAAGAAAACGAATTACATTGCGCGCGCCGCATCGCCGATTTGGCGTTGCAGCGCGCAATGTAATTCGTTTTATTTATTTATTTCTGTACTTAACTCCGTTTGGCGGTATGCCGGAGTTTCCTACCCCCCACCCTGCCCCCGCCCCACCTCCTCGCAGCACTCCCTCGAGGAGCCGCCACTGAGTGCTTTATAAAACCCCTCCATTCATTAATAAAATGAAACAGATACGCACACTGGGATGTTTTTTTTTTATTTGTTCCTTCATGGATCATGCAGCCCAGTGATAATTCCACCAGCAACAGATTGAGGCTAGCTGTGAAAAGGTCAATGGCTGCACACGCAGAAATGTAAATAGTGGGACTGGGAGTTGGCAGGCTTCCTGTGACACTTTTTGCTGCAGGCACAATTTCTAAATATTTCAGTAAGAAAGGCAAGTTTTTATGAACCATGCCATTAAATGAAAGTGTACACACAAGTGGTTGAGTTTAATATTTTTCCCACGTGCATTCCATTTGCATTCCATTTGCATACATACCTGTTTATACAGACAGTGCAATGTAAAGTTGGAAAGTTTCAGATTAAGGGGCCGATTCCGATTTCGGCCGGAAGGGCACCGAACGATGGTCGGAGCCCTTCCGACCGAATCGGAACGTGCCGCTCGGATTCCTTTCCGACCGAGCCATTCCGATGGGCTCGGTCGGAAAGAATCCGACTCGGATTTCCGGATGGCTCACGACGGGTTCGGAGAGCCCGTCAGCCATCCGGAAATCCCTCTGTACTCCCCGGCTGCCTCTTTGCGACCGAGGGAGTACGATGGCAGTTTTCACTGCCTATTCGTGCCGGTCTTTCCGGCACGAAAAGGCAGTCGGTCACTGTCTTTGGGGGCCCCCAGTGGGACCCCCATGGGTGCAAGGTCGCCGAATGGCGGCCTGGAGGCACCTATGGTGCCCCTCTGTTGAACCCTGCACCCGGTGGCAGGCACCTTGGGGTGCCGGCCACAGGGTGCAGGGTTGAACTGCACCCCTGCTTTCTCCAATGCCAGCATGCATTCCGTCCGGAATGCATGCTCCCATTGTGGGAGATACGAGTGCGACCGAACAGGGTTCGGTCGCATCGTACTGCCTGGGCCGTAACCGACGACAGCAGGTCGGTCGGTTACGGCTCCGGACCGATGTCGGACGGACCTGAGTCTGTCCGACATCGGAATCGGCCCCTAAGTCGAAGTCTCCGAAGGGGTCAAAGTCTTTCGTGCTCCTGCACACAAGAAATTAATAAATGATTTCAGAAAGACCAGGGACCGGAGGAGGGAAACACAGGGATTCCTGACAGAGAAAACTTCACAGCAAAGCATATCATGACCAAGCATGGGAACTCTACAAGATCTCTTTAAACATTATTGCTTTTCCATCATGCCTATCTCAAAAGGCGAGACAAAATGTTTCACTAAATAAAGGATATTACGACTTTTTTGACTGGTTCCTGTGTTTCTCTTCTCATATTCAAAAACATCTTAAAGTAAGTTATGGATTCTATCATATACAAGAATTCTGAACCTTTGGTCTCTTGTGATTCGGACTTTTTTGCCTGTGAAACGACCCTTTATCCGACGTGAGTCTCTCCAGAAAGACAAACAAGTTTAAAGTTTTTGTTGAAACAGAACCTTAGACTGCTGGCCCTCTGCTATGCCTAAACTGGCATTTGAATTCCACCATAGCCAGGATCTAAGTCTCCTGATTATTCAGCCGAGGCCTCATGCATTGTCTACAGAAAATATCTTACACAAGCTACATGTTTACATTTCACTTCAAGCACTACTCTACGGTTTAAACATCGGATTACGGATTGTAGTCCCTCAGAGCGGCGGAGTAAAATACTAAGGGCCCTATTACGAGTTTGGCGGTGCAGTAAAACGGCTCGTATGTGAGCCTTAGAACTGCACCGCCGCGGGAACGCCAATATACGTTCCTGCACGGCATGCACTGTGCAGTCTGTACTGTGCAGGAACAGGGGTGCTTACATACAGGGGGGGCACATGTGCCCCCCTGCATGCCCCCCATGCACAGGGACTAGAGGGGGCCCTTTTGTTTCCTTACCACCAGCAGTTTCATGGCGTAAGAACCGCCATGAGATCGTTAGTGGCGATGAAACTCGTAATATGCATGCTGGTGCGACAGCTGCACCACCAAGCATATTGCGCACTCAAGACGGCCGTGCCACCGCCAGAGATCATGGATCCTGGCGGTTGCAGTGGTTCTCTGGAGGTCCGACCGCCGTATTCATAATATGGCAGTTGGACCGATGGCGCGGCAGTCCCTGACCGCCACCGCATCTCCACCCCCTAGTTTGGCGGTCCAATGGACTGCCAAATTCGTAATTAGGCCCTAAGTCGCCATGACTCAGTACACTACGTACTGTGATTTCTAAATCAGTCCCTTAGACTCTAGTCATTGACAGGAACTGCTGTCATGGAAGTTTCTGTCAATGAGTTAAAAGTTTTACAAATGGCTTTGTCAAACATGACAGCTGCCCGTCAAACTTTAGCAAGATTTCACCAATGGTGTGGCGGTCATTTAAATGTTTTTAGTTTTCCTTACTGTCACGTTTTACATGGCAGTAAGGGAGAACAAAAACTGGCCATTCGACTGCTCTCTCTAAATTGGGCTGGCGGTCGATTGGCCAAGCCTCCAGCGGCCCTTACTCCGTCGGGTCGTCAGAGGAGTATGTAAGCAACGGAGATGGAGTCGTCTCCTTTGCTGACATACTTAAGGTCCACCGCACTGTAAATCAGGTGGGTGGACGTTCAGTATAGTGTCAGAGTACCCACTCCGCCAAACTCTAAATCAGCCCCTTTTCCCTTAAAGTCTTGAAGCCACCTCCTAGTTGGTGGAATATTCCCTGGTAAGAAAGTAGCTAAATCAAACTTCACCTGAACATTTGTCAACCTGACCTCAAGCTCTCCCACAACAAAGGCAGTATCAGTGACCTTCAAATGTCACGTTCCTAATTCAGAAAGTTGCAGGCAACCAGGTGGACCATGTGCTCCTTGTAAGTGTTAATCATTGAATGTATCTACAAGAAAAAAATATTATTTTGCCAGGGATGTTCTTGGCAATCTTTTTCTTTAAAACTTAGACGCATGCTGTCTCCTTTTTTTTGTAACTGTTTTTATTGAAAGCTTTCATTTAGGAACAAAAACAGCAATACTAGCCTCATATAGCATGCAAGAGTGTAGGGCCAAGAAATGGCGTTTGATAGCATGTATTGATGGTAAACATGCATGACATGCATGACATTTGGTATAATAGTACAGCCATCTAAGTAGAACAATTTCAGGAAGAGTCTGCAGCTACACACAAGTGTTGGCTGAGATCGGTTAACTTGGGGGTGTACTCAAACTGGGAAAGGAAGAAAGCAATTCCGTCACTGGGGAGAAGCAGAAGAGATGCATACTAGGGGAATTGTTGCAAAGCTATTGTAGGGAGGAAACTACATAGTTGCTGGTATCAGAGGGTGAATATGGGAGTTAGTGAAATTCCTGCTGGGAAGACATATGGGATGGAGTCCAGAATGGGAATTGGTTTGTGAAGTCTGGCAGGCAGAGGTCACGGGGTAGGTAGTCATTCCGGGTGAGTGCCAAAAAGTGGTCTCGAAGAGTAGCCCAGGCTGAGGAAATTGGTTGCTAGCAGAGATGCCAGACCTCTTCTTAATGCAGGGCCTCACCATCTGCCTGCCCCCACCTTCGCATCGCTCCGTGTCAAGCAGCTACTATGGGGGCTTGATTCGCTCTCCATTGTACGGTGAGGGTACGTTTGGTTAGTAGGAGGGCAAGGCCGGCGGAGCGTCCTCTTATCCCCATGCATTTCTAATGCTTGAAAATGCCTAGGGCACAGGATTCTGATGTGTTAATGTCCGTGTGTTCCGTAAGCTCATGGAGTGTGTATGTATCGATTGTCAATATACAGTGAGAGCCTGGCACGACCATAGCATATGCTGCAGGTCTGCGGACTGTGCTTGGCAGCGGGGGCAGCTAAGGTGCGCAGTAGGAAAATAGCAATCAAGTTGCTCTGGCATCAGGTAGGCCCTGTGCAGGATTGTGAACTGTGTGCTCTTGAAGGTGGCATTTCGGGACACCCATTGGGGGAATTCCAAAGCGCGATCCCACTCCGTGCCATGAAATGCCTGACCAAAGTCGTCTTCCCATTTGTCTCTCAGTGCCATCAGTTGGATCCCTGTGTGTTCCCTTATGGCTCCATGTTATCAGGTGTCGCCCTGTCCCAGTATGCAGTAGTGTCTGTATTACGGTGTGAGTTTGGGGTTTTTTGTCCTGCGTGGACCAAAGAGATCGCCACGTAAATCGAAGCTGCTGATATATCAGATATTGTCCTCAGGGGCGAACGTAGTCGGTGACTAGTTGGCCAAAGGAGAGGAGGTGGCCCATCTGCAAAGAGGTCACTTTCTGAGGTGAAGGAGTGGTCCTGCCAGACCCTCACATCAGCCATGGAGTTGAATCCTGGGAAACGTGGCAGACCTTTAAAGGAAATGCGTGGTCATATGGCTGACTATGACATTTGAGGCGAAAGACCCTAGCCAGGCAGTTGCATGCAACTGTGACCTGCAGCAGCTGTGGGGCTTGAGGGGTGGCAATGGCTAGGAGGAAACCCAGGAGCATGGTTGGTGATAGGGGATCGGACCCGTTGTAAGTTTCACCCATGCAGCGCCCAGCTAATCAGCACGAGACTCACTGAAGCTGCTCCGCAAGGTAGTAGACCTCAAACGATGAGTCTCCGAGTCCATCCCTGCCCACTGGTAATTGCAGCTTTCACAGCGTGACACAGTGGTGCTTGTTTCCCCAGATGACCTCCCCTAACATAGTGTTCAAGTCCCAAAAGAAGTTTCCGGGGGGAACAACTGGGATGTTGACAAAATAATAGAGAAGCCGAGATAGGACTATCATTTTGGATAGGCCTATTTTCCCTGTCATCTCTGAAGGCAGGATTTTCTAGTATTGCACCTGCAATTTGAGGGCAAAGGGCAGATAAGGCCCTCCCCAAGTTACCCTCGAAGAGGCTGGCTGAAGAGTGGTAGAGGCACACTTTGAGGTATTGAACGGTTTCGCCTCTCCAGTTCAATAATGTTCCTCCCAGCTGTACCGCTATTGGGGCTAACTTGACGCTCAGCAGATAAGCGCGCAAAAGGCCCAGTTAACCTAGAGACCAGCCGCTCTTGCAAAGGCCTGTAACCTGGTGTGTATGGGGTGAGGTTGGATCGGATATCACGAACATACAGCAGCAGGTAGTCCACGTGCAGGGACACCTCGTAGGTCACACCATCCAGGGGTATTCCCAATGTTTCGTCTTCCAGGCAAAGCCTGATGGCTAGGGGTTCCATGGCTAGCGCAAATAGTAGGGGGATGAGGAGGCATTCCTGCCTAGTTCCCCTGCCAACTGGAAATGGTGGTGAGATCGACCTACCCGGGCCGACCCTGGATGTAGGGTCAGCATATAGTAAATTGTAATAGGCTCGGAGGCCGTCACCAATCTCCATTGCGGCCAACACCTGGAAAAAATAGTCCCACGTGAGCATGTCCAAAGCCTTCTCTAGGTCCAGTATTAGGTAAGCAATGTAGGGGAATTGTCTGGGGGACTGATCCATCACATGGAACAGGCAACATATGTTTCAAGACATGCTGCACCCTGGAACAAAACCATTCTGGTCAAAATGGACTAAGGTTCATAGCATCTGGGTGAATCTGTCGGCTAGTATGTTCCCCAGGATTTTGTAATTGGCACCTAGGATGGCTATCAGCCTTCAGGATGCCAAGAGAGTCGGGTCCCTGTCAGGCTTTAATATAGACACTAGTAGGGATTCTGGGAGGGACAAAGGCAATTTCCCTACCCACAAAGCTTCATTGAACATTTCAACTAGTCTGTGGCCAAGCAGCGCAGCAAAGGCACTGTAGTAGTCCAATGGCAGCCCTGGCATTTTGTTTCAGGCCAGAATTTGAATGGCCTGCTTAATATCGGGGACCGTGATATTGGCGTCTAGGTCATCCCTGACGATGGCAGGGATGCAAGTGAGAGGGAGTCGTGACAGGAATGATTCAATCGTGTTGGCGGCAGAGGGAGGGCCTGCTGCATATGTTGTGGAGGACTACATGAAGAATGCATCCAGAATGTCACCTTGAAAATGCAAAATGCCACCGGTTGGTGAGTTTATCTCCAGGATTGGTTCCAAATGGGTGTCCTGGTGTACCAGCCAGGCGAGGAGGCGGCCGGACCTGCCCCCCTCCCAGTGCATTCTGGCTATATAAGCATTGAGACTGAAGCAGCACAGCTGCTCCAAAAGAGCAGCGTATTGAGTTTTAGCCTCCGTCAGTGCATGGTTCTTGGAGGCATCAGAGACAGTGTTTTTTTTCTAGAGAAGCAATCTGTTTTTTCGGATTCTCTGATCTCCCTCTCAAGTACTCTCCAGACTCCCACTATTTCCTGCAAGAATACTCCCCTTGTGATAACTTTAAAGCCGTCCCATTCAAGTGTCCTGGTGGATGCTGTGGTTCGATTCTATGTAAAGTATTGTCTAATACGTAGGCCTTGACATTCACAGAAGGCTGGGTCTTCCAGTGTTCCCTGGGGAAGGTGCCATGTGGGCACCGGGGGGAACAGAGGTGTTCCACGGCATGTCTATTATGTGGCTGTTATGGTTGAAGATTATGCGGCCTAAGTAGTCGGCATGTCCGTTCGAGTCCAAAATGGAGGATGAACACAGAATACGATCGAGGCACACATAAAGGTAATGTACTGCAAAATGGAACAAATAGACACAGGAGGGGGTGTAGGATTCTCCATGCGTCCACGAGCGTCCACTGGCAGACCCACTCTGCGAAGCGCTCTGTCTTGGCATATAATGGGTACCGCGGGGAGGGGGGGGGCGGGACCGGTCCAGCTGTAAGTCAAGTACACATTTGTAATCTCTGCCTAAAATCCAAGGTGTCCAAGTTCTATGTGCCAAAACCCCAGATAGCGTAGCCCAGAAAGCCTCTTGATCCACATTTGGGGCATATATGCTGCCCAGAAGGATTCGGGAGCCATTGAGACGGCCTTCTAAAAAGGCATATCACCCCTCTTTATCCACAAGGGTATCTTTATATGTATGATATATGTGTATATAGGTATGATTATAAATTGGCCTTGAAGGCCCACTATATTAAAGTTAAGGCAATGAAAAAAAGCTACCTGGAGGATAAAATTGAGGCATCAAAAAACAAAGCAAAGGAGATTTTTAAAATTGTTTAAATTCTTTTCCAAACCTGAGTCCACTACCAGAGATCATTAACCATCGATGGAATGGACTAATCAACTGGCTGAATTCTTTCATGAAATAATTGTGACTATACAAAGATCCTTTGATGGGATGCCCCAAGATGACAACCACGATATGATATTATCTGATCTGAGGCTGTCCATAAGGGGAACCTCCACATTTTCACAAATACCTCGGTTGTTGGGATCCCTGCTGATCCTTGTCCAGCCCAACTCTTGATAAAGGTGGCTATGGCCATCAATCCAGTGACCAATAAGGTTTCCCACGCCTTACTGGACTCGGGGTGTATGTCTTCTGCATGGAAACATGCTAAAATCCCCCGCCATTAAAAAAACCTTCTGCCGATCATAAAGTCCTAGCTAATTACAGGCCTATATCCCTACTTCCCGCCTTTTCTAAGGTGTTGGAAAAACATGTAAATGCAGTCATCTCGGGTTATTTGGTAAATAATAATCTGCTGCATACTAGTCAGTCAGGTTTTAGAACTAGCTGTAGCACAGAAACAGTGTTGCTAGAGGTTACGGAGCACATTAAACAAAAGTTGGATCAGGGGGGAAGAACCGTCCTATTATTGTTGGACCTCTCTGCGGCCTTCAATATGGTCCCACATGTTAGACTAATGTAACAACTCCAGAAGATTGGAATCAGCGGTACTGCCCTTAAGTGGCTATCCTCTTTCTTGGAGGACAGAAGTCAGAAAGTCTGGACTCCTCCTTATTCTGGCGCGATTCCAAATCTGAAAGTGGGTGTCCCGCAGGGCTCTGCTTTGAGCCCTATACTCTTTAATGTGAATATAATCATGCAAGCATTTCTGGCTGAAGCGTGTGGGGCTAAAATAATATCATATGCGGACGACACCCAACTACTCTTCACCTGTGAGAAAGGTGCAGATTATGAGAGGGAGAATATTAGAATTTGACTCTCCAAGGTGTTCAATTGGCTGGCTAGGAACCAACTAAAATGTAATCCCGATAAATCGGAGATTATCTTTTTTGGTGCTCCACCCTCTGAGGAGTGGAGACGCTGGTGGCCCCATGATATGTCTCCACTTCTCTCTTCTCAAAACACAGTAAAGGATCTGGGCATCCATATTGACAGCTCTCTGTCTATGAAACATCAAATCCAAGCAGTAGTAGGTACCTGTTTCGGGCTATTACAAACTCTGAGGAAATGTTTACCTCTTCCATCTTCGCCCACTAGGAAAACTGTGGTCCAGGCCTTAATTACTTCTAGGCTGAACTACGGAAATGTACTTTACTTGGGTCTGCCTGAGTATCTTCTAAACCGTCTGTAGGTAGTTCAAGATGCAGTGGCAAAACTAGTCCTCAATTTTAACCCCAGGACTCATATGTCCTCGCATCTTAGTGCTCTTCACTGGTTGCCAGTGAGAAAGAGGATCAAATTCAAGGCTTTGGTGCTTACATATAAAGTCTTACATGGTATGGGTGGCAGTTACATTAGGAAGAGAATACTTCACTACACTCCCTCTAGAACTTTGAGGTGCTCATTTAACAGACTGGCTACCATACCCAGGATATGCCGGGTTAGAACCGGAGGAAGATCCTTTATGTTTCTGGGAGCCCAAACCTGGAACCATCATCCAGCGGCCCTCAGAGTCACGACCAAACTGGCTGTTTTCACTGGATTCAAGCTAGCCTGGCTGATGAGGGGTGTTACCCTGAAACCAGTCCCAGGATGCTTGATTCCGGTCCAGGGAAGACCTGGCTTGGCAGTTCGGTCTGGACTGTTCCCATGAGGCACAGGGTCAAGACTGATTTGCATATGGCTGGGTCTGAACTGGGGTAGCGAAGTGAGCTAAAGAACGAAGATGGATTCAACCCAGATCTGTGACTGGGGGTGAGTGTCTGAAAAGTTTCAGCGCTCTGTCCATCATCTCCTTGTGTTTGCTTTGTTTGCCCTAAATTGGCAGGGTATGAGCAGACGAAGGTCCCTTACTCACTTTGCCACTGGATTCAAGCTAGCCTGGCTGATGAGGGGTGTTACCCCGAAACCAGTCCCAGGATGCTTGTTTCTGGTCCAGGGAAGACCTGGCTTGGCAGTCCGGTCTGGACTGTTCCCATGAGGCACAGGGTTAAGACTGATTTGCATATGGCTAGGTCTGAACTGGGCTGGCGAAGTGAGCTAAGCTAAAGAACGATGATGGATTCAACCCAGATTTGTGACTGGGGTGAGTGTCTAAAAAGTTTTAGCGCTCCGTCCATCATCTCCTTGTGTTTGCTTTGTTTTCAGGAAACAACTCAAAACATGGCTATTTTGCAAAATAGGTGGGCACAGGGGAAAGTGGAAAGCTGCCTTATAGCACCGGGACACTCTGTTGAGTAGCCGTGCACTTTATAAATGTCTGTTCATTCATTCATTCATTCATTCATTCATCTAGTGTCTGAAAGGGGACATCGTAATTAATGCCCCACGGGCGTAAGCAGAGTAGGTGGTAGCTATAATGGTCTCTCTCAAACACTTCTGTAAGTGCTGTAGCTCCACTGTCGCGATGTGTGTTTCCTGGATGAATATGATGTGTGCGTTTAGGTGGATCCACCTGATGGGAGGGAGAGAGACAGGGCTGATTAAGAGGTGCCTCCCGGTGGGTGCTACTATGGTGACCCCTCTGTTATGCATGTAATAAGGCGTGCTTCCCAGGCCAAATCGCTGAGTGATGAACTGTGGTAATTGAGGAGCTAACATAACAACATGTAGAGCACCACTACAACGGCCATACACCCAAACTGACAAGTACATCGAACCATGATTTAGGTTGGGGTTGGCGATTTGGTGCAGCGAGACAGAACGCAGGAGTGAGTTGGCCCAGAATAGGCTATGCGGGGCTCAGTATCAGCAACATGGGAGAGGAGGGAGAGAGTGGAGAGGATCCCCCGGCCAGCATCTTACCCCCCCCCCACAGCAGCGGTGGAACAGGTTTTTGATTGATGTGAAAGGCCATTGGTATTGCAGGGCCGCTGCCATAGGTATTGCGGGCTGCTGGGGTGTTGATCAGTAGTCGAAATGTGTGTCATGAGTGGCGGCACCCTGGGAGAGGATAGGAGTGGCAGTGGTTTTATTATGTGGTACGCCATTTGTAGGGTGACCAATGGTAGTGTCTGAGAGTTGCAGCGGGACCCATCTGTCACTGTGAAGTCATCATCTGATGAGAAGATGTGGGGGATCTTCTCTCCCAAGGATGCTGTCATCTAAAGGGCCCGGTGCCAGACCTCTATCATTTGCTCCAGGGCTGTGGGTTTGGTTGTGGACAATATGGAGGGGCCCTTCCGGGTCCGATTGCATCTCTGCTGTCCCCCCGCTGGTTGGGGGAGGGTCCCCCCCGATGGTCGCAAGTATTCTAGTGGGATGTCTATCTATCCAGTCCAATACATCCCTGGGGTCCTGGATGAAGGAGGTTTTGCCCTCCGCAAGGACCTTGAGGTGGACTGGGAACAGCAGGGGGTACTGAATGCCAAGTTTGCAGAGCCATTGCTTTGCTCCCAGGGAGGAAGCCCAGTGGTTTGGACTGCTGGAGTGTAGTCAGGAAACAGAATGGTAATTTTATTCTCTAGCTTCAGTGGCCCAGCAGACCTCGCCGCCTTCAGGATGGCATTACAGTCTTTGGAATGGAAGAGCTTGATGAGCATAGGGCACTGCAGTGCTCCTGGATTCGGCTGTCTCTTCAGGAGCCTGTGGGTGCATGCTGTCTCCTAACAATGCATGTGTCTATGTGACTAGTTTTGGCAGGAAGGGGAACAAAAGTACTGTTATGGAATTTCTTGTATACCTGTGCCTACCTCTCTATCCTTCATAATACACAACCATCGCCCCCAAACCCCTAAGCATATGCACTGTTTTAGTCCTTTAATCATAATTGTTGGAAAACACCTGTTAAAACTGGATGAGTCGGCTGGTGAAAGGTAGATTGAGGAGGGAGTCCAGGCACAGAACGTATGCACATGTGCATTGTTGTCTTTCAACTCTTGAAGTTATAGCATTCATAGCAGAGCTTTAAAGATCATGTCCATGACTGGTAGCATTCCTTTCCAGCTGTGAAGGAGAACATTCTGGGACTAAGAATACAAGAAATAATAAAAAGGCAGTGTTTTCTGCACTGCAGATAATACTGATGTACGCTGAATTTATATCCATATGTTTTTCATCATATTATTTTCACTGTACTGAATTTATCGTTCCTTCTTTATTGATCAATGTACATTCTGAAGAGAAGCATTTTCTATATTAATTTATTGGTACTTGATAACGCAGACCTTGATGGGGAGCAACGGAATACTGAACAGCAGGCGAGATCCCAGGCATTGAATTCAAGGACATTTACAATGAGGCCTGTAACAAGTAGGGCCCTATTGCATAGGATTGGCATGCTCTTTGAAGAGATGTATCTTCCAATGATTTTTTAATTTCAGGGAGGTATGAGCAGTTTTGATGATGAGGGAATGTTTTTCCAGATCTTGATTCTTACTGGTCCTTTCCTGTTTTGCATTTCTCAATTCTCAGTCTGGCTATGTTCAATCTCCTTGTGTGGCACTGTCGGCCTGAGGTGGTAAGCATACATGAGTGCTGTTTCAGACAGCCTTATAGATTGTTCAGCTTGTCTGGAAGATGATGTGGGCATTGGGTTCGGGGAGAGCCAAAATTGTTCCTACAGCATTTTTGGTGATGTTGTTGAACTTCTTCAGGCCCTTGATTAGAGGTTCAGTAGTGGCTGGTGTGCAGGCGGAGTGGCGGGGCGGGCGGGGCCTGGGGTGGGGGCTGTGGATGACAGGGAGGTGAGGGAGAGGGACGGAAACAGATAACAAACATTTAAAAAAATAAAAATAAACAGAACTTACCGCCCGACGCACTTTTCTGTGTCCTCGCTTCAGCACAGGCTCCCAGCCTCCCCTGCGGCCAATCCTGATGCTGCTTTCATGTTTGAAAGCAGTCAGGATTGCCCAGAGCACTTGAAATGTTCTCTCTCAGAGAGACTGGGAGCCTGTGCTTTGCTGTCTCCAACCCAGCAATGCAGCTGAGGTTGGAGACATCTCGGTGCGCATGTGGGTTTGTCCGGCCTGAGACGGCCAGACAAACGTAAATGCGCACTGATAGCAGTTCTGCCCACCACTTCCCCCGACTGCCCACGATGGCCCCGCCCCCAGGATGCAGCACGTAGAAGTTGAACAATAAAACAATAAACTTGTTTTATTATTGTTTTATTTTTTAACTTTTGAGGGTGGTGCGGGGCGATGCTCCTCCGCCATAGGCGGTTCCTTGACATGCAGAATGGTTTTCAGGGGTCCCAGTATGGTGTCGAGGAGCACGTTGAGAAGAGTGTTACTTCCCAAGAGATAGGAAACAGCCAAGCTTTGAACTGTTGTTCTAAAGTTGGCTTTGGGTAGGAAGGGTTGCAGATTTTACATGTGAGAGTGATCTGGTACCATGCTATTTTGATTTCCTTGGTGATATATCATTTGAAGTAGAGATCGTTGTCAAAAAAGAATGTAAATGATTTTGCATTAGTAAAGGAGGAGAGAAGCCATCTAGATTCATGCTGGATAGTCAAGCTTGAATCTCCCATTGTTTAATGTGGTTAGTAATAAGATTGAGCTTGAGATAGGTATTTGACACCCAATTCTAAATTGAATCAAGGCAGGTTTAGAGTCGGTGAATGTCATGAGCAGAGGAGATTTTGATGTATTGTGTATCATAGCCACATTAATGTATCTTGATTTCATTGGTATATTCTAGGGGTTCCCTTGAAGTTGATGTTGGAGAAGATTGTTTTCTGTGGTACTCCTCAAGAAATGGGGAATTTGTAGGTTGTGAGGTTCTCTTCTGGAAATACTGGAGGTGGTTGACAAAGCAAGAGGCGATCCATTGTAGCACTATGTCAGAGAACCCTGTGCTTGTTTTCAAATCCCTGTTTAATGGTTGAAATGGTCAACATGGGCAAAGGCGTGGAGAAGGTTCAAGAGTCCATGTTAATTTATGTTGTTGATGAGTAGAGCATTGTCACCTCCTTGAAGAGTAGCTCCAGTGTGCTGTTGTCATGTAGTTCCTACAAATATGCAGGATCTGTACATTATTTGGATAACATAAACTAAGGGATAGGTGTCTAGACTGATTCCGAACACCCCCATAGGATATGCCAGACCATAGACCAGCTAGCTCACAGTGCCACTATAAGCCCACGACCCTTACCAAGGAGCGAATAGTTTCTGGCAACCACTGAACATGACAAATCTTGAACCCCTCAGGGATCAGGGAAAACAGTGCAGTATTTTTCACTCAGTCAACCGTGCTCCATTAGTCTCAGAGAGATACAAAGAATAAACAATGGCAACGTTTTCAATAAGCATTTATTGAACCAGCATTATTCGAGTGTAAAACGTGTTTGCTGCGACAATCATTAGACAGAAACAAATGTAAAAGATTACAAGCACCAATAGAGTGAATAAAAGGTAGAGTTTTACCATGGTGCTAAAACAGTGAATATATGCAGGCGTATAGATACATGACAGTAATCAGTCGTACTCCTACGTCGTACTCCTACGATGCTATCCCTACCTATGTGTAACTAAGTGTACCTAGCATGTATGTGGGTGTAATTGTAAAGACAAGAATCCCCTAGGAAAGAGCCAACCCCATTACCTGATGGGAGAGAATGAAAGACCTCGTCTTGGTCTCGAGTTGGACACCCCGCAAGGGATGTCAGACCACAGCATGCTGGAACTGTGTGCAGGACCTCAGCATCTCGTGTCAGGGTGGAAGCTTTCTCCTCTGCCTATCTAGTCTTGGTATGATTCATTTATACCATAAAGATGGCCTCAGGGTACCTTACATAATCGATGTGTTGTGAATATGATTATGCAAATGAGCCTAGAACAATACTTGCGATAGTGCAAAGCAGTTCTTTCGCCCTAGGATGAAGATGACCATGGCATTTAAACAGAGTATGTTCATGCTGTTATGTACATCATGCGCACGGACTTTTTCCAAGAATCCTCATGCATAATCAATGAGGATTATTTCCAAGGAACTGATCGACATATATTCAGCACATAACTGGGTAAAAGGTCACAGTTAGAACCGTTATGCAAAGCAAGGTAGGACAATGAAGGTAAAAGGTCGTATTGCTACCTAGGCCTAGATTGGGGTACATTGGGGCCCATAACAGTGTAATGCCAGGTTGGTAATCCTGTAGCTTCTTCTTTATGGTCTAATCTTGTAATTGGGTGGGACCTGCTTTCTCAAATATTTTTTTCAAAGAAAGGAAGGTGGGTGATGAGGTAATAGTTGGCAAGATAGACTCAGTTAAGCTTAGGTTTCTTCATCTAGGGCGAGGCAGATTGGTGGGAGTAAACTGTCATGCAATGAAGCATCCAGGAATGTTCTTTGATTGAGTGTGAACTTTACTCGTTTTAGGAGAAGAATGAGGGCACTGTTGTGAAGAGATTTTGTGATGGATGAAGGTAGAATGCCGTGTTCAGAGGCAATAGCCCTCAGAGTGTTGAGGATGTTGGTGAACTTAGCATGCGATAGGATGTCAGCTGTAAAGAAGGCTTCACTTGTGTTGGTCACTTAGGTGATAGTAATATTATAGAAGGTGGCTTAGATGATGATGGATCTAAATACTGAACCAAGAAATTTAAGTTGGGTATGGTCAAAAGGCATTGTTCATCTCCATTTCTTTTCTTGTGTGCATATAACTCAGTTTTGCTCACGTCAGTTTCTAGGGTGTACAATATTGTTGACAGTTTAGGTTTAGAAGATCCCGTTTTCAGGGGTGTATTGACTTCAGCATTCTTTTACATGGCTTTGTCATATACATTAAGGAGTATAGGCACCATGTCTAGGCTGGTGGAGTTTGAACAGTGACTTCTTGGAGTGCATCCATGGTGAAGTCGTTGGAGAAGCAGAATGTCTATTTTTTCTTTTTGTTGACCTTGATGATTTTGTGTGGTGTGAAGGATGAAGAAGGGGATGATGAAGTGGTCCGTGCAGTCCTGACTGTCAGAATGAGGTTGAGGGTGTTGCCTTTGGACTGGTTGGATTTTGTGAGCTGTTACATTATGTCCAGATTTTTGAGAAATGTGTAGAGGGATTCCACCATTTTCTCCAATCAGTGGGTAGGTTGAAGTCTCCTAGAAATGTGGGATAGGTGTGCAGATTGGAGGCAAAGGTGATGAGATCTGAGATTTCTTCTGTAAAGTTCTGTTGGGTCCAGAAGGACGTTTAGATCAGTATGTTGGTGGCGATCTGAGATACAGAGAGTGGGAAGTAGCAGCTGAGGGTCTTGAAGATTTGCTAAGACTGCAGGCCAGAATATGTTTCTGCGATGATGCATGTATCTAGTTTGTGTTGTGGGAAGATGTCAGCTATTTAAAGAGTTTGGGTGCCTGAAGAGAGTGTGTTGATGATCAAGAGTTGGAGATCTTATGCTATTTTGCAGGTTATGAGTGCTAATGAGCAGTATTGTGATGAGATTCTTTTTGTTTGGTGTGTGAGGTTCTTCCTCGCCCAAAGAGGAAGACCCCTGTCAGGTTCTGCACTTTGCTGTGGGTGTTAGTGTTATGAATTCACTGGGGTCAGTTTCAAAAAGGGTGAGAAGTGTACACTGATAAGGCAGCCTTTGGCTGTGATCGATTGGCCGACTTATCAACTTGCAACTTGTCATGTGCCACAACATCTTCTGAAACTCTGTAGTGGTATTGGGGCTTGCTGATAGCCTAATTTATCTGTTTGGTAGCAGGCGCTTTTGGTGGCCTAAAGGGATTCTGGGATTTGATTAGTTGGCTGAACATTGCACAGCACATCACAAGCCATTTAGTCTTCTGGGGTGATCTTGAAGCAGGGAAGCATTGTACTCGCCATGCTGCAAGAAGCTGAGAAGCTTGACAAAATTGAAGAAGTCATCATTCTATTTGTATATCTGGATAGACGACATTCTAAGTGCTTTCAGCAATAATGCCTACTGAGTTAAAAGAAAATGCATCATAGTAGAATATAGCTAAGTAGGACATGAAAAAAGTGAGAAGTTTGAAAAAGTGACAATGTCAAATTTTCCACTACATGTGAAAGAAACAGATAACAGACGCAGGGACATATTTTATCATCCCATATAAAACAGTTATCTTGCACAATTTTTTTTTAAATCTACCTACTGGTGTGTAAAGATAGCTTCCATAACTATAAAACTCTCGCTCCTTTCCCCAGAAACAGTGCTGTGGTTTGGTGAACGGGTTTCAGGACTGGGCGGATTCAATACCAGATAGTTGCAACTGTACCCCACAACAAGAAAAGCCAAGTTTCTGTACAGCAGTAAAGGGGAGAAATGTATATTCAAAGGTAAGAAGTCAAATAATTTGCATATCCAATTATCAAATAGCACTTAGTGTTGTTGACATTTCTGTGTGACCGCTATCATTTTCTCTATTTATTATCTTCTCTTCATGCAGGTTGTTTTATTAACACAAGTTTCCTCCATAACTCTCCATACATTGTCCTTCTCACATGCCTCTGATCTTAATAAGTCATTTAGCAACCAGATAAAAGAAGGTGCTTTTAATCAATTTAGGTCAATTTGGCCATTTGTGCGTCCTTCTGTTATGACTGTTATGTTGATGCCTTGGGTTTATTAACTTTCATAGTCCATTTCGACTTATAGTCAAGATTGTAGTTATTATCTCGTCTAGCACGCCTTCTCTGGCAAATAAAGATTCGGTACCTTCAGCAGATCCTTAATAGAAGATCGTTTAATATGCTGAAACATTATGCTCTTATGAATATATATCACACAGTATGGCACAGATCCAGAAAATACTAAACTACTTAGCACTTTTTATGCTTAGTTACGTTTTTTGATTTTTCAACAGTGATCCAGAAACTCAAACATGCAACTCTCAACCAATAACCAATCAATAATTGCACTCAGTCATTCATGAGGAAAATACATCTGCTAATCACACCCCCTTAGTTGTACTCTATTCCACTTAATCTAGAGGGCAATTCAGGGGTGGATTCTTTAATTGGGTTCTGGGGCTGCACCGCTCTGAAATTCCTACATGTTTACCTAAAAAATATTAAATAGATTTATTTATTTAGAAATACGATTGTATCTCTAAACATTTCGATGTATTTAAATCTGGGCTGTCTGTCCCAAGCTGCCTGTTCCAACTTGCTGTCATGCAGGAGATTGAAGTCTGGCAGTAAATCAACTTTCTGCAGTGTGAAGCTTGACAGAGAGCTTACCTTTCTAAAGCACTTCATTGCCATTGTAGTCTATGGTGGTATCCACTGTAGGCCAGTGATGCTGTCAGCCTCACGGTTTCAGGCATCGGAGTCTGCAGCCCTGTGTGAGGCCAGACACCCATCATTTACAGGCATAGATCCGACCTGTTCCACATTCGTCACAAAGCAGGACTGGATGCAAGCATGTGTGATTTGGCGCCTTGTCCTTGGTAATAGTAAGTATTATAATGCTAATCTTGTGTTAAGTATATTGTGCTGAGACCCCTGGTCATGCTAACTTCCCTCACTGTGACACCGGAGGCCTTAGCTTCAGTTTGCTGGTCCCTTTAGAAGTGGAGCTGCTGTATTTGTTCCCACACTAAATTGATCCAAAAGACCCTTGTGAAGTTGATCCAAATATCCGAGTCAAGCACAACGGGAGAAATATGTGCTTATAGTAAAGACAGTTACATGCTGTATTGCGTTAAAATTGGCCTTATCTTTTATACCCTTAACATTAATACCAAAAACATGGATTGATTTACAAACAAATGTTAAAAACATTAATGCAATGCATGTCAGCAATTTAGTTCCTTTTTTATTTCACATGTTTTACTTAATCTTGCATTCTCATCCCTAAGAGTGTTAGCTATTTCATCATATTGTATTTCTTTATTTTTGTGTGCCTCTTATTACTCTTGTATAGTGCATAATTTGAGTTTTGCCAGTGTTTATGAGGGGCTGTGATTGAGAGCTCTGGCACTGAAGCTGTAGGCAAAGCAAAAGGCCTGTCATTGAGGTGGCCTCTCTGCAGAGCACACAGAACAATGGTCATGTATTCTAGTTGCAATGGAAATTCTGTGCAAATGTGTGTGAAGAGGGTACACAGATGTCAAAATATTTACAAGGCAAAAATTAAAGTAAATAAAGTGTTTAAATGTGAGTGCGAGCAGTGCATGTTTGGGGGTGGTGAAGTGAGGGAGATGCGAGGACATACATTCGGGGGAGAGTGAAAAGAGGGTGATGAAGAGGAAAGAGATGAGGTTGAAGATGTGCAGATGGATGAGATGTGCAGAGAAAGCTGGCATACATATCTAACATAAAATGCACATAACTGAAGGCAAATTCTCCGTCCAAGTTCTCATTAATATTTAATTCACAGTCTCAATATTTCAGATTTGGAACATTTCCATTGTTGTTACTCATTTATCTTAAACAGCTAACAACCATTGACAAAGCCAATAGTGCTGGCAGGTTTTAGGTGTATCTCAGTTGTGGTATACATCTGAATGCAATAACATCACAGAGAGAAACCAAAATACCCTTGGTGTGGCACACTATGCGATTTATAGAAATTTATTTTACATGCTCCCTTTTAGAGAGCTCCCACTTTTTTCATCCTGATTGCAGCCAGCAGCTGTGGGTGCTTCCCAAAGCCTGGTTGGGGCATTTTCTTCTAAAGTCGATGCCGCATGCAATGCAAGCACAAACTTTAAAGGGCCTGAAGTAGTTACACTGTACAATTTGCACATTACAGTAACTGTCGAACATGTGATGCAGTAAGATATGGGGCAGTTTTTAATGTGTTTAATATTTCAATACTATATGTCCCCACTGCTTTAAAAACCTTGCTTTCTTATAAAATGCATTTACTTTAAAATGCACCGTTTGCCCCTCCTTTTTGAAAATAATTCCGAGGAGGAGGGCCCACCTGGAATCCACATGTGTCCATTAAGCTTGCTACATAAAGGTCATACCCAACTTTTACGCGCCACCACTTTCAAATGTCACCTGCCGCCATTGGGTCAATTCGCAAATGCATTTAAGAGTATGTGAAGAAGCACTAATGGAGCACTACTTTACGTATTTCTGAATGCCTATGTGACTTAGTCTCGAAATTTAAAACGCCCTATTGATAAAAATGCAAAGAGGGCACAGTCCTTTCTATTTGTACTAATTGTGTGCAAATATTCCCTGACTATTCCCATATTAGAGTATTTGGGCTTAATTCACAAAGGCATTTAAGAGTATGTGAAGCTACAGGGGTACTTCTTCACAAACTTATACATGCCTTTGTGATCTTTCTAGTGTGTGCTTTTTTTACTGATTCATGTTTGTTTATTTAATATTCTTTTTCTTTTTGTTTCGCCTGGAGCAGACTATTTCAGACCTTGCAGTGCTCTGGGCTATAATGTCTGTAACAAAATTGTTAACATACCAATTCACAAAAAAGTAATAAATCTCCGCCCATAAAAGTATGCCTGGATATCGGTTCAGTTTTACCACTTTTTGGAATTCACATATATATTCCTATTAATACGCCTGGAAAGCTATACTAGATGAAAGGTTTCCAGGCGCTCTTCTGGCAGTGTCATGTGGCACATTCTACAGCTCCTGTTTCGCCTGTGTATAACACTGCATTGTACCGAATTACACACAGGGAAAATGGAGCATTTTGTTCAAATGCACATGTTCTGCTTTTTTCCACAGACAATACATTTTTTCCTGTAAAGAAAGTTGTTCACCTACACCTCAACTAAATCAGGGAATCATTAGTTGCTCTTCTTACATTGGAAATGGAAACTGAGTTATTCGAGTTTTTGGGTGGATTAAAGCTCTGTCCATATCCAAGGTCAGAAAGCATCAGATTTCAGTTTGTGAATTACCACAAATGTTCGAGTTTCTGGGTGTTCCTAAACTAGCAAGGACAACTATGCTTTTGGTTCCCACCTCTTGCTTCGGATTTACACTCATGGTGGCAGAGAAATGCACAGTAGTAGAAGCATTAATGCCTGCCAGAAATCCTTTCAATCCTTCTGTTAATTCCTGGCAAGTGTAAGTATAGAAACTCTCTGCTGAAAACATAACATAGGTTAATGGCCTAAATTCCACCAATGAATAGGCCCATTTTGGTGGTAGGAGACAGTTTCAGAAGCATACCTTAAAGCACTTGAAAAGCTGGAGTTAGAGAGGTAATGGGGATCCACTGGAAGTGCTTCAGCACAGGAGACTTAAGGCGACCAAATGCATTACTATATAAGTACTAAATACTAAAAAGACATGCCATATACATAATTTGAGTGTAAATATTACATATAATGCAGACATAGAGAAAGCTATAGATCATAAATTCTTCACATACTGTCTGATAGGCACATAATACCAAGTTTTATGTTATTTCAGTGCTGGATTTCTTTCTGCATGTTTTTGGCCTTGGTGAACTGCAAATACTTTAAAATCCTTATAGGTGCCTTTAAGAACAACATTTCTCTTGCTGATATACTTGGCACGCATTTGTAAAAAAGGGAGTGAAGAATAGTTGATATATCAATCAATCAATCAGGGAATTGTAAGCGCGCTACTCACCCGTGAGGGTCTCAAGGTGCTGAGGTGGGGGTCCGCAGATCTGTTTAGCCGAAGAGCCAGGTCTTGAGGGTCTTCCTGAAGGTGTTCAGGGAGGGGGCGCGTCTGATGTCTGCCGGTAACTCGTTCCAGGTCTTGGCTGCAATGTGAGAGAAGGATCTTCCGCCTGCTCTGGCTCTGTGGTACCGCGGGGTTTCAGCCAGTGCGAGGTTGGAAGATCGGAGGTTTCTTTTGGGTACGTGGAAGTTGATTCTGTCGTTGAGGTATTTGGGTCCGTTGTTGTGTAGGCATGTGTAGGCGTGAGTGAGGATTTTGAAAGTGACTCTTTTCTCCACGGGGAGCCAGTGGAGACTTCGTAGGTGTTGGCTGATGTGTTCGTGTCGGGGGATGCCGAGGACGAGTCTGGCGGTGGTGTTCTATATTGTCTGGAGTTTGCGGAGTAGGGACTTGTTGATGCCGGCATAGAGTGCGTTTCCATAGTCCAGTCTGCTGGTGATGAGTGCGTGGGTGACTGTCTTCCTTGACTCAGGGGGATCCACTTGAAGGTCTTGCGGAGGATGCGGAGGGTGTTGAAGCAGCTGGAGGTGACAGCGTTGACCTGTCGGTTCATGGTGAGTGATGAGTCAAGTACGATGCCGAGGTTCTTGGCGTGGTCTGAGGGGGTAGGTGGGCTTCTGAGGGAGGTCAGCCACCAGGTGCTGTCCCATGCAGAAGGGGTGGTAACGAGGACGAGGACTTCTGGATAATTTAGATTCAGATTAAATAATATTTATAATTTTTTGTTATTTGTGCAGAGTTCTTGCTAAGTAGAAACCAGACACAAAATGCACTGGAAATCTGTTCTAAAGTTACACGATTAGGAGCGATTAAAACATAAAGGACTCAATTCGCAAAGACGTTTTTAATAAAAAAACTACCTATACAGGTAAAAATGGCTTCATTTATGCTTGTCAACAATTCACAGATGTTTTTTGACTGGTATTTATTAACTCTGCAGAGATAAAGTCCACACAAAAATGTTGGGAATGGGTAGATCAAGACGTGGTTGATGTATAAGGTTGATGCTACCACACTGAGCTATGAGATGATATCCCATTGATAAAAACCAATGCACAGCAACTAATTTCTGCAGAAGAGAAACACTCTCTACTTATTTAATTTTTAGGTCTGGCTTCACAGGGCAGCTGTAGCCAGACCTTATATGATCAATCTTAAAAAGAGCTTTCAGGAGTACAACAGGGAGGGGCTTTGGCTCCACCCACATGTTAGCGTACAGTAGTACATGTTTTGATTTGGCAGAAGTTGTGGGCTTCCACAGAAAACGTGATTCCCACTACACGCAGCTGTGGTTATTTTGTTTGTTTATCCAGCTGCACAAGCATATATGAAGTATTACAATTACAAAGAGATGGAGCTTGAACTTTCAGGGGCACGTACATGGCACTGTTAAAGTGTTTTAGATAAATATTGTACGGTGCTTGTTTTCCCTGGCAGCAGCACAGATCCATTCCCCTTCCTATTACCAACTGTAGACTTCAGAGTGCAGTTTTGGGTTTGAGAGCAGTATGGGATTCCCAGGCCTGCAGTAATCTACATGCATTTTTAGGTCTGCCTTGACAGTCCAGCTGCTTTCCTTATGTTATCAACCAAAAAGAGCTTCCCAAATACTACTGAGAAAGGGTCTAAGGTTCCACCCAAATATTTGTGCCCTTGAGTAGAGGATTTGATTGGACAGAAGTTGTGTTTGCCCCATAATAGAGTGCTTCCGTTGCACCTTTTGGCTTGTGGCAAAGCTTATTCTCAAAACAACAGTGCTGAATTGATTATGGTGGCAAGGCAGTGATCGTGGCTATAGGCCTGATCCGTTTATTATGAAATGTTATGAAATTACAGTAGACCTGATGGAATTATTTTGAAAAATATATGTTAAAATCAAAAGGCATTGAAGGGTGAATTGTTATTGCTCTCTATGAAGGTCTACAGACAGGTATTTTATTACATGAAATTTAACAAATTACTGTAATAGGCGAGGGATGTGATGTTGGTTACCTCCTCTGACAAACCGTGAGTGCAGAAGATTTACACTATATCAATCGTTGTTAAGTCCCCTTAGGAGAAATAGTATTTTGCTATGCCAATTGTAATTAAAATATTTAGAATTTGTGCAATGTTATGACAATGTGTCTAATGATTGTCTTGTGGGAAAGTTTACGCTCAGTAAAGTAGACCTGAGTTGGTTATGGTGATAGACCAATGATAACACCTATATCCTGATTGGTGTGCAGTGAAAAGGTATGTCTGATGCTGTAGATTTGGTCTGTTTATTATGAAAGTTTATGGCAAACACAGTAGGTCTTGCTTATTTATAGTGACCAGCATTTGTTAAAGACAGTAAGCCCCTAACAGTAGATTGTTATAGCACTATAATACATAGGATTCTGTAATGGATTTTGTAATCCCTGTATGAACGGCAGCCAGTAATTTCTTTGTAATCGGTGACTTGTGACGCACCATTTCGCTGATTAGAAAGAAAGGACGTCAGAAATCGACAATTTTTTAAAAAAACATAGTTTATTGCTTTTCCTAATACGACAACAGCCATTATCAATGGTATACATGTTAGTAATGCACAATACACGTGTTTACTTCCTAACGTCCATACATGCTAGTAAATATACCAGATAGATATTCATTACATTACAGTATCAACAGGAGCACATATTATGTTTGTATATTCAATGTGTTATTTCAGTCGAGTTCTGACATTAAAATGCCTGTTGCCAGAGCCATCAGCCAAGGTGAAAGGCAGGTCAGGTCACAAAGCATAATTAAAGCAGCTGTTTAAAGCAACAAATGGACCATTGCTTTTCTTTCTTCTGCTCTATTTTAATAGCTTCCAGTCATAAGCAGAGAGAATATGTTTATTTTTTGCCTTATTTAAATGGAGAAAAGCTATAATCGTTCTGCATGTTTCTACAAATTCCAAGCTACTGCAGCTTTTAACTGACCTGTATTGAATTGTTTCTAATATGCGTGTGCAACAAATATCTAACAGGTTTTTGATGTGTTTAATTTTGCACTTCAGATGTATTTTTATCCTTCATGTTTGCAAACATACTCACCAAGGTTTTAAATGGTTTGTGGAAAAGGTGATGGTTTGGCCAAGTATTATCTGGATAAAGTAGCCCCTGGAGTACATGAAAAGGATATTACAGGTCACCTCGGAGTTCCATAACCTTATAGCCTTCAGCCTACGTCCTCTATATGGTTATGTAACTCCTCGGTGACTTGCAATATCCTTATAATGTACAGCAGGGGGTACTTTATCCCCTGCCATACATTATAATGTATAATACATGGGATTCTGTCATCCCTTTATAAATACCAGCCTCAAATGTCTTTTATAATCAGCAACATGTGACGCACCCAGTCGCCGATTATAAAGAAAAGACGTCAGAATGGACTATTACAGGTTATCACAGTAGAGTTCTGACACCAAAATGCCTGCTGCCAGAGCCAGCAGCTGCGGTGAAAGCCAGTTCAGGTCACATCGCCTAATTGAAGTAGTTGTTTAAAGCAATAAAAACAGAAGGGTGCTTTTCTCTCTTCTGCTCTATTTATTAGCTTACAATGACAAGCAGAGCGAAAGTGTTATTTTTTGGCACTACTAAGATAGTTATAGAAAAGCTAGAATCTTTCTGCTTATTTGTGCACATTCCAAGCTAGTGCAGCTTTTCTCTTTTTAAAAAAAAACTGATTTCTATTGAATTGTTTCTAATAACTGTATCCAACAAATAACAGGTTTTTTATGTGTTTAATTTTGCACTACAGGTTTTATTTTTATTCTTCATGTTTGTAAACATGCTCGCTCTTTCATATAAAAAGCTACACACCAAGGTTTTAAGTGGTTTGTGGAAAGGGTGATGGTGTGAGGAGGTATTATATGAGATAAAGTACCCCCTGGTGTCTATGATAAGGATATTGTAAGTCACCTCGGAGTTCCATAACCTTATAAAGGAACTCCTCAGTGACTTGCAATATGCTTATCATGTTTGTAAACATGTTCGCTCTTTCATATGAAAGAGAGCTACGCACCAAGGTTTTAAGTGGTTTGGGGGAAAGGTGACGGTGTGACCATGTATTTTATGGGATATTATTATTTATTTTTATTAGAGTTTTATAGAGTGCATAGCTATTCAAAAAGTAATTCCCAGCGCCAAGCCCTTAATGGTACCGCAGTTCACACTAGCACTGTGCACTGAAACAAAACAGTCAGGGTTTTAGCTGCTTATGAAAGAAGAGAATGAGAAGATCTCTTAAAAGGTGGTAGCAAGTTCTGCAGTTTGGGACCCAAGTAGGAGAACGCCCGGCCTCCTTGACGATTAGTGTCCCCTGACGTACATGATAAGGATATCGCAAGTCATCTCAGAGTTCGGCCTCATTCCTCTATATGGTTATGGAACACCTCAATGAATTGCAATATTCTTATAACGTATGGTAGGGGGTACTTTAGCACTAATAATTTACAGTCTGTAGACAGGTAATTGGTAACATGTAATCTCAATGATTACCATAGTAGGCAGGTGTGTTGGTGTTGCTCACACACTTTGACGGACCCTGGGAGTAGATTTTCACTGTGATGATTCTTGTTAGGCCCTATGAAGACGGCTTGTATAATTTTTCGCTTACAGAAATTCTGTACATATTTGTTATTTTTTAACTGATGGTTGCTAGTTTATGTGCACATCAGTAGGGCTATTTTTTTATGGTCCTACTGAGGGGAGGTAAAGGCTGCATACCTTATCGGTTCATTGGGCAACATGACTTCAGATTCCTTATGAGTGATCTTTTTATAATGAAAGGTTATGACAAAGCAAGTAGGGCTGTCTTTTCTTAATTGTGAAAAGCATGTCTTAAAGGCAAAAGGCTTTTAGGGGTCAAATGTTCTCACAGATTACAGTAGTAGGCAAGGGTTGTGATGATCCCCTGAGGAATCCATGGGGGTAGAAAATTCATACTATGGTAATCCTTAATAGGCTGTAGTGGAAGGTCTTTCTATTGTTTAGACAACTGTAATTGTGTACTTATTTCTCATATTTCTAGTATTATTAGCATAAATCTTTATTTCTACCAGTCATGGCCATAAAAAATCATCATAAAAACACAGAGAAAACATCATCAAACAATTCAGTACAATGTAAAAGAGCATATGTGCAAAGATCATAAACAATCAATTAATTAATACCTGCTTCAGTGACGATAAAAAGTTAAAAATTAATCGATATACCTAAAACAAGATAAAATCCAGCCAGTCACCAAACAGTACAATCATTGCATCTAAACCTTTACCTGACTAGCTACAATTCTACAAAGTCGGGCACAACAGTCTCATGGCAATCTAAGGCATGTAATGTTGTAGCGTATCAGATGTGACAACGATGTGTGATGCTCATCTCTTAAGGAAGTCTGGGCCATGCAATTCTTATAATATAGGGTCCAAACTTTGTGCAAATTGAAGGCCTCAGAGAACACTTATTACAGTAACAGCAAATCTTTCATGGACACAAATGAACTGCACTGATCTTGTGCCTTAGCCTACAGGCTTTATACAGATATTTGCATACTGAAAACACATATAGATCGGTGTTGTCTGTAGTTAAAATTCGTCGGGTGGTTACAAAGTTCCTCACACCCAGTATTCTGCAGGCAGGGGCCAACCAAGATTTCCTAATGCCTGCATATACTGGACAGAAGAACATAAAATGTGCTACTGCTTCATGAGAAGATAAATAGCATGGGTATTTTGGAGATATTCTCTGCTGCACACTCCATGTGCTTCTGTTCTTGTTCACAGGTAAGATTCCGTAACGGAATTTCAAATATAGGGTTTTCGCCTTGGGGGGGCTCAATTTTGTCAAGGAATTCTTCAAACTGGGCAACGCATTTTATGTTTAAAAAGATTTCAGTTAAGCTACCCAAAGAAGGTTTCAGGTAACGGTTGTTGTTAACAAATGCCCAGTATCTGCTCTTCAGATGGACCACCACCCCCTTATTGCATGAGGAGATGGATTATTCCAGAGCCCACTCAGATCAAGATTGGTAAGCCATGTCTTGACAAATTTGAGCCATGGAGTTCTCACTCCGACATGCAGATCTATTAGCTTCTTTAGCACCAGCTAGTACTGACTCAGATCTTTAGTCGACCACAACCTTACCCAGTATAGAAGGGGCGTAAGATTTGTGCCGCCTCTTCAGATGATGCTCACACAAGCTCCCAGAATCCCCAGCGCCAATCCAGACGCTACTCTCATGCTGGTATTATCCAGCATGAGAGAAGTGTATTGATTGGGCGGAGCGGGGTGGTTCCATGCTCGAGCAGGGACTGGGAGCCTGTGCCCATATCTCCAAGCAATAGCCTGGAGATATCCAAGTGTGCATGTCGGTTTGCCTGTCCTAAGACGGCCGGCCAAACCTACATGCGCACTGGCAATGCCCTGAGCCCACCACTCCTCCTGCTCCTGATGGACCCGCCCTCAAGAATCGGTGGCTGCTCTGGAGTAAAATAAAATGATAATAAAGCAGTTTTATTAATTGCTTTATTATCATTTTATTTTACATGAGTCTGCTGGTTCCAGCAGTGGGGCGATGCTCCTCCGCCAAAACGGAGGAGTCGCCCCTGCAGTTTAGGCTAATCAATATTGCAATTGTGCAAGTGCCCAATTACCCCATTAATGTAAAGAGTGAATAGTGTTGGGGATAGCGCGCAGCACGCACGCACGTTGACGTGCAGCGCTTTCCATTGGGACTTTATCTGTCAGCTCTTTCCTGTTTCCCCATCTAACCTGTGCAAAATTATTACTATACAGGCGTACAACCAAGGATAGCAATGAATCTGGCAGGCCCATTATATGAAGAGCCAGCCAAAGCTGGCCTCTGGGAACAAGGTCAAATGTTGCCCTTAAATCAATAAAGGCCACATAGAGGCGGTCATGCCTCACCTTAACAGTCTTCCACATCAAAAGGGAAAAGCAGACGACTTGGTCAATGGTGCTGATATTTTCTCTAAACCCAGCTTGCAGGTGGGAGAGAACTTTCGCTTCATGCATCCAGTCCTGGGCTCGTTCTAGGATCTGCCTACTAAACATTTTCTGGGCAGTGTCAATAAGGCTAGTGGGTTGATAATAAGCCGGGTTGTCTCTAGAAACCATTTTAAAAATTGGAATTATAGTGTTATTACTGGATACCTGATGATTGTCATGTGGGAAAACGTATGTCCAACACACTAGGTCTGAGTTGATTTCGGTGACAGGCCAATTATAAAGGTCATAGGCCTGATTGTTTATTATGAAATGTTATGATAAAGACATTAGTCCTGACATATTGATTTTCAAAAGGATATGTTAAAGTCAAGAATCATGGTGGATTGTTATTACTCTGCGTACAGATGTGGGTTGTGTGATGGAACAACGCATGCCTCAACAACGCATGCCTGAACCACTCGGTCTTAACCACGACCGCGTCTTTACCACACATGCCTTTACCACACAATTTCATAGTAAAGACATGATTGGTAAAGGGACATGTGTGGTAAAGATCACACTCCTGCCCCTCTGCCCTGAGCCCTAAAATACGGCCCTCCTGCAGTCTATTCTACCTGCCCCAGCCCTATAAACTACCCGACCCCCTATCCTGATCCTTAAAACCCGACCCCCTAGCCCCAAAAAACTACTCTGACCACAGCCCCCCTCCCTGAAGCCATAAAACTAGCCCCCACCCCCTAAAACCTACCCCCACCTCCCCCCTGCCCCAGCACAACTTCCCCCTCAGCCTGAAAACTGCCCCTTTCCAGTCCCCTGCCCTGAGCCCTAAAACTCAGCCCCCTAAAATCTACTCCGACCCTAGCCCCCCTCCCTGAGCCCAAAAACCAGCCCCCACCCCCTTATTCCTACCCCCAGCTCCCCCCTGCTCCAGCCCAACTGCCCCCTCAGCCTGAAAACTGCCCCTTACCTGTCCCCTGCCCTGAGCCCTAAAACTCCAGACCCTCCCCCCAGCCCTGAAAACTACCCAGACCTCACCATCCCTGAAAACTACCCCCCAACCCATACAAACTACCCCTAGCCGCGGTCCGTGCAGGTAACAGCGGTGGGGCGGTGGGGCCGGGTTAGGGGGGATTTCGAGAGACAATGCAGAGGGAAAATTAAATAAATAATTAATTTTCCTCTCCATCGTCCGTCGAAATTCCCCTTACCCAGCCCCACCGCTGTTACCTGCACGGATCGCGGCTGCCATCCACCCAAACCCCAACTTACCTCACCGCGTCCTCTCCCAAACCTTCCTCTTCCTGCTTCTGCCAGCCAGCCAGCAACTAGACCCCGCATATACCTTAACCACCCATATGCGTGGTTAAGGCATATGCGAGGTTAAGGCAAGCGTGGTTACGATTGCGATGTCGGAACACGCGTGGCTGAGGCCGCGGTGTTCCGACTGTTTCCCACAGATGTGTATTTTGTTGCATGCAATCTCACAGATTACCATGGTAGGCAACGGTTTTGGTGTTTGTTTGCCTACCCCACTCCCAGCAAATTGCATATATAGAAGATTGTCACTGTGAAAATCCTTGTTAAGCTCTCTTCGGAGAGATAGTATTTTGCTTTGTTAACTGCTATTTTTTATACATTCGTGATTTTATGACTTCATGCCTGATCGCTGATTTGTGGACATCTTATTCTCAATACTGTAGTGTGGTTTGTGGCCTCATTGTCTACATTTCTAAGTTAGCTTAGGCCTGGCTGCCATGATGCCTTTTTTGCACACGTTACTCTGTGACTTTGTTTTTTCAGACTCTGCTAGTGCCTGGCTATATTAGAACTGTCTGCCTTTCACCTTTACTCATGTTCCCTGTGGGTTTCGTCTGCACACCATGTACAAGGTCGAAAAACAACGTCCCTTGTTATTGCTGATCTGGTCAGCCCCTCGCACCTAGACATAGCACACAGTACAGCTTCATTGGAGAAATTTGTGTGCTTTTAACATTGTGATCTCCCTGTTGATGACACTTGGAGAAAAACCTTTCCAGGGAGAAGAGCTGTGCTTGTCTGATGATGTAAACCTTGCATCTGGATATTGAGGTATGGGGGTCCGCCTGACAAAGCCCAGAGGTCTTCTATTTTTATAATAAACTAGTTAGTAGCACGGGGAGGGTGGTAAGGCCATTTAGCCCTATATCCACTGCCTTTATAAAATGCTGTCCCCGTTTGTATTCTATGGAATTGTAACCATGCTTATTATTTTATCATTATGCATTATGCTGATAGTACTGGCACGTGTACTCTATCTTAGAGCACGATAGTTGAAATAAACATTTTAAACTATACTGTGTCTCTTATTACGCACGTTGTGGACAAGTATGAGTGAGGGATGAAAGAGTGTTCTTGCTCCCACGAGTCCTGAGAGAGACCGTGTTCTGGGTTGTCTAATCATTGGTAGCTTCGCTGTAGTACGGAGAACGAATGAGACGCTAAAGCTAGTCGGATTGGGATTGTGGGTCCTAAGGTGCATGGTTGGTTCACCACTATACACCGAGGTCCTATTATCCTGTGCATAGCTCTGTATATGTGCAGAATCCCCGCAACATGGCGCCACCAACGTGGTGGGCTTCTTCTCTGCGAGACGCTTGAGTAGTGCTTGTGCTTGTCCACAATATCCTTCGCTTATGCTTCCGGAAACGTATGTGAGGGTGATACCTCCTATATTGATGTTTTTATAGGTTCTTTCAAGCTTGAAGTTATTAAAAGGTGTTTATGTTAACCCTATATTGTGCTGCCTCATACTAGGTTGTCGATCATTTCTGGTCTTAATGGCGGATGTAAATATATCGACACATAGCCGCGCTGCGCTCCGGGCTTACTTATTGGCTTATGGAGTGCCTGATGCGGGTGTCGCTCTCATCTTTGTGGTGAAGGCTGATCCGGCTCACCACTTTGAGGTGTTTTACTCTTGGGTCACTTTTCCGGCAGTGGAAGGAGCGGACAATTTGTTTCACGTGTACGCTCCCACTGCCCTACCCAATGTTTATCCGCCTTATCAGGCTCTTGAAGTACCACATACGGCATGGCAACACCGTATCTGGTATAATGGCGCCCTCCCACATCCAGTCACCCCGGTTCGTTTAGGCCCCTTATCAATAGATGGGGCCACTTGGCCAGTCTTGGCCGGGTATACCCCACATCCGCGTTATTTGACGCTTGCGGTTGATGAACTGCGCGCATTGCATACGTCTTTGATCTGCGTGCGCAGAGCTTTGGTGCAATATGTTACAGGCAACGTACAGGGAGCCCCTCCTGGAGTTGCGGCGCATCCAGCTGGACCGGGCGGTGTAACCATAAGTCCCGTCATGGTTAATTCGGTGATGGGCAACCGCCCACAAAATAAAGATAATTTGCCTTATTGGCGTGCAGAAAGATTTGACCAGCTGGAGGCAGTTTTTCCAAACACTTCTCCTGTGGACAAACACAGGATTTTGACGATTAGCTTGCCGAAAGACTTAATTCCCGAGTTGGCAGAATGCAACAACTGGGGCACGGTATTCGCAGCAGTGTATGCAAAGTGTTTTGGCACTCCTTCCATGACGGTTCTCCCCTCTGTAATTAAACGAGTACAGGATGAACATGGCCCTGAAGCGGCTGTGGAATTGGGAATGAGACTGGTGGGAGTGTTCGATGTGGTGGCTGATCTAATCCTTGCGAACGTCAAGGGTGATGCAGTCAACTTTCAAGTCGCTAATGCTTTGGCTTTAGTCCCGGAGCCGGACAAGCCATGCGAATTACCGAAAATTATTGCACAGGCTTATAAAACCATTGGCCGCAATAGTCTGGGGGTTAAGCCTTTTGCTAAAACGCAAACTCAATCAAACCCACAACAAAAAACTCAGTCTGAGAAAGATGAGAAACCGTTCTTTACTAAAAAGAGCTGGAGGTTGAAAAAACAGGGAAAGCAACAATCAAAACCAGGGTCGCGTGCCGCGCCCCCGGTTTCCATATCTTCTGAACGCACTTATGATTTGCGCGACCGAGCGAGAATTAAATCTCCAGATAGATTTCAAGTCCCTGACCCGTGTTCTCCTCATTCTCCACAGGCACCATCGACCTCCCAGACTGGTGGAGGAGATCGACAGGATAGAGGTAGGGGTCGTGAGGCCCCACAGGGACGAGACCAACCTCGACAACCAGGCCGAGGGAAACCAGAAGAATTTCAACGTCCTCGCCCACAGTTTCAGAAGAAAAAAGTTGCAGCTTTAACCACGAGGTATGCCACAGACGGTGAGAACGAGACTCCTGAATTGGACGTGGGCAGTGACGCTGCTAGACAGCGCCGCGGAAGTTACCATAGTGCGGGAGGCACTGCGTCCTCATGTGGAGGCGACAGCAACTGATACATTCATTACTGTCAAGACAGCTGACACCCGAGTGGCACCCCCTGACAGACTATTTAATATTGTCATTCAAATTGAAGGTGACATCAAGCGTGTTATTAAAGGAATTTTTTGGGAAAATCTGACCTCTTCTTACGACATTTTGTTGGCGGAGGCGGATTGGCCGCCCCCATTCGTACTTGCTGCTCGTAGAGGGGAGGAGGTCATCCTTCCGAGCTTTTCTCATCATGTCCCCAAGGACAAAGCGGAGGCTCTCGCAGCTGAATGGGCTGGGGCCCTGGCTCTGGCGCTATACCGTAACCACGTGGGCTGGGATGAGGATTCTCCACCCCATGATATACCCTTGCGGTCTCTGCCACAGCCACAACCCCAATATCCCATCCGGCGGGAAGCTAAAGGTCCCGTTTCAGACATTCTGACACAGTTAGAATATCAAGGAGTAATTGAAACATGCGTATCACCAATGAATAATCCCCTTTTTGCGGTTTCTAAACCCGATGGATCGTACCGTTTAGTTTTGGATTACCGACATTTGAACTCTCATTGTCGGACCTTCGCGGTACAAAATACTCACAGTTCTGTGCTTGTAGACAGTCTTGTTTGTAAAAAATATAAAAAGACACTTGACCTATCCAATGGATTCTACACGCACAATCTGTCCCCGGAGTGCAGCCAATGGAGCGCTTTCACTTCCGGTGGAAAACATTTCAAATTTCGGCGTTTGCCCATGGGCTACAAGAACAGCCTGGGTGTCTTTGTCGCCCGTGTTGTCTCTTTGTTGGACAGCATAGACTCAGATGCGTGTTCGTACGTCGACGATATCTATCTGACAGACGACGAATTATGGCTGCATCTTACCCGAGTGGACCGCATTATTCTTGAATTTGCGGTCTTAGGATACAAATTTAATTTTGCCAAATCTCACATCGCTGAATTCACCGTTTTGTTTTTGGGCTATGAGCTCAACAATGAAGGTAGGGGCTTAGCTCTCCATTTCTTGGAGAAGTGCGCACTTTTGCGCCCTCCGACCACCCTGAAGAAGCTTCAGTCATTACTGGGATTTCTAAACTTCGGGCGTACTTACATTCCCGAATATGTCCAGCGTATCAAGCCTCTATATGCCTTGATACAGCCTAACTTTTCAAAGTCATGCTGGCTTCCTGAGCATTCCTCTATACTGCACTCTTTGCAGTCTGATCTACTTGAATCTAAATTCTTGTTGACTCGTGATAACCACACAAACCTGGTGATCAGAATAGTACCAGGGGCAGTGGGTTTCACGTACTTAACCTTTAACGAAGGTGACACAGTACCGATTGCATACAAGTCGCATCTTTACACTTCAGCGGAGTTGCGCTTTTCCTCTGTGGAGAAAGTTTTGCCTGCAGTGCAAATGGCGATTCTTAAGGAACGCGCACTGGCACAGGGAAAACGCATATTGGTGGTAACACCATATCCTGCCCTTGAGGCAGTGACAAAGGCAAGTGTACCGAACTCTAAGGCTTTGCACCCCCATTGTATTCAATGGGCTACATCTCTGACGTCCCCGGATGTCACTTTTATCTTTGATTCCTCTCTTCAGACACAGGAGTTCTTACAGTATGAATTTGTTCATCCTCCTCCTCTGTCTTTGCTGCCGCTTGAGGAATACAAATGTATCATTTACACCGATGGTTCGGCGCAACCGGCCACGGGTTCTAAGCATGCTTATTCCGCAGCATGTGCTATTGTTGCAGGTACTATGGTGAACGGTGAGTTCAAGTCGAGTGTAGTGCACATGCAGGCACTGGGAGACAGTACTGCACAATTGGCCGAGCTGCGTGCCTTGTTGCTCGCACTTGCGTTCGCGAATCCAGACGTGACGACGCTTATTGTATGCGACTCTTACTACTGTGTTCAATCCTTTAATGACAACCTATTCTTTTGGTCTCAAAACGACTATAGAGATGCTAAAGGCAGCACAATTAAGCATAAAATGCTTTGGGTTCGAGTGGCAGATCTTAAACAACGTCTGCCTCTCACACAGGTGATTCACACTCTTGGCCACCAGCGTGTGGGCGCACACGCTGTCGGTAACAGTTTGGCAGATGAAGCTGCCAAATCAGCAGTAGCCACGTGCTCAGTAGCAGCAGTTACAAGATCCATGACAAAAATAGATAATGAGATTTTGGCAGCTATTGCTGCAACAAAGGAAGGTGCTAATTACCCACGCGGTTTCCCTTCCAAGTACTCTTAACACTTAAGTCCCAAACAGGTTCCTTACGTAAGAATTCCAGACGTTGGTGATCGGCTGATTCCCAACGCGGACCGCAGACCTTCCTTGATAACGGCCGCACACGAAGGCTTGGCTTCAGCCCATGCTGGCGTGTCTGCGACTGTTTCCATCTTGCAGCAGCGTTATTGGTGGCGTGGTTTATATAAACAGAACCGTACTTATGTGCTTTCTTGTGACGTTTGTCAGCAAATTAAGCCTTCAACGGTTACACGACCACCACAAACACAGCTCTGCATTTCTAACAAACCTTTTGGGTGTGTTTACCTGGATCACTGCGGTCCATTTTCTTCTGACACTGCATATAAATACATCTTAGACGCAGTAGACTCGTGCACACGTTTCATCTGGGTCTGGCCACAACGAAGTGCTGACGCTCGAAATGTCATCAGGGATTTGTGTGTCTTTGTGGGAATTTTTGCCTGCGGCACCTTCTATTCCGACCAAGGTCCAGTGTTCGCCTCTAAGGCCTACAAGGACGCTATGAGGTCACTGGGGGTGCGGGTGCAATTTTCGTCTCCATATAGACCTGAGGGTAATTCAATTGTGGAGCGAATGAACCGTGACTTAAAGCAATCCTTGACAGCTAGGGTCTTAGGTACTGGCAGGAACTGGCTGGCCCACTTGTATAGCATGCAACGTGCACTTAATAATCTCCCTAGAAGATCTCTGGGTGGGCGGACCCCATACAAAATGCTCTTTGGCATACAAATATTTGTGCCTGACCTTGATGGTCTAGACATGGCGGCGACTGCCGCAATCTTTGACGTAGATAATCATTCTACTATGTTGCAGGACTTTCAAGAGACCCGTGACAAACTTGCAAATGAACACTTGCCTTCAGCCACTGACGCTGCGTTGCAGATTCCGGTTGCCAGCTGGCTTCCGAAGGTTGGAGAACCGGTCCGAGAGAAGGTGGAGAACAAAAAGGAATTTGGCCCCTCTTATCGTGCACCGGTTCCAGTCCTTGGCTTGAAGGGTACTCGTACAGTCATCTTACCACCACTTCCTGGTCGCAAGGACAACAGATACATCTCAGTGGACAATGTCAAGTTACAACGTCTGGCCGATCCTGAATAGCGTGACGCCTGCGGTATCATGTCCGGCCATTTCACGGACTCCTGTTTGTGGCCCTCCATCTTACACAGACACTGAAGTTGCCATTGAGATGGTCGATTTGCCTGATTGCCTGCTCACCTTCCCGGCTTCCTCCTGCAACGAGGAGACCGAGTATGCATACCCCGCAAACGAGTCGGTGGCTCATTTACCTACAACACCACTGAGCCCAACCCGTTTTTCTTTTGATTCGGCTTCCACCTCATCACTTATCCCGTCCAGCTTCAGTATTTTCATATCCTGGTTCAGAGACAATTTTTTGGTCCCACCATGGACATACATCTGGTTGGTACTGTTCCTGATTTTTCTGTACATGTCCATTGGCTTTGTGACAGTATTTTTCTTGCTCATTAATGGTCATTAATTACCTGAACGCTCTGCTGTTAACTGTGTCGCTGGAACTTTGGCTCCGCATTCTTCATCTCACATCATGAAGCGTGACCACACATTTGTGAACATTTCCTCTTTCCCAGTAGCTGACGGCATCGTATGGGATGCTGTAAATTTCCAAATTCATGGACCAACTGAGATTATTAATGTACCGAATGTCCTCCGTGTTTCTATGGGTGATGTGGTGAAAAGTAATATTCTTTCTGACGATTGGGATGTGCATGCAGTTGAATCATTATTCTCTGATTTGAGATATTATGCTGCTTTTAATGCTGAGGATTTGTACTTAATTTCTGCAAGTTATGCTGATTTATATTGTTACCAGCATTGGGGCAACCATTTTCTCCATAAACCAAGTACGCTTTGGGGTACTTTTAATTACACCCAATGGGAACATTGTCCGGCCCCTTTCCCCGGTAGCTCCCAAACGCTTAAACGTAAATTTACTTACTTTACAGACTTTGATAGATCAAACCCTGGGTCCTATTATTTTAAATTGAACACTTCGTCCACTCAGAAGGTCATGTTGACCCACACCAAATTGCTATATTCAAGTTCCTTTTTGAACGCATTAGCCGTGGGTGGTTATGAGCACTGGCAGGACATCGTTGACTTAAAATCTATTTGGGGCACCAAATCATGGCAGGTACACGGTACGGAAGCCTTACACCGTGCTTGCCTTATCCCGGCCCAGATTTTATTTTTAAATCGTACGATCTATCAAACAACCTGTTGGGGTTTGGCTACTTCCAAACAATTGAATGCACCCTCCATTCCCGTATTGTCTTCAACACCCAACGAGAGCTTGCATTTCAATATTTCCCTTTCAACTTTGCAAGCTTTGTTTCAAAATAATTCCTTTAATATTTCTACTTTTGTTCAGTCACCCTGGTTGGCTTGGCCCGTCACTTCAAATGCCTGCCAAATGCGTTTTCATAATTCTGCACCTGGTTACAAACAAGATAGGCCAGATCCAAGGTTTTCTGACTCTCATACTGTTACAACTTATTCTGTTGGTAAATTGTGTAAACAGTGGTTGCAGCACTCTTCATTAGATTCTGTGAAACAACATTTAACACTCCTGTCAGGCGACATTGATCTGTCTGATTTTGTTCTAGGGCCTCGTGGTCCTCGACCTAAAAGATTCATTTATGAGACTTACAATGAACTTTGGAAGCTTTTGCAAATTGAAGCTGCTTCCCGTTTACGGGAAATCGATCAGGCAAATCTAGAAAAAGTGCTTGCTGTTGTTGACAATAGTATTAATACCCTGTCTTCCCGCATTTACACATTAGAGAATATTGTTTCATCTGTTGTTGATATTGTACAGGATGATGTGTTTGTGTTATATCATGGTCAGAATCAATTGCGTTCAGTAATGCAGTTTGCATGGACTTTGCAAACACTGAAAATGGGTAAAGTTCCTTGGCATTTTTTAAACACGTCTGCATTATTCTTGCCGTTTAATTTAACTGACAAACAGCAATTCATGTCCATGAAAGATGCAACATACACCCTCTTACATATCGAAAAGATAGAACCGTTACCATTCTCTGTGGCGGAGTTGGACTCTGCGGTGTGGCTAGTACACGGGGTTATCGCTTTGCCTTTTTCTTTATTTGAGTTCAGTTCATGCATGAAGCATTATCCTGTTGGCCGTTTTCAACCTATAGGCAGTGCCTTCTTGCATGAACTTTGGTCCCTGCCTTTCGTGTACAGGTGCCTTAGGGACGGAAAAGAGGTTTTTCTCACAGGAGAGTCTTGCGATTCTACAGTGAGTCATTCCCTCATTTGTAAAAACATTAAATTGCACGGGGTTTGTAATGTTTCAGCTCCGAATCTTGCTTGTGTTTTGAAGGGCATTCCGGCTCCAGTTATATCACCTACTTTCACTGTGCTTGCAAATGGTAGCTATCTGCTTCTGAATAATCAAGACTGCTGTGGAATGCAGGCCGGCATCCCCTACATTGTAACAGTTTCCCACCGTGTTGTGTGCTTCAAAAATGTGCTTTTTCCACCCCCGCACGACATGTTAGATAATTCCATTTGGCCTTCCATACCCACTTTGAAGGCGGATTTCAATAAATTGAGCAGAATAAAGGCGCTATTATTGAACCAGGAGGTTATGCTCACTTCTGCACGGGAGACCTTCGTGCTCCAGGTGGCTAGTACCCACAGTGAGATACAGGCTCTTTTAAACACAAACCTCCCACAACATTTCGGTGAACTGATTCACCGCGTATTCAATGCTTCTACTACCAAAGGTCTTGTGCACTTTTTTAAAGTTGTGGGCTCTGGCCTTGTTACCTCCTTTCAAACTATATTTGGTGTAATTCCGGCTTTTATTCATTCTATTTTTTCCAGCGTCTTTGGCGGCTTCCCATTGATCCTAGCCTTAGCTGCTGGAATATTACTTTTAATTTGTTTGCTACGCAATGGCTGCACGACCTGGGGGCCTGCTCGACCAAGGTCGACTCCGGATGCTCCATGAACGCATGCTCCTCAGCTTCAGCATCCTACCATTGGCGACACTCGGTGTGTCCCATCACCTTTCTTTTCGCTTTGCGTATTTCACTTGTGTGTAACCTGTGATGTCTTGCTTACGATGTCCTTTCTCTTGGTCCTTGGATATTTGCCTCTCCAATACGTCTCAGTCGGACCCGGATTTTGGCCAGTTGATGGGCCCCTTAGTGGCCCATGAACAGGAATGTTCCGGCACTGGATTGATGGCGCATGCGGCTGCACTTGGAGTTTTGGCGCAATGGGATATCTGGGCGGCTGCTCAGAATCTCCTACAACGAAGTTATATTGAGTATCACGCAAGTTGTCCCGCAATGCTGATCTCTGCTCCCTATTATGAGGAACATGAATGCAGTTTTGATCTGTTGAACTGGATGGCATCTCATTTTTCAGACGAAACCAATGATGTCCTCTTGGAAGGTGTGGCAGTTTTCTGCACCTACACTCTATTGGATTAGGGGCCTTCGCTTTCAGCGAACTGCATTTCTGGATTTTTTTTTTGTCCTGAAAAAATATTTTTTTTCCCTCGCTGTCCATCATGGGAACTTTTGGCAAATAGACGTTTACATTCTGCTCCATCTATTTGAACTCTGTTTTCGTCCTATGTCTTGACCTATGGACTGACCAGGGGAGGGTGTAGTGTGGTTTGTGGCCTCATTGTCTACATTGCTAAGTTAGCTTAGGCCTGGCTGCCATGATGCCTTTTTTGCACACGTTACTCTGTGACTTTGTTTTTCCAGACTCTGCTAGTGCCCGGCTATATTAGAACTGTCTGCCTTTCACCTTTACTCATGTTCCCTGTGGGTTTCGTCTGCACACCATGTACAAGGTCGAAAAACAGCGTCCCTTGTTATTGCTGAACTGGTCAGCCCCTCGCACCTAGACATAACACACAGTACAGCTGCATTGGAGAAATTTGTGTGCTTTTAACATTGTGATCTCCCTGTTGGTGACAATTGGAGAAAAACCTTTCCAGGGAGAAGTGCTGTGCTTGTCTGATGATGTAAACCTTGCAACTAGATATTGAGGTATGGGGGTCTGCCTGACAAAGCCCAGAGGTCTTCTATTTTTATAATAAACTAGTTAATAGCACGGGGAGGGTGGTAAGGCCATTTAGCCCTATATCCACTGTCTTTATAAAATGCTGTCCCCGTTTGTATTCAATGGAATTGTAACCATGCTTATTATTTTATCATTATGCATTATGCTGATAGTACTGGCACGTGTACTCTATCTTAGAGCACGATAGTTGAAATAAACATTTTAAACTATACTGTGTCTCTTGTTACGCACGTTGTGGACAAGTATGATTGAGGGATGAAAGAGTGTTCTTGCTCCCACGAGTCCTGAGAGAGACCGTGTTCTGGGTTGTCTAATCATTGGTAGCTTCGCTGTAGTACGGAGAACGAATGAGACGCTAAAGCTAGTCGGATTGGGATTGTGGGTACTAAGGTGCATGGTTGGTTCACCACTATACACCGAGGTCCTATTATCCTGTGCATAGCTCTGTATATGTGCAGAATCCCCGCAACAATACACTATGGTTGAGTTGATTATGATGACAAGCCAGTCATAACACCTGTAGGCCGGGTGCAGGGAAACATTTTGCCTGAGTCCATAGGTATAGGTCTGTTTAATATTAAAAAAACATTATGACAAAAGCAGTAGGTCTGGCTTATTTATTATTAAAAGCATTTGTTAACGCCTATAGGCCTCTAACTGTGTATTGTTATGATACACTGTTACTAGCTGTAGGCAGGTGTTTGGTCACATGTAATCGCACAGATTGTTTTGTTGTAGATCATCCACTTTGACAAACCCTTAGAGTAGAAGATTTTCATTGTGATGATTCTTGTTAGGCTCTATTGAGAGAGTGTTATATTGTTTTACCAACCGTAATTATGTATGTATTTGAAATTTTATAACTGTACCCGTTGCTCCTGTGCTATAGTTTTGCCACAAATGGCAGCCTAAATATGTTGTGTGGCATCCTGGCTTAATTTTGGGAATTTCGCATGACAAATTAATCCGAAATTCCCCAAAGTACGCAGTTTTGAGCTGGAGAAATTAAAATTTTCCCCTCCTAGTATTTTATTAAATGGAATCTCTTAGATTACTGTAGTAAGCAAGATTTTGGTGACCCACCCAAACAAACCATGGAATAAAAAAATTGCACTATGGTATTATTTACAAGGATAAATTAGTAGAGATTTTATATTGTGTTCTGACAACTGTATTTTTGTACATATTTGGAATTTTATTACGGTATACCTGATGGATAACTTGTGGGAAACTTTATAACTAACACAGTAGGTCTAGTTGGTTATGGCGGCAAGCCAATGATGAAAATTTATGATAAAGGCAATAGGCCTGACATATTGATTATGAAAAGCATGAGGTAAAGTCAGCAGGCATTTAAGGATGGATTTTTTATTACTCTGTATTAAAGCCCACAGGTAGGTATTTTGTTATATGAAGTCTCACAGATTACCCCCTCTGACAAATCCTAGAGGTTTATTTCCACTGTTATAATTCTTGCTTGAATCTCTTCGGAAAGCCTGACAGGCTTAGCCATCTGCCAGGATTTTGTTATAAAAAAACATTAAATAATATATATATATATATATATATATCATGTGACCAAGACTTCGTGAGGAAGTCGAAACGCGTCTTGTTGTTTTCTTGCCATTAAATTGGATTTTTCATCACTCAAACCGGAGTGGCTCGTTTCTCCCAAAGGAGTGTGAGTATTCGCCGGTATACATATATATATATATATATATATATATATATATATGATCCAACAAGAAAAGAAACGTGGCACACACCTTAGCAGTTTTTAGAGTTTTAATTTGACAGAAAGCTCTCCTCCTCCTCCCTCATATATATAGAGAGAGAGATACATACAGCCCCTCGTGTCCGCCTTCTTCTGTCACTGGTCTAAGTGTTATTTATACTCTGCTTCCATCGATGGGGTAATGGTTCAGTCCATGCCAGTCGTTGGCTCTCTTGCCCTGCAAATATCTACAATTTTTGATCACATGTGCACATCCACCTGAAAATGAATGCTTCAGTGTCAGGACTGGTTGGCCACTCCTTTAGTTTTCCATATTCTCCTTTTATACCTCTACTTTCATTTATTTGCTTCTCCTCTTTTTATTTGAATTTTGCTTACGAGGGTAATACAGCTCTGTAGGCAGTGCTAACAGATTGCTTTTCATTATTTTCATCTACAAAGCACCGTATCCCATGTTGCCATTACCTCTAAACCAGGCAAATACTATAGGATGCTGTTGTCCATTGTGTATCATTGTTTTACCATCCGAAGATGGCCTTCATTGTGGTTCTAAACGTGGTGACCATGTAGGAACTTTAAAAAAATGATACATTATTTCAATACCTCTGTAAGACGGATATCCGCTGCCATATTTAATTTAGTTACTGCAAGTATATGCCCATCGCCTATTAACAGCAGCATGTTTTCTATTTGTATTCTTTTAATTTATCTTGCATATTTTGTTGAGTATGTTTTATTGGACGTGTCAGAGTGTAAATGAGTCAGTGGATGAATGAATGGATGCATGAGTGAAAAGATGAGTTACAGGGTGTATGCAGGAATTGCTATTGCTATGGAGTCCCTGAACTCATCAATGACACTAAAGGTACTTTTATTCATAAGTCAGACATATCGACATTGCCAGTGCTTGTTTTAAATGGACTGTCTTTCACTGTGCAACAGTATATAACATGTATGATATATGTATGTGATGAAACATGAATAGTGTGTGCTAGGATCCTACACACGTGCCACTGGAAGGCTTGTTAATTTCCCAAAATCTGCTCCCATTAGCAGGAGTATAAAACTGTGGGTGCAGATTTACAATTTCTTTGCCCTAAGGTTTTTACACTCAAATGAAAGACCAAATTATAGAACACTTCATCAAAGAAAACCAATCACATAAAAAGTGATCGGAGAAATGCTTGAAATGGTCTAACCACTGGGAACCTTTTGGGGCAGCATTCCAACCCATTGTTCTTTGCCCATTGTGCCACTCTACACAAAGTCGTGCCTTATGCAAATCAGTACTGACCCTGCATCCTGTACTGCCAGCCAAGCTCCCCTCTAGAAGGGAACACAAGCAACCCATGATCAGGTTTGGCATAGTTTGGCTTTGTCAGCGAGGTATATCTTGGATCCTATGACACAGTGAACAAGGAACCCACGTCTGGGCATACCCTTGGCCATATAGGGTGTTACACCAATTACACAAAAGGTATAGGAGCAATGCTTACAAATAGTCTAACCACTGGCAATCGCTTGGGGTAGCATTCCATCCCATTTTTCTTTTCCCCAGTATGCCACCATAGACAAAGGCCCTCTTAGAACTGGGTTCCTGGTTGGGTGATGTATGCACCCAGGCCAGGCAGGAACCACCACTCTAGTCAGGGTAAGTAAGATACACACTAAACGTTTACCTGTGCTCACCCTCTGGTAGCTTGGCACAGAGCAGTCAGGTTAAACTAAAGAGGCAATGTGTAAAGTATTTGTACAACACATACACAGTAACACAATGAATACACCACAAAAAGACTCTACACAGCTTTAGAAGAATGGAGAATATTTATCTGACTAAAACAAGACCAAATCGACAAACATCCAATCAGTAGAAGTCGAGATATGATTTTTTAAACATTAAATGCTAAAATAGTGCTTAGAAGTCGCTAGCGGTCAAAACGTTACTTGAGGTCACGAGGAACCAGTTCAAATCCAAAGTTCAGGCCGACCGTAATGGAGGGCAGGCTGGCACAGGGCCCACGCAGGACCCGCTGAGAAAGTACCTTGGATGGAGCAAAGCGTCTACGCTGAGGGCACGATGCGTCTATCTTTTCCACGAAGTCGGGTTGCTCCATCATCATCAAGCTTTGCTGAGGTGAAGGCAAAGCAATGTGGCATCGTACCGTGCAAAGCGTGATTGTCAGGCCATGCAGGCTGTAGAACCACTGTCATCGAACAGCCTCTGCGTCGTCGTCGAAGGGCGATGCATCAGTTCTGATCCGCGAAGTGGTGACAATGCATCTGATTTGTTGCAAAACAACTGCAGAACCCACTTATGAGGCCCAGAACATGGAGAGGGCACCTCAGGCAAGTGCAGGACTCACAGAAGGCAGAGTCCAGCAGCACCAGCAGAATTGTAGGAAGTCTTTTGTGTCCCTGAGACTTCAGAAAACAGGAGGCAATCAGGCAAAGTTCTTGGAGATCACTTGGAGGGAAGGCACACAGTCCAGCTGTCCTACAGCAGAGTCCGGGAGCAGCAGGCAAAAAAATCAGTCTTCAAGAAAAGCAGTTCAGTTGAGTCATTTAAGGATCACAGCAGTCCTTCCAACAGAGGTTCAGTTCAAGATCCAGAAGTGTCTGATTTTAAGGGGTCAGAGACCCAGTATGTATACTCAAAAGTTCCTTTGATGTAGGCGGTGACTTCAAAACAGCTCTCTGAAGTTCACAGAGATCCCTTTAGACCCAGTCCTGTCTGCCAGGCTATCTGTGGTGGGGGGGGGGTAAATCAGTGCTTTGTGTGTGGACAGGACACTACCTATTGAAGTGTGTCAGCCCCTCCCAATCCTCCCTACCCAGGAAGACCCATCAAAATGCAGATGAGTGCTCAGAATACAGATGAGTCTCACCTTCCTGTGTTTGTGGCTGTCTAGAGAGAATGTATAAAGTGTAGCCGTCACCCACCCCAGGCATGTATTGGAGACAGGCTGTCAGCCACATAGAACAGTAAGTGCAGAGAAATGTCCACTTTCTAAAAGTGGAATTTCTAAAACAGTAATGTTAAATCCAACTTCACCAGTAAGGAGGATTTATCATTACCATTCCAAAGATATGAAACATGAAAAAGCTACTCCTCTCTGGTCAGGAATTACAGATTAAAAGTGCATTAAGGAATTCCTAATGCTGGCCTATGAGAAGGGTAGGCCTCACAGTAGTGAAAAACAAAATAAGCTGTTTGTCACTACCAGGATATGTAAAACATAAAGGTACATGACCTACCTTTTACTTACATACCACCCTGCCCTTAAGGTTACTTAGGGCTTACTTTAGGGGTAGTTGATATGTAATAAAAGGGGAGTTTAAGGCTTGGCTACTCATCTGGGTGGCACAATTGGTGCTGCAGGTCCACTAGTAACATTTGGTGTACAGGCTCTGAGAATATAGTATACCACGTTACAAGGGACTTATCAGTACATCAAGTATGCCAATCAGGTATACATCAATGTCACCATGGTTAGGGGAGAAGCACATGTACTTTAGCACTGGTTAGCAGTGGTAAGGTGCTCAGAGTTCTAAGGCCAACAAAAAGAATCAGCAAAAACAGGAGGTAAAAGGCAAAAAGTCTGCGGAAAGACTACCCTAAGGATGACAGGTCTAACACGTGTCCCCCCAACTGAAAGTGGAGAGATGTACCCAACCTCTAGGGAGTTCTCATCAATAAGAAGGAAAAACCTGGATAAACCATCAGCATTGGCGTGGTCTACTCCAGGCCTGTGTTCCACCCTGAAATCCATACCCTGTAGGGAAATGGACCACCTAAACAGTTTTAGATTCTCCCCTCATTTGCATGAGCCACCTGAGGGTCCTGTGGTCAGTTTGAATTAGAAAGTGAGTGCCAAACATGTATGGCCTTAATGTCTTCAGTGCCCATACCACAGCAAAAGCTTCTCTCTCCATTACACTTCACCTCTGTTCCCTGGGGAGTAACCTCCTGGAGATGAAGGCCACAGGTTGGTCCAGGCCCTCCTCATTAAGTTGCAATTGCAATGCACCTATGCCATGCTCTGAGGCGTCTGGCTGAAATATAAACTCCTGGGAGAAGTCAGGAGCCCTGAGCACAGGAGCTGTGCAAATGGCCTGCTTAAGGGAGTCAAATACAATTTGGCATGCCTCTGTCCAGATCACATTTCTGGGCTGCTTCCTGCAACTCAGCTCAGTCAAGGGGCAACAATGGTGCCATATCCCTTTACAAACCTCTTATAGTAACAAGTGAGGCCCAAGAATACTCTGACCTCAGTTTGGGTTTTGGGGGGGGCAGTCAGACCATGATTGTTTCTATCTTGGCCTCAAGAATGCAAATTCTCCCTGCCCACCAGGTGTCCCAAGTACACCACAGATCCCTGCCCTATTTGGCACTTACTTGCATTGATAGTCAGGCCTGCCTGTTGCAGAGCCTGAAGCACTTCCTAGAGATGAAAGAGGTTGTCCTTCTAGGTGCTACTGAAGAAAGCTATGGCATCCAGATAAGCAGCAGAGAAGGCCTCCATATCAGCAAGTACCTGGTTCACCAGCCTCTGGAAGGTGGCAGGGGCATTCTTTAATCCAAAGGCCATCACTCTAAACTGGTAGTGGCCCTCTGGAGTGGAGAAGGCTGACCTCTCCTTGGCACATTCTGTTAGGGAAATCTGCCAGTCCCCTGATGTAAGATCAAAGTTACTTAAGTACTGGGTAGCCCCTATCCTGTCAATGAGCTCATCCACCTGGGGATGGGATGAGCATCACTCTTTGTCACAGAATTTAGCAGCCTTTATATTCCACACAGAACCTCAGTTCAGGTATGGTGCCCGCTGAGGCAGCCTTTGATACCAGACACACAGGAATGGACCAGGGGCTACTGGAGGGTTCTATCACCCCCAACTTCAGCATTTTGGACACTTCAGCCTTAATGCTAGACCTCACCTTATCTGACAACTTGTAAAATGTGTTCTTAACAGGGAGGCTGTCCCCTGTGTCCATGTCATGGGTACACAGGTGGGTAGTCCCAGGTATAGGGGAGAACTGAGTAATCAGTATTGCCCCAACACCTGGTGGCATTCTCTCTGTTGTTCAGGAGTTAGAGTGGGGGAAAGGATTACTCCTTCTGGAGATCCATCCTTCTCCTTGGAGTCCAAGAGGTCCGGGAGAGGTTCACTCTCCTCTTCCTCTTTTCCATCACCACCTCAGTCACCAACAGCATGGTGAGCTCAGACCTCTCAACGTGTGGTTTGAGACGATTTACATGCAGCACCCTGTGGGGTTGCCTAGGGGTCTTGAGGTCTACCAGGTATGGGGTCTCACCCTTTCTTTCAATCACCTCAAATGGCCCATTCCAGCAGTCTTGGAGGGCCCTGGGATCTACCAGCTCTATCACCCACACTTTCTGACCAGGTTGAAATTCCACAGTGGTAGAGTTTTTGTCATACTACTCCTTAATGATTTCCTGGCTGGCTTCAAGGTTACTGGAAACTTGCTTCCATAACTTAGTCATCTGGCTTCTGAAGACCAGCATGTAGCTCACTTCATCCTGGGGTACCTTTCTGGGAGCTTGCTCCCACCCTTCTTTCACCAGACTCAGAGGTCCTCTTTCAGGGTGCCCATAAAATGGCTCAAAGGGGCTGAAACCCACTCCTCTCTGTGGCACCTCTCTGTAAGCAAACAACATGCATGATAAGAGGATATCCCACTTTTTCCTCAGGGCCTCAGGCAGGTCTCTGATCATGCCCTTCAGGGTCTTGTTGAAACTCTCAACAAGCCCATTGGCTTGTGGGTGGTAAGGGGTGGAGAACATGTATGTTACCCCACACTCCTTCCACATTGACTGCATAAAAGCAGCAGACATGACGTTTGTGCCCCTGTCATACATAACTTCCTTGGGGAAACCCACAAGAGTAAAAATCCCCGTCAGGGCCTTTGTCACTGCGGGTGCAGTAGTAGTCCTCAGAAGGATTGCCTCTGGGTACCTAGTGGCATGATCTACCAGAACCAGGATTAACCTGTTGCCTGATACAGTCTGGGTATCCATATGCCCTAGAATATTGATGCCAACCCTCTTAAAGGGGGTGCTAATGACAGGCAAGGGATTAAGGGGGGCTTTTAGCCTCTGCCCTGTTTTCCAGCTGGCTTGGCAGATAACACAATTCCAATAGAATACATATGAGGAATTCTTGATCCTAGGCCAATAGAAGTGGGGGAGATGCCTTGCAAAGGTATAGTCTTGGCCTAGGTGTCCTACCAGGGGAATCTTGTGAGCCAGCTCCAGGAGGAAGGGCCTGTAGCATTGGGGGACTACCAGGGCCCTTGCCCAGGAGCCTTATGCTTAGGCTGTACAAGCTGGGGCACGTCACCAAGGAAAGCAATGTCCTCCTCAGAGGACTCTGGGGCGGCCACCACAGAGGCCCCATCCATATCACTTGGGCTAGTTTACTATACCCTCTGCCTTTCACCTTCTTAGCAGCTGGCTGGGCCATTGTACCAGACTCCAGCCCTCTTGACTCCCTTCCCGGCAGCCATGGACCTTGTGGTGGCACAGATCCACTCAGGTAACACTAACAGCTCCACATGAGCCTTGGGCTCCACTTCCTTCCAAGTAGTGTGCTCCAGGTCATTACCTAACAAACAGCCCACAGGCATGGAAGGGCTCACTGAAACTTTCAGTTTCAGGACCTGAACCCCCCTCTCTCAAATGGAACAAGGGCCACAGGATAGTGACCTTGCCTGTTGTCAGCCACCAAAACCTAGTGGATTAACTGCTCTGGGGAAACCAGCAGACTCCTTACCATAGTCATACTGGCTCCAGTATCCCGCAGAGCCTCCAAACCTTGCCCATTGATGGTGACTCATTGCCTATACTTAGTAGTATTTGAGGGCACAGGGATCTTAGTAAATGTCAGCCTCTCCCATTCCTCTCTGCCCAAGAAAAACCATCAGAAAGTAGATGAATGCAGAGGGGTGATCAGAATGCAGATAAGCCTTACCTTCCTGTGTTTGTGGCTGTCTAGAGGAATGCAAAAAGTGTAGCTGTAACCCACCCCAGACATGTATTGGCGACAGGCTGTCAGGCACATAGAGCAGTAAGTGCAGAGAAATGTCCACTTTCTAAAAGTGGAATTTCTAAAACAGTAATTGTTGCAAAGTCATCCTGTGTGCCCTGAGCACCCCCATTTTTTGCTGAATGGTACTGGTGGTAACTGACTCTGACTATCCCTGGGCTCTGTCTAACCAGGCCCAGGGCCAGTGCTATATTGAAAACACACAAATACATGAGGGTACACTATATATTAGGGTACACTTACAATTGACATGACCTACCCCATAAGTCCCTTGTAGATAATTGGGCAGGGGGATTAAAACTACCTATAAGTCCCTAGTATATAATAGGGCATGGCAGTTTAGAGGCCAACAGCCCTTCTGCACTTGCATGTGTGCACTGCTGAGAGCCTGAGGCCATTATAAAAGCAGCCCTGTGTTGCAGCATTGCTTTTAAATTTGAATTGCACCCAAACTCGACTTTGGTGGTATGGGCACTTAAAAAGTGATAAACTACAATATTTTGGTATTTTAGATACCCCCAGGGACTCTCCTAGATGTCCCAGTGGTGGGGGATCATGTAACTATAAACAGGGCCCATATAAAAGATGTTTTATATGCCCTGGTGATGGAGAAATTGGCCATTTCATGTTCTCCATTGTAGATAACTAGCCCCATAGATAACATTGCAATAGTTTATGAATGCATAACTATCACTAGGAATTAAATATAATACCATTCAAGGACTTAGGAGAATAGTATTGATAAATCCAACAATATGCCATTGTTGAATTTATCCTAAAGTATGCAGAAAAGAAGTTACGAGACTTTCTTGTCTGTAAGCCAAAATTCAGCCTTACTGCCCTCTTCCCTGATTGCTCAGGTTAACAGGATTAGCCAGGCTGCTTTGATGAAGTGATAAGTGGCTCACCCAGGGAGAGGATCTCTGGTGGAGAGAGCTCTGCTACACTGGAATGCTAGAGCAGGGTGGAGGGGTCGTAAAGCATGAAGCTTCAAAGGGGGAATAGGACAGGCAGGGAATGCCAGGTCCATCTCCCCACCAGCCCCTCTGACCCAAACAGATGGCAGGCTTAAGGCAGGAATTTGCAAATGGTAGGGGGAGGAGAGCTATGGAAATGAGCCATACTGGAGGTTGGTTTAACTAGTTCTTGCTTCTCTGCTGAGATTTCAGCCATACTGAATTTTGGAGGAATAGTGCTTTCTGGAAGAATATTATGCCACACTTTGGAGGAAGTAGTCATGCTCTGGGGTGTTGCCCTGCACCTCATTGGACAGGAGTGCTCTCCTGCTTGACCCCAGAGGACACTGAATAAATATGTGAGAGGAGCAGAGCCTCTCAGATCTGCTGCTTGAAACTAAAAGAAGGCAGCAGCTTGCCAAGCTGGAATCCTTGCTTGTCTAATCAGGCCCTGCATTCTGACTGACTGCGCCTGCTGCATTATCTGGAACTATAGCCCTTTGAATGCACCTTGCTTCAAGAGGAATAAAGAGTGGACTCTCTGCAGGCTACAGGTTAACAGACCTCACCTGAACCTTCACCACCAAGAATCCCCTGCCGGGAGTGTGTCCAGTGGATTTGTAAGGGTTCTGTTCAGGAGCATTGTAGGAATTGTGGTTCCAACTTTTCAAGGACCATCTTGGAGATTCCAGGTACTTAGATTGTGTTTGGGACACTTTGGACCCTCAAGAGGAACTTCAGGAGGAAGTTCCAGAAGTTTGGAAACATTTGGAGCAACTTTGGAAAAAAGCTAGATAAGGGGACAGACTCAACTGCAAGAGCCAAGCCTGCCACCTTCAACCGCGAGCTAGCATGACCTGCTGGGTCATCCTGCTGAAAAGTTCCGGGGCTCTGACTTCCAGAGTTTGACCAGGAGCTCCCTGAAAAGCAAGCCGGCAAACTCTCACTGAATCCGGATTGCTGAAGACCATTGAGGGACCCCGGCAGAAAAAGCTCCAGATGGTTACTAAGTCCGAAGGTAAAATTTCGACTGAGGCCTATAGCGAGGGGCATCCGAGCAAGGCTCTATTGAGGTCGGCCTGAAACTTTGACTTTGTCCAGGTCAAGTGCGACCAGATGTCCCACAGTGGCACTATAGGTTTCTAAGTGCTATATAGTGTTAAATCTTTAAAAATTTATATCTCCAGTTCCCTACATTGGATTTTTTTCATTTTGGTGTCATTTTAAAGATAACAATATTTCCTATTTGTATAAATTGGTGTTGGATTTTGATTGTGTGTTGTATCTTAATTACTTACTGAATACTGGTGTTTTAAAATCTTTACATACCTGTCTCCTAAGTTAAGCCTGCCTGCTCACAGCCAAGCTACCCAGGGTTGAGTATGGGAATAATTTACTAAGACCTATTCTGAGCCCTAGACTGTGTTAATGGCCTTATTGCCAGTGGTAGATGCATATTTACCACTACTAATAACCCTCTTTCCAACAGTAATGTTAAATCCAACTTCACCAGTAAGGAGGACTTATCATTACAATTCCAAAGATATGACACATGAAAAAGCTACTCCTCTCTGATCAGGAATCACAGCTTAAAAGTGTATTAAGGAATTCCTAATGCTGGCTTATGAGAGGGGTACGCCTCACAGTAGTGAAAAATGAAATAGGCTGTTTGTCACTACCAGGACTTCCAAAACATAAAGGTACATGTCCTACCTTTTACTTACATAGCACCCGCCCTTAGGGTTGCTTAGGGGTGACTTATATGTAATAAAAGGGGAGTTTAAGGCTTGGCAAGTAGTTTTAAATGCCAGGTTGAAGTGGCACTGCACACACATGCACTGCAGTGGCAGACCTGGGGCAGGTTGGAAAAGGCTATTCATGTGGGTGGCACAATTAGTGCTGCAGGTCCACTAGTAGCATGTGAAGTACAGGCCTTGGTATATGGTACACCACTTTACAAGGGACTTATCTGTACATGAAATTTGCCAATCAGGTATACACCAATGTCACCATGTGTAGGGGAGAAGCATCTGCACTGTAGCACTGGTTAGCAGTGGTAAAGTGCTTTGAGTCCTAAGGCCAACAAAAAGAATCAACAAAAACAGGAGGTAAAAGGCAAAATGTCTGGGGAAAGACCACCCTAAGGATGACAGGTCTAACAAGCCAGCTTTATGCAAATCAATACTGACACTTATTTTTATGGAACAAGCCCACCTTAATCTTCCAGGTTAGACCCCCATCAGAAGGAAACACTAGCAACCCCAGACTGGATTCTGCTTTGATAGGCCTCATCAGTGAGGTATAGCTTGAATCCAATGGAACAGTGAGCATGGTGGGTGAAAAATGATGGACAGGAATTCACCCTTAGCGATTGCCAGTGGCTGGGATTAATTCTACTTATTGTTGTTGCAGTTGATGCACTTAGTATGATGAGTATGTCCAGATGTGGGTCCCATGCTCACTGTGGCATAGAACTTAGGCTACACCCTACTGATGAGCCCCAAGTAGGGTGGAACCTGGCTGAGGTTGCTTGTGGTCCCTTCTGGAGGGGGCATCATCTTGCAGTTCCAGCAGACTGTTCACATTAGGAGCAGGTTCGGTATTGATTTGCATAATTTGGGCTTTTGTCTATAGTGGAAGGGTGGGTGAAAAACAATGGACAGAAATGGCGCCATGAACAATTGGCAGAAGCTGACATTAATTCAACCATTCCATCCATCACCTTTTTGTTGTTGCACTTTAAAGAAAAGCAACAACCTAGAACTTCACAGGATCCATAGAAATAATAGTGTTCTTAACTGTTTCTTAAGCTCCATGTAACAAACCCATTCCTGAAGAAACCTTGCTTTTCTACAAACTTAGTAACTTAGAAAGTTAGAGTATGCTGTTAAGAAACACAGAGTGGCTACCCTTACTCTGTTTCTACAGCAGTGCTGTCTGCAATGCATATGAGAATTTGAAAAATTCCTGAGTTTGGGCCCAATTTAGGCTTTGGTGGATGAAGTAAAGGCAGTCAGGGTGGCGGAGAACTTTATGTCCCCCACCCTGCCTTTACTGCGCATGCCAAATTTAGAATTCACCTTCAATCAGGGGCATTGTGAACCCCCCGCTTTAGCAGCTGGAGCGGGGTGGGACTATTTATGGGCCTCTTCTATCTGCAGCTCCGCAGACAAAATCTCATAAATAACACTATAAAGAAAGAAAAAATTAATATTGAATAGAAGGGAGGATGAAAGGAAGTAAAAAAGGATGGTTGGATGTATGAGTGGGTGAAAGGAAGATTGAATGGATAGGTAGGTGGACAGGAGCAAGGATGGCGGAATAAAGAGATAGACATATGGATGGATGACCGTATGACTGGATGGTTGGATAGATAGATGGATGAAAGGATGGATGGATGGATGGGCGCACGGACGGATGGTTGGATGGATGGATGGATGGATAGGTGGATGGACAGGTGAAACTATGGCAGAGTGGATAGATAGGTGGATTGACAGGTAAAAGGATAGATGGATGGATGGATGATGGATAGGTTGGAGGGCAGGTGAAAGAATGGTAGAATAAAGGGATGGATAGACAGGTGAAAGGCTGGCAGAGTAAAGGAATGGATGGATAGGTGGCGGGGCAGGTGAAAGGATGACAGAGTAAATGGATGGATGGATGGATGGATGGATGGACGGATGGACGGATGGATTAGTGGATGGCCAGGTGAAAGGATGGCAGAGTAAAGGGATGCATGGAATGGTGGAGGGACAGGTGAAAGAATGGCAGAAAGACGGGATGGATAGGTTAATGGAGAGTTAAAAGGATGGCAGAGTAAAGGGGGGATGGATGAGCGAGTGAAAAGATGCGTAAATGGATGGTTGGATGGATGGATGGCAGAGTGGATGAATGAATAGATGGTGGTCAGAGGGGATGGATGGATGGCAGAGTGAATAGATGGATGGGTAGATAGATGACAAAGTGGATGGATCCATGGCAGAGAAGATGGGTGGATGAAATGAGGAAAAATTGAATGATAGAAGAAAACATCAATGGACGGCAGAATGTAAAGGTGAAATAGCGGATGTCAGTGGGTTGATGGAAGGGTTAAAGAACGAATGGATAGATGTACGAGACAAAGGAGCTCTTCTAGGGACAGGTGGTCTCACTTGCCTTGCCTGCTTGGCGGCTTTATTTCAAAGTGGGGGGTATTTTAATTTTCTGGCTACTCCCTGGCCTTAGATTGAAATGCAAGTGCTGCACACAACCCCCCCTCTCCAGCTATTCCATCCTAACCGCCTAGCAGGAAAACAACCCGGTGCTGTGAGAGCTGTGTGATTATCATCATTGATATTTTGTCGTCAGCCCTCACCTACAACGGGAAGTCCCGCCCTCATGGTACAGCTCCAATGGGCTGCAGGAGGACTCGTTCCTCCTGACAGTACATTCAAGTAGATGGTGTACCCTTGGAGGGATAATTGTTGCTACGCGCAGGTTGATTGAAATCTTCTATTCTTTAATGATGTTTAGGCCGCCCCCATCAACGGATGTTATTGACATGTTCTACTATCAATGGTTCTATGATAGTATCTTTCTATAGCTTTATATGCCTCCAATGTTTATACTGTTTATAACTGTTTATAATGTAATACGGTTGCCTACATCTTTGACTGTCAACCTAATTTATGGAATGGAAATTCCAATAAACTTCTATCCAAAAAAAAAAATCATTGTTGTTCCTTAAGTGAACTCTGTGGGTTTATATGAACCGCCGTCACAATGGTTCATACAACGTCATTTAAAAGTTTGGTGTGGGTCCATCATTGCTGAAAGACACTTAGACTAAACTTTTAAAAGTTTTTTTCTTTTCCAATAAAAGAAAACTCAGATGGTCCCAACGCCATGGGAGTGTTCTCCTATGCTTTGGGGGCCATTTATTTTATTTTACCGCCCCTCATCGTCCGGATATTCCTGCCCGTGACATACAGTAAACAAAGCCATCCGACAGCCCACTCTTAATATGGTGGACAATCGGATAGCTTGCTTCAGACAGTCCATTCTCCCTCAGGCTGTCGGAGAAAGGTGTACTCCAATAGAGTAGATTTTACTCTGTTGGCCTAAACCTGGGGGTCCAGCCTGTCTCAACATAGGGTAGGTGAACAGTTCTGTGATTGAGTACGCTGGCTGCCAAACTCTAAATTGGGCACCTAGTGTTAGTCAAAAAAACGAGGATAGAGGTAAAAAATGGTGTATGGAATCCATCATTTCTTTTAATATGTATTGAGATTTTAGTGCAGCAATATCTACATTGATGTAATCTTTCCATAACACGACCTATCTTGATGAGCAGAGGAACTGTGCATCATATCAGCGGTTTAATAAATATGGAGACAAGGGTGGAGAAGATACTGGAATGAACATATCATGACAGTACTGTCAGGAATGAAGCCACCTCAGCGTGGAGGTAACGTTGAAAATCTTTTACTTAAAAGAGAAGCCTATTTAATCTTGAAATTCAACTGCATTCAAAGAGGCCTTAATGAAATGTCCAAAATAAATCAAGCAATGAACTAACCTTTGAGACCACAACTCCCATACACACAAAACAGAGACTTCCTGTGTACACTCGAAATCTACAAATTGGCAATCGTATAACAACTACAACTCCCATGAGTCCTCAGCATCACTTCATGTTTTAGAAATTCAAAAGTTGGCATCGTCAGCACAAGCACAACTGATGGAAGAATTTTCTGAATAAGCAAACAATGAAAGAAGAGTCAAGTGAGTAGCAACATTGTTGCAAGTCAAATTTTTGAATGAGAACCAAGCATGTCCCAGGGGAAGCAACGAACTTTAAACGCGCGCGCCGTATTCTTCGCAAGTAACTATGTAACATAATGTTACCCTGTCTTGCTTTTTTCAGAAATGGCATAAAGTATTTCAACACGCGAGCAAGGGTGCATCGCGATCAACACCGTTTCAGCCAAATGAGCAAAGCAACTCACCAAGTAAGCACAGCACTGTGCCTATTATTATACTAGCTTAGTGGCTCAAAACCAGCAACTTTACACTAAATTGTGTCCGCTGTTTCAGAAACAAAGTAACCCCACCGCGACTTCGTCGCCGATGGAACTCTTAAACAGGCTAGTGTAACGTCAATCAGACAAGCACTTCAATTTCTGCCAAGGAACACTCAAGTAAGCCACTTTTCGACTATATGCCAATTTAGTCTAAATATTGAAAAACAAATAGCGCTCTTTAATAATGGTTATCAAGTGAAGTAAAGTCAAGTGAGTAGCATCATTGTTTCAAGTCAAATTTTTGAATGAGAACCAAGCATGTCCCAGGGGAAGCAACGAACTGTAAACGCGCATGCCGTATTCTTCGTAAGTAACTATGTAACATAATGTTACCCTGTCCTGCTTTTTTCAGAAATGGCATAACGTATTTCACCACGCGAGCAAGGGTGCATCGCGATCAACACCGTTTCAGCCAAATGAGCAAAGCAACTCACCAAGTAAGCACAGCACGGTGCCTATTATTATACTAGCTTAGTGGCTCAAAACCAGCAACTTTACACTAAATTGTGTCCGCTGTTTCAGAAACAAAGTAACCCCACCGCGACTTCGTCACCGATGGAATTCTTAAACAAGCTGGTGTAATGTCAATCAGACAGGCACTTCAATTTCTGCCAAGGAACACTCATGTAAGCCACTTTTTAACTATATGCCAATTTAGTCTAGATATTGAAAAACAAATAGCGCTCTTTAATAATGGTTATCATTCAGGTTTCAGAGTCGTAAACACGAAGGGTGCGTTGAAGAGACGAACAGAGAAACAGGTTTCACGCACACATCTGAAAGGACATGTACTTAGAAACCTCTTTATGAAGCTATATTTTTATAGAAGAGAAGGTCATTATTAGTGCTAAATGCATTATTTTTTTTAACTTTCACAGATTACACCGTGGTTCACGCCCTGACTAAAATCCCTAAAGTCATATGGGGATTGGAAACGCGTCAGCATTTTTCCTATCTTTTCCTATGAGGGTCAGTCATTAACTATAGACTGTCGAGAGGGTCATTAGCACGAAAGCATCCCTGCAGAGACTTTATCCTCGCGTCATCCCCCAAAGGCAGCTTGTCTCTGAAATAGAAGCCAAATACAAGGCCCTTTGAGAGAGCTATGTTTAACTAATCAGACTGGTGTAATTGTTCATAATGTTATGAATGTATGTTTCACTTTATCATGAATGTATTTTTTCACTTCATTCTTGTCCAAATTTCACATTGTTTTTTTGTATTTTGGCTGTAAAATGAAGATTGTATACTTTGAATGCCCTGCTAAATAATGAAATGGTTGTTTTACTGGTCTTGAATATTTACAAAATAGTTAAGTAGGGTGCAGTGACTGTATGCACTGTGCCTCAGTCTGCTTAAATAAATAGCAGTCACAAAAATTGGTGGCCAGGTATCTACTTTTTTGTACACTTTCTAAAAGTGGCCTTTTAAAAAACACAATTTAAAAATCACCTTTACTAAAAGGTGTGTCATTTAATTCTGAGTTCAGAGAGCCTAAACTCCATTTCTCTATCTCGTCCCAATGGAAAGTTACATTTGTAAGATGTTACAAGGCAGCTCCCATGTTAACCTATGGGACAGACAGCCTTTCAACAGTGAAAAACGAAATACACCGTATTTCACTATAAGGGCATGCAACACACACCAGTACTTGTCCTACCTTTTACATACACTGCACCCTGCCCATGGGGGTAACTTGGGCCTACCTGATGGGTGCCTTACATGTAAGGAAAGGGAAGGTTAGGGCCTGGCAAGTAGGGCCTCTGTTGGAGAATTTTCTTGTGAAAGTTATGGAGGAATTTGAGAGGAGACTGAGGCCAATTAATGAATGACTGACAATGATTGAGGTTACTTTGGGAAACTGCAAATCCTCTGCAAAGTCAAATCCTGTGCCCAAGACCCTCCACCAACTCGTGCCCTTTCATAACTCCACTGATACTGGCTCTTGATACAAAAGCTTGGGAACTGTGTCTTCGGGAAACCGTCCTGCCTCTAGAGACAATGCCACTCTTTCCATACCTGCTAGGTGTACCTTGCGGAGGGATCGACCTGCCTGTCAGCAGGAGATTAGTAGGGGAAGGGACCAAGAAGGCACTGAGTGCAAGGGTGAATTGTGCAGCAGGGGCGAGGTGGGAAATGCGACAAAGGGCATGGGAAATAATAGAGATTTCACCAAAATAGATCTCCCTCCTGAGGTCTGCCCATTAGTGGCGGTAATAACAAATGTACCTAGCCTAACACCAAATACTCCAGAGTCCTTTGTACAATTGAAACAAGGTCTTACATTGGCTCCACTTGCATACAGATTTCCCACATCAAATGGCTCCCAATAACCTTATGGTGTGGAGGGTGGGGTGGGTAGGCAGTCCTTGAGTGACTGTATAATTATCAATCTTTAGTTCTATATTTATTGTTCACAAATTGTTTTCGAATTATAAAATTGAGAGTAACACTTCATATGGCTTGGTCTTATGCCTGCTGAATTCTTTCTGTCCTCCCACACTTTCGGGTTTGCTGCTACCACCAGTTCAAGAAAATAGCCAGTACCTTCCTAATTTTGCCACAGAGCAGCCATAGATGGGTGCCCATTTGCATAGTAGAAAGGGCATTCTCCTTTGTCTGAGAATGACTCCAAAGTGTGGGTTCCTTAAATTTCAGTGCCCCCCCCAATCTTAAAAATATCCTTACGCAACAGAACCCACAAGCACTAGCACACACAAGATCAGCTTTAGCCAGTGGTCCATTAGAGTTGGTGCCATCCACTTTACATGCATTTTCTCTTACCTGCCTCTACGCCCCTGACACTGATTACCCACACAAGAAGCATTATCCTAAATCCCACAGCTCATTTACCCCAGCACAAGCTGTATGAAATCCAACTGATGGACCACAAGGGAAGGCGTATTTAGTTTCGCATGTGCCGAACCTAAGTGCTGAAATGCCTAAATCGGGCTTGCAGGAGGCACACGATTTGACTAGAATAGAGGACCGAATATCAGAATGTGTGCCAAAAAACTGCCATTCTAGGGCCCCACAAACACTATTCCCTGCTATGCCATTGTTAAGGGAGAAACATTATCGTGTTATGGATCCACCAGCAGCCCTTGCTATAACATCTTTATATTCAAAGGTAGATATCTTGAGTTGGAATATTGCAGGGGTTGGGTCCAAACTGAATAATCCATTGTGGGGACTATTTGTAGACCAGTACCAAATGTGTTTATTCCAAGAAACTTGAAAATTAGATCCAATATTCAGAAATGGTTTCAAGAGCTTTTGGATTCCAACCAGCGGGTCAGCGATGGGCCCACCTTCTGGTGGCCTGCTTGTTTGGATACGTGTGGGGCTCCACTGCACCATACCCAATATTAGTCTAGGATCTAAAGACATACAAGGGTTAGTTCTTTCCATAGATAGAGGGACCCCATCTTGTTAATAAATATGTATAACAGAAGCATGGGGAAAAATTGTGAACCTGACGTACTGCACACACTGAATAATTTTCTTATTGGTTATAAAGAACCGCATCATACAATCATTATGGGAAACTTCCACCTAATGTTTGAACCAAACCTGGTAGCCCATGAAATATTATCTGAAAAGAACGGAATTTGGGGCATTCCCGAATTGACTGCCTCACCCAGGCGATCCCTAATAAGTAGTTGTTATCATTTTGGCATATGGACTCCGTGCATGTAATGGCTATTTGCCCTCCGACGCTCATCTAGCCCCCCACATTTAGGCGTGGATTCCTATTTAAGCCAAATTAATTATGTCCTACTAGATGTCAGCTTATGGCAGCATATGACTGACATGGAGGTGGTTGAACACGTTGAAAGTGACCAGGATCCATTAGTACTATCTACCAGTAAATTGCTATCAATTGCCACCACATTCAATTCAGGGGAATAGGAACGCCAACTTAAACTAATTAATAATGTTAGGAACGTCAAATGGGAGACAGTAAACTGATCACCAGCCGCACTACTTACTCTACATCAGTCACTTATTGCCCATATGGAGGCTATGCTGATACACTGGGATGATTGTAAGAAGATCATTGGGGGGCACCTAGACCTCTATAATACGCTGAGGGATATTTTTGTGCATAGAGCTTCCAACTCGAGCCAGCAGATCTGCAATAGGGGATGGATCAACAAAAGCTGCAGGAAGGCCAAGTATAATCTATTGGGTACAATCAAGATGGGGACAATCGAGATATCCAGACAAATAGAGCTGCCTATAAGAAGGACTTAAAGCAGGCAAAAAGAGATTGGGCAGATCAAAAATGTTGTGATCTACTTGAAGCTGTAAGATCAAATGGCCAGGGTTCTGGCAGGCAGAATGTTAGCAGTGGCACCAGGAACTCTCCCTCTCCCGCTGGGTCCTCAATACACTCATCCGAATGGACTGCCCATTTCAGCAATCTTTATTCCTGCTACCCTTGCCCATGCAACATTCCAAGAGAGTCACACTCGACGAACATTGAGAAAGAGGCCTGTGCGCCTTCGGAGTTCTCATTGACTGAAACGTTAGCAGCAGTTAATGCACTTAAACAAGGGAAGGCTCCTGGGCTAGATAAAATTCCAGGCGATTTATATAAGTCTAAAACTAGCATCTGGGTGCCTTATATCAATACCATCACTAACGCTATCGCTGCTGGTGCTCCAATTCTCTCAACGTGGAAGGGGGCAGAGATTGTGCCAATATTTAAAAAGGGAAGCCCTAATGATTCATCAAATTTTCAACCAATTAGCCTACTGGATAACCTCCAGAAGGTTTTTTGCAAGCTACTTCTGGATAAGCTAGAGTAGTGGATCAAAGAGAGTGGTGTAATCTCAAACCTCCAGGCAGGATTTAGAACCCTAACTGGCTCTATTGACCACGTTTCAAGATTTTTGTTGATCTAGGAGACGGAGATCTATTTGTGGCTTTTGTAAATCTCCGCATGGCCCTTGATCTTGTTCCAAGAGGCAAACAGTGGGCCCCTTTAGAGGAGATGGGGGTTCCAAAAACACTTCTTGACATTGTGCGTTTGCATGAGGGGAATTATGCATGGATTCGATATGGTACAAAGGGAGAATTAACGGATCCAATTAAAGTCAACAAGGGAGTTCAGCAAGGATGTGTCCTGGCACCTACACTCTTTTTCTTTTATATTAACTACTGCATAGGATATCTAAATGATTGTACCAATGACTCGCTGTCACTAGTTGGTCAGAAAATACCTGGGCTGTTCTATGCTGATGACACCCTCCTGTTAGTCAAAACCAGGATGGGCTTGCAAAATCTAGTGAACAGCTTTGGTGCATTTTGTAAGGACGTTGGTCTGGAAGTTAATGTTGCCAAGACCAAGTTGATGGTATACACCAAAAAGAAGAGGCTGCAAGGTGCTGTTTCTCTGCACAAGGTGGTATTGGAGAGAGTAAAAGAGATTGATTAGTTGGGGGTTAGATTGGCGGCCTCTGGATCCTGGTCCCCCCAGATTACCTAGAGTTCCCAAATTGTAAGCCACAGAGCAGGGGCCAGTAGTAAAATGGCAAGAAAGGTTCAGTGGTCCCAAGTAAATGCAGCGGTTTAAGATTATAAAATGCAGGCAAGGGGTGCAGCCCTGTGTGAGGCAAAACTTTGGGGTCAGTACAACCTGATCATCCTGAGCATTAAGGAGGACAACTTTCTCAGAGCCATTACAGGGGTGGGTAAGGGAACTCCTCTGTTGCCCCTAACACTGGATCTGGGAATACATCCAGTTGGTGAACTTACAGGACTGAGACCATTGTTATATTGGGTCCGTGTACGGACCACAAGAGAACTCGATCACTACAGGTCTGGCCTTAGCGACGTTATTCCATTTAAAAGAGCATCCCAGAGGATCCAGTGGTTTAAGAATTTGAGAGAGGCATGGATTAAGCTAGGAATGACAGGATTTTTGGATGATCCAGGGTCCATCCCCACCAATGCTGTTGCATTGGTAAAGCAAAAACATTGGGAAATAGCCAGCCTACGACTAGTACTGGACAGTAGTAGAGGCACACTGACCAATCATTTTTTAATGTATAAAGATGCCCCCAAAGCTGAGGAGATCTTGGACTACATAATAGCTATTCGAGCTCGTAGCCTGTTCTTACAGTTCAGGTATGGTACCCTTCCTGTAGCTGCTTTTACCACGCACTGGGCCCCTAATGCGCACGGTACTAAGTTTTGCAAATTCTGTACAATTATGAATGAAACGGATGAACATCTGCTTTTCTTTTGTCCCAAATACGAAGTGCCTAGAAGAAGGTGGATCTCTCCCTAATGCAAAAGCCTGACAATCCTGGATAGGGCTAATGCAAGAACTGAGTCCTCCTCAGTGTTAGTGCTTGCAGTCTCAAAATTTTTACATGCAGCATGGGCTAACAGAGGGAAAGAACTCTTGAAACTTTAATATTTTTTTACCAAGATTTCTTTAAACAATGATAAGTTTTTGTATTGTTTTACTGGTTTTAACATTTCAATTAATGTATTTTCTTTGTAACAACCCACATGCTATTTTCAATTATGTACTATGTAAATGTATTCAATCTTTTAAAATGAACAATTTTATTCTTTTTTAAATGATGTATGATGATGAAATATTTTTTATTTCGATCTGTCAATAAACTTTGAACTTTGGTCCAATTACTCTGACTGGGAAGTCATCGAATTTCTATATTTAAAAAGCATTGGCAAAGCCAAAAGTGCGACAGTTCTTGCAGTGCACGCTCAGCCTACTGTGCACACAAGTTACTACAGGGAGATATGCACGCACAGAGAACGTACAGGCCGTGCATGGATGAGTGCTTGCCTGTCAGTGCGCTGATTGCAGGTGGTGGCTGTTTGTACATCTGTCGCTGTATGCACTTTCCTAGCACTGGTGAAATCTAACTGCCGCTCTGGCTCTTTGGTCAAGCTTTCAGTTTTATTTTGCAAATCTTTTAGAACTTTGTATATAACATAGAAAATGTCTGCACTGTACTATTTAAAGGGATCTTTCTTTGACATGGGGAGAGCCAATGGGAAACAAAAACATATCACAGGGGCGAGAAGGTAAACAAGTTGTTTACTATCATTTCAGCTCACTGCTGGCTGCAGATCTGCTGCTTTCTTCTTTTTGCAGCATCAGCTGAGGGTAGTGGAGCCACGGCGGAGAGCGGGGTGATAACACGAAGCCGTGAATACGTCAGCAGAAAGGAATCATGGAGTGCACTCCCACCTGTTGTCCAACCCAGTTTAATACATTTAGTGCATCTTTCCAAGCACCATGTGTTTACAGACCTAGGTGTAGATGAATTCACAATCACTGCAATGTATTCATTTTTATTCTGAACAAAGGGAAAGCGGTTATCAGGTTAAATAAATACGTGAAAACCTGTATTTCATTGTGTTCTCTGCTACCTGTCTGTCTGTTAAATCCCAGAAAGCAATTGCTTGTTGTTGTTTTTCAAAATGCATAGAGAAAAATTATCCATATTTGTAAGCCAAAGCTCGTTTTTAGGTCAAGTCAAGTCAAGTCAATTCAGCTTTATTCGGTGTGAAATGTACAACCATAAAAGCATACTACAAAAACAGAAAAAATATAACATATCAATAATTCATTAGTGGGAGCACACATAATTTATCAGTGAAAATATTAAAATGTCCTCCTTATACACGGTTAAAATATATACACTTATTTAAAAAATACACAACTATAGGTCAACGCCTAACGACATCTTGGTGACATTGAGAAAGCTTCCATGGGAATGCATTCTGCCAGTTGCTTACCAGTGGCGTTGTGGTTTGTAACTCACATTTGCTTGCCTTCCATTTGCTGGCTTTATTTGTTTTAGGCTGTCCAGGAACAAAGCTTTTTTACACTAACTCCCCATGTATTCTTCCACGAGTGCTACTTTTTGTAAACAGGCTTATAATCTTGTTCTTATCTTGCCACATTTGCTGTGCATTCAAAGACTGAGGTCAAATTTCAGGCTCTGTCTTCCGAGGGGGCTTGGTGTTTACTTTTCTTTCTCCGACTTCAAAGTGAGAGGCTTTATGTGACAATCTTGCTGGATTCTGGGGGCAGGAAAGGGTTTTCTTCTAGCACACAACAATATTTAAATGAAATGTGCAACTATTTCAAAATAGATCAGAATTAGGGACGCACAAATAAAGCACATTTTTTATTAATTATGAAGTATGCTGGAAACAAATACTTTAACATGATCAAATCAATACACTAGGTGATGCCATTTCCATACATTATCATTTGTGCACTGTATAGTTGTATTGGTAAAACTGTATGTCTGGGCAAATGTAATAGTCATTTCAATTGAAAATGTGTTGTCTGTAATGGCAGTGTGCTAGCACACCATGTGTACTCCACTCTATGCCACTCAACTCTACTCTGCATCAATCCACGCCACTGCTCTATACTCTACACCACTACACTTTACACCACTCCACACCACTGCACTCTGCTCCACTCTGTCCCAATCCACTCTACGTCACTTCACTCTATGCCTCTCTACTCTACACAACTCCAATCTAGGCCAGTCCAATTTGCTCTGCACAACTCCACTCTACCCCACTTCACTCTACGCCACTCTGCAACACTGCACTCTGTGCCATTGCACTCTACGCAATGCACTTTACTCTGTAACACTCAACACTATGCCCCTGCACTCAAAGCCAATACACTGTACGCCACTCTAATCTATTCTGCACCACTGCACTCTACACCACTTTACTCTGTCATTACACTCTACGTCACCTCACTCTACCCTGCACTACTCCACTCTATGGTTGTTCAATCTACTCTGAAACAATCTACTCATTGCCATTGCACTGTAGGCCACTCTACTTGACTCTGCGCCACTCGTCTCTATGCCTCTCTATGCCACTGCACTCTGTGCCACTACACTCTACTCTGCACCTCTGCACTGTATGCCAATGCAATCTACGCCAATGTAATCTATGCCACTCTATACCACTGCACTCAACTACACTGTACTCTGCCACAGAACTCTACGCAACTCTACTCTGCACTACTGCACTCTACGCCAATGCACTATATGCCACTGTACTCTGCATCACTGCACTCTATGCCACTGCACTCTGCATCACTCCACTCTGCACCACTCTATCCCACTGTACTCTCAACCACTCTACTCTATACCACTGCACTCTGCACTACTGTACTCTACACCACTGCACTGTATGCCACTCTACTCTGCACCATTCCACCCTGCATCACTGCACTCTACTATGCACCGATGTGATCTACACCATTGCATTCTATGACGTTGCATTGTATGCCGCTGAATTCTATGCTGCTGCACTCTGCATAACTGTACTCTGAAACACTAAATGCCAATGCACTCTACACAAGTCCACTCTACTCCACGCCACTGCACTCTACTCAACTCTGCAGCACTCTACTCTACGCTACTGCCCTCTACTCTGCACCACTGTACTCAACGCCACTGCACTCTACGCCACTCTACTCAACACCACTCTACTCTGCGCCACTTCACTCTACGCCAATGCATTCCACATCACTTCAATCTACAATACGCTAAACTGCAACACTGCATTATATGACACAGACCTCTATGCCATTCTACTTCTATACACAACACTCTGTGTCACTCCGCTCTACGACACTCTACTCCACTCTTTGCCATTCCACTCTACAGCACTCCTCGCCACTCTTCTCTATGCCACTTACTTAAGCCATGTTGAACAGTAGCCAAGTTGGTGTACATCATGGCTAAAACACATTGGCAAAACCAATAGCTCTTGCAAAGGCAAGTTCTATTGGCTCTGCTAGTGCTTGTTAATTCCTGGCACTAGACTGAAAGAACTATGCAAAATTTGTAATTTTGTAAATTGAGAGCATGCTCACATGGAGAACGCTGTCTATATGGAATGTGAATAAAATGCGTCCTAGCGCGTTTGCTGAGTTCCCCCCAAGCAGTAGAAAGAATTTAATATATCAAAGAAATCCAGATGCTGGCATGCACGCACTTCGTAATAAGGGAGGGGGAGTTCATGAAATACTAGTGTTTGTCTGTCTACAATGCCATACTAGGGGTAGCATAGGCCCTAATGCAGTAAAGGAAAATGGGGCCCACACCTCCTACTTTATCAGTGAAATACAAACATAACATGGGCATGGTGGCCCCTCACAACACCAGCGGCGGTTTCTGTGCAAGGGCGTCGGGGCTCCGCCCCCTTTACAGTCAAAGCAATGCTCATATCCATATGTTTCTTAATTAAAAGAAATACCTCATTGTAGTAAGTTTCTAGAACACGGGGCACTGTCTGCCCAACTCACTGACACCGACGTTGTTGTTGTGCCTGATAACCATGTGGACACGTGACTCACTGCGTCAACTCCTTGCTCCCCGGGCTAAGCATTTGCCGGGCTGATAATCTCACAGCCCTGAAGCCTGTGAGGTCATCAGCTTGGCAAAGACCTAGCTGCAAGGCGCAGACTACACCCCTTGATGGCATGAAGGTAAAGTTAGCCCCGGGCGATTTTAATACAAGTCCGGTATCGCTAACCCTCCACGTCAATCAGAGAGTGGAGAGCTTGTCACCCCCACCTTTTCCCAACTCATTACAGGGTGTGGGTGGGGCCCCACCCGATGTGGGTGGGGTGGGTGGGGCCCCACCCTTTGACGAGTTGGGAAAGGGTGTGGCAGGCGGGAAGCCAAGGAATCGAGTCTGCGCAGACTCGACTTGTTGTAAGACTGCTTCCCGTGCACGAGTCTGACCATGAGTGGTCATGGCTGTGGCCATGTGATGCACACTGTGTTGATGCAGACGGACTCTGATTGACTTATGGCATGCAGGTTGCTGTTGGTATCAGGTACTTGGGAATGTCATGTGCGGTGTTCACCAGGTAAGGCTAAAAATAAATTGACTCCTGCTGGGCCCAGGCAGGCCCATATTTTAACTTGTTGCATGGATGTATGTTGGGGAGGGGGGGAAGTCGGGCCATGTGTTAATTTAAATGTGTTAAGTGGCCCCCGAAAAGCGTGACACCATGCGACATGCTGCACCTAAGGCTACTAGAGACCCATGTCACTCCTGAGGCAAATGGCCTGCAGACACTCACCCCTCCCCACGCACAGGCCTGTAATAAAGATGTATATGGTGCCTGTCGCATGGTGTACCATAAATGTATCGACAGGCATGTGTTAAGTATTGGGCACGTCCTCGCGCTATGTTGATTCCTACGGTGGAATAAAGTGGCTTTGAATCCTTACTGCAATCCGCCTCATCACTGCAAGGCCTTGCAAGACACGCGCCGCCTGCTGTTCAAGGGCCACTTAACTTTTACATTAACACATTAACACTATCTGCCCCAACTGCCCTCCTCCGGAAAAAAGATTGCTGCACCGGACGCCACCAGGGCTAAAGCCGCCTGTTTGGCACCCTATAAATCACACCGGCAGCAGTGTCGCCACACATGATTGCTGCGGCCACTCTCGCTCCCTCATTCTAATCCTGCAGTGAATTCACACGGATGCCTTTGAAGGGCCTGTGGGCACCTGCGCCACATTCTTCTCGCATAATTGGAAATTAAAAAGAAATACAGCAGAAAAGAGTCGGGATGTGCTCATTGCTACAATTATTATTCCACACTGCGTACCGGGTTACAGTTAAGGGATGTGTGTTTCTTCTCTTGTCGTGCATGTTTACTCATAATACTGCTTTACAGACCAGTTAACTGCATTTGCAGAGCTTGATTGTTAACGTAATTACTGCAGAGGGTATGGGGGGAGACCGGAGAAAGCTGCCCCTACTTAACCTGACAGTCTCCTACACGGCGAGGCAAACAAGTGCAATATCAGGACAAAAGTTGGCATGATGATCTACTGTTCTATCCCTGTGTCACCACAGTTGAAATGTTTGATCTTGAAAGCTCACTTTTTGTGCTGCTTTGTCCACTTCTACAGCTGTACATTTATAACGTAATAAGAGTGACATTTACAGGTCGAAGAACCACATTGATATGGATGAGGTAGGTAGAGTTCTGCCTTTGTTCCTCAGCCTGGATCGATAAAAAGGCCGTTGAGACTTTCTCATTGGTGTGTTTCAAAGGTGTCTGGCAACACAGACTTAGTTTTGCTGGGAATACTCTTTATGTGGTTGGGTTCAGTGTTTATTTTGTTTAAGAATAAGTGTAAGTGCCCAAAGCTCTGCTCAGAAGCCCGAGGCCGGCACTGGTAGGCCAAATACCATGGCTTCGTCATCTGGAATTCACCTCATGCCTCTTTAATCCACAGCCCTTTTACATCAATTGTGTAAGTTTCTGCTTTATTCCTTTGTGAAAAGTTTTTCGTCCTTCTCTTTCTCCTTCTATCCTCTTTGCGTACTTTTCCCTCTCATGTTCTCCGGAAATGTTGACGATGAAAAATGAGTACTGACATGGATGGATGTCAGGGAGGAGGGCAGACTAGTACAAATGTGTTAATTTTAATGTGTTAAGTGGTCCCTGAACAGAATGGCGCCGCGCGTCATGCTGCACTTACTAGAGACTAGAGTCCCATATCATAGTCCTGAGTAGGCCTGGGCGGTAAATTCCGTTCCGCTCGCGGAATGTGCGGAATTTGGGTAATCTCGCGCTCACGGAGAACGCGAAATTGCCAAAGATTCCGCGATCCGCAACTTTGCGGAGTTTTTTGCTTGTTCGCGCTTTCAAAATGCGTGTTCGCGAGATATTTCTCCCGAGCACGCAAACAGCGTTCGCGAACAGGAAAAAAGCATCGCGAACGGGCGGAACAAGCAATTCCGCGTGTTCGCAGAACTTTTGCGTGCTCGCGGAGATTTTTTACCATTTCGCGGAGCTTTGCGTAACGCGACTACGCAAATTCCGCCCACCCCTAGTCCTGAGGCAAATGGCATGCGGGCACTACCCTCCCCACCCAAGCCCAGCCTCACCACTCACAAACCTCACCAGCCGCCACTGCCCTGGACCCTGATGTTAGTGCACCTCCTTATCTAATGACATCTACGCCACTATTTGTCTACCTTCATGTTTTTATTTGGGCTGCTCTGCAGTTGGTTAATACATAGTCACGATGATAATGCTTTCAATCAAAGACCGTGCACCATTGGCTCCCATCTCCTTCCCAAACTTACCAAAAGCAGTGAATGGATGGATGACCCATGTGACACTAACAGGAGCTCTTGTTTCTTTATACGTTCAAGAAAATGAAGGGGTTGTAAAATACATGACTTTGACGAGGTGGAAAGTCAAATTATGATTGTTGTGCAGCCACATTGATCATTCATGGTTGGCGTCCTGGAGTGGGAAATAATTCTATAAAACACGTAGAAGCTTTGTGTGGATTGTGTGGTTCCAAGATCATGTGTAAAACTGGACTTTTAATAGAGCAGAATAACCTTCGTTTAGCGGACGGAGCACTCCTCCAATTATATGATGGAATACCCCATATGCTGAACACTAAATAAGGCCCTATGGGCCAGATGTACAAAGAGTAGGCATAGCGTTTTCCAAACAGCAATTCTATCTAATCACTATTGGGAAATTGCTATTCCTTATGTATTATTGGCCAGATGTACGTTAGTAATCGTTTGAGATTACCAAATAACGAATTTTTGTGATTCCCTATTTGGTAATTACAAACACCAATGTACAAATGTGTGTTTGGCACATTTCGCAATTCCCAGTGGGTCGCAAATAGACCCACCCCATTAATATTCATGAGGTAGGTTTCAGTTTGCGACCCATTGGGACTCGCAAAAATCACAGGGATGGTGGCCTGTTGGGGTCAGCAGACCGTCATGTCTGTGATTGCTTTTCAATAAAGCATTTTTTTTATCCTTAAAGAAAAACAGGAGGCGTTTCAAAAAGAAAAATGAACATTTTTCTTTTCATTTTTAAGAGTAGGCAGTGGTCTATGGGACCACTGGCTGCTCTTAACAAATGTTTTTACAAACATTCAGAAAGGGGAGGGGTTAGGGACCCCTTCTCATTTGTGAATGGGATACCAGTACCACCTACTTGAAGTAGGTGGTAAAAGGCAAATGTTTTGCGACCACATTTTGGTTGCAAAACATTCACACATACCACTGCGATTCTGTATTAGGAAGGGATGCCCTCAACACACCCCTTCCTAATACCGAATCGCAAACCCAATTTGCGATTCGGTAATAAGTTACCAAATTGGGCCTTAGTACATTGAAAAATGCCTTTTTTTCATTCGCAAACAGCCTGATTCTGTGAATCGGGCCGTTTGTGAACAAAAAAATGCTTTGTACATCTAAACTGAAATCTTTTGTTTCATTCCTAGTGGGTCGCAAATCGGCCTACCTCATGAACATTAATGAGGTAGGTTGCAGTTTGCGACCTATTCGGAATGCCTGCCATCACAGGGATGGTGGCCTGCTGAGGTCAGCAGACCACCATGTCTGTGATTGCCTTTGAATAAAGGTTTTTTTTTAAATGTTGAAATGCAACCCGTTTTCCTTAAATAAAAACTGGTTGCGTTTTAACAAGTAAAAAATAGATGTTTTGTTTTGATTTTTTTAAGAGCTTGCAGTGGTCCGTGGTACCACTGCCTGCTCTTAAAAAATGTTTTTCCAATATTCACAATGTGGGAAGGGGTCTCATGGGGACCCCTTCCAATTTGCGAATGCATTACCACCAACGTTGAGTAGGTGGGAAAATATCAAGGTTTTGCAACCATATTTCAGTTGCAAAACCTTGATACGCAACACTGGAAATCGCTATTTGGAAGGGAGGCCCTAAACACAGCCCTTCCAAATAGCAATTTCTACATCCAAACTGCGATTTTTTAGAATCGCAGTTAGGGTGTTTGTTCATCAGGAAAAGCATTTTTGCTGTCGTAAACAGCCCGATTTTGCGATTCGGCCGGTTTGCGTGAGCAAAAATGCTTCGTACATATGGCCCCATGTTACTAGTATCAAATCATAAAAGCAGGCTTTGATGGCAAAATGTTTGAGTAGCCAGTTATTTAGTAAGGCTCAAAGAAGCTAGATGTTCGAACTACATTTTGCGGTCACTCACTCAACTGAAATCAATCGTGAAATGTGAATATTTACTGATTTGTAGTAGAGATTATGGGGCAGATGTATCAAGGATTGCATTTGCGATTCCTTAATAGCGAATTTTAGCGAATTGCTATTAAGGAATCGCAAAATACTATGTAAGTAGGAATCGCAATAATAATTGTGATTCCTTAATATTCCTTAATTGCGAATTGCAAATTGCGATTCGCAATTAATGAATACCTTCCCATTCATTCCTATGGGCGTAGAGGCCCATAGGAATGAATGGGAAGACATTCTCAATTTGCGAATCGCAATTAGAGAATCGCAAATTGAGAATACAATTTCAAGGGTGCCAGGGTGTCCTTTTGACACCCTTTTGCACCCCTGAAACATGTATGTGTGCACATGTGGCGCACATACATGCCCTAAGGGCCCTAAGGGCATGTATGTGCGCCACATGGCACTTTGAAAAATGCTAAAAAGTGCATTTTTCAAAGAAATTGCATATTACCACCAACTTGAAGTTGGTGGTAATTTGCGATTCCTTAAGGCCAAATTGCACTTTTTGGTGCTTCTTACATTGGATTTAAGGAATCGCAAATTGCGATTCCTTAAATGCAATCGCAAAATAGGGAATCGCAAATTTTGCGATTCCTTATTTTGCGAGGCAGTTTTGCCTTAATACATACCACTATGCAAAGTTGCGTTCATAAGCGCTGAAATTCTGCGAATTTCGGCGTTTGCAACGCAATTTTGCTTGATACATCTGGCCCTTAGTCCCTCAATGAGCTAATTTTTTTCCCCCAAAGAACAAGAACAATAGTTTTTCCTATTAGTAATACTAAGCACGTCTCTTGAGGTAATAATAGTCAAATTCTTGGGAATCTTTCTATCATATTTGCTATTTGATAAGAACAGTTATATTCTTTGATTACACGGATGTGATAAAAAGGCACCCTCCTACAGCAAAGAGTTGGGATGTGGAAAAAAGTCCATTATGTACATTACTACACAATTAACAATTGTTATTACCTCATTACAGACACAATAATGCCAAACTGTATGGCAAATGTGTACCCATTAGCATCAACAATTAGCTGGTTCTAACATCACTGCTTTGCCTTAAGCAAAGCTGGCATACATGCAAGACAAAACATCTAATGATCATGAGCAGTTCAGATGAAACACAAATGCAATGACCTAAAGTGTATCAAAACACCTCTTAAAATGGATAACTATCAGTCTTATAGTTGCCACACCTGTACTCTTAACAGGGTGGAGAATCGTTTTGTGTTTAATCATAAGGGTCTCAAGGTGCTGAGGGGGGATCTGTTGTTTAGTCGAAGAGCCAGAATCAATCAATTAGGCACATGGAAATAGATACATTTACAGCATAAATGAACTTTAAGCCATTAAGGATATTCAACAATGTAAAAGAAACCAAAGCTGTTTATAATTTTATGAATTTCATTGGGAGAGAAGGGTAGAAAAGGAAAAGAGAGGTGAGGGGGAAGCATAAAACAGTTGTTAGAGCCTGAAAACAGTATGAAAGAAATAATAAGGGAATTGACCTTGACAGAGAAATGGTTGGTAAGATAAAATGTATTTGAAAGATAAAATAAAATTGAAAATATACAGAGAAAATAATGCTTTACAGTGGTTTAAAATTTACAGAGAGCATATCATTAATATTTTGCTTAATGATTTTGTATAAGACAATTGTTAATATCAATATCAATCTCTATTCGACGGTGATATACAAGAGGAGACAAAATCTATATCTAACCTATGAGAATGACAAACATTATACCACCAAGCTTTAAATGAGATATTAGAAGAACGTTTCCAATTGAATGTAATCTGTTGAAAGAATATAGCTAGCATAAGATCAAACTATCTATTTTCATGAACAGATAAAGTAACAAACTCATTTAAGCTTCCTAGAAAAAGTAATGACGGGGACATAGTGCAGTGTATATCAAACATTGCGGTAAATTGTGACCAGATTTTCAACCAGAATGATGCAGTGGAATGACAAGAAAAGGAAGATGCATGAGGTCTCTATTACAATGACCGCAAGACCAACAGGTAGTGTTGTTAGTGTTTGAGAATTTGGCAGTAGATGAAGGGGTATGAAATAGCCGATGGTATAAAAAGAATAAGGATTGAGTAGTGGTAGCAGTTCTAGAAATCTTGTGTAATCTGGACCAAATTTTATTCCAGAAAAAGATTGGCCAAGCACATCCCAAATCTGCCTCTCAACTAAGCTCTATCTTGGTTTTAGCTTGAGATAAATCAGGAGTGAAAAAAGATTTATGAATAAGGGAAGCTTTAGGGGTAGAGAGCAGTATTCTGATTAGAGATGGTTCTGGTAGAGGGACTACAGGATTTGAAGATAATGAGTGAGGAGTTTCCAGAATGATATCTATAAGAATAGTAAATGTATGCCAGAATGAGCGAGGGCACTTAAATGCTGCCTGGAATTTATGAAAGGAGCAATATGTCTTGAACCCATATTGTACCTTTTGCCTCCAAGACTTTCAATATAGGGGTTTATTTTTTAATAGCAATAAAATGATTCTAGCATAAGGGAGATTGTAGAAAGGGATTGTACGAAATAGTAAGAGGTTGATAATAAGGTTTCAAGAGAAGAGAAGTATATTTAAACAATGGTGAAGAACAAAGAATATTCTTGGAGGTGAATTAAAGAACTTCTTTAGGAGAGAACCGCATAAGTATGGAGTGTTCAATATCAAGCCATAAAGGGGTGAAGGAGGAAGATAATGTAAAGAACTATTTAGAGGCTTATCTCAAACAAAAAGCTTTGAGAGGTCCAAAAATCTGGTATATTTGCACCATCCTCCATCTTGGCTTTTTTAAGACGTAATAAGGATATTCTAAATTTTTTGTTATGCCAAAGAAATTCAGAGAGGAGAGAGTCCACTTTTAAAAAATAAAATGTACAAGAAATATATATACTTGAATCATGAACAAAATATACAGCAGAATAGGTGTAATCATCATTTTATGCAGTCAAGACTAACCCACCAAGAAAGAAATAAAGGATTCCAGGAAGATAGTAATTTATTCCTTCTTTCATGTTTATGGAGACCGATCCTTAAGTATTTAATCTTAGAAGTATTCCAATGAAAACCAGTAGAGTGAAAAGAGTGTTTAAGACAAACTTTTATAATGGGCAAGACCTCTGTTTAGTCTGCATTGATTTCATAACCTGATACAAAAAAAACTGAGATTTCATTAAGCAAGGCAGGAGCCGTGTGATCCGGGTTGGAGAGCATCTGCATTAGGCCTGGACGGTGAACTCCGCTCCGTTCGCGGAGTATGCAGAGTTTTCTGCACTCCGCACTCCACGGAGCTCATGGAATGAAGAAAACTCCGCTTTGCGTAGCGCAGCAGAGTTTTTTCCTCTCACGTGTTCGCCAATGGTAAGTTGGCGAGTGCGAGTTGCCGCTTAGATAGATTTTCTACTCAAGCAGCGGGAAGATCAGTGCGAACGGCACTTCATGCCACACTCCACTGCTTGAGGAATTCCACAGAGTTTTTTTGTCACTTCGCAAGGTCTGCGTAGCGGAACTCCACAAACACGTCCAGGCCTAGTCTGCATAAGCCGAAAATTTCAAGTGTTTATCTTCATACTGAAAACCTGTTATAAGGCTATTATTGAGAATTTTGGACAAAAAGGGCTCAAGGGCTAAGACAAATTAAAGGGGAGATAAGAGACAACCTTGTCCAACACCTCTTTTTAAAGGAAAATACAGAAAAATGGGTCTATTAACCAATACAGAGGCTGTGGGAGCTTTATAAAGAAGAGATATAAGGTAGATAATATTGGGTCCAAAACCATGCTCAGTAAGATATTCAAGTAAAAAAGTCAATTCTGTCAAATGCCTTTTCTGCATACAGCAGCTAAATAATAAGAGCGAGAGGAGGCTTTATTTAATACATTAAAAAAGTCTGGCATTATCTGAGGCCAGTCTATACTTAACAAATCCAGATTGCTCCTTGCCAATCAGTATAGGTAAAAATGGTTCCAGACTCAAGGCTAGTAACATGGCAAAAAATGTATAGTCCACCTTTACAAGGGAAATAGGCTTATAGGTTTTGCGCTGGGTGGGGTCTTAACCATCTTTATGAATAAGACATATGTTTGCTTCTTGAAAAGTTCCTCCAGCTGTGCCAGAGGTATAAAAAAATTGAAAAAGCTGCAAGAGTTTAGAAAGAAGAATACTCAAAGTGTAAATAAACTCAACAATAAAACCATCCCGTCCTGGAGATTTACCTTTTTTGAGTGAGTTGAGAGCTTTGAAAATTTCTGAGAGTGATAGATCATGTTCAAGGGATGCAAAATTAATATTATCATGGACAGGAGGAGTGACATAGTTTAAATATGCCTCGATAAGAGAAGGGTGAGCACAAGATTCTGGAGAACTTAGGTTTTGGGAGGATTTCATAAATTACTCTAAAATATCTTGATCTTTTGACAACTGTTGTCCAGTGGATGAGTGAATACAATCAATAGTAGAAAGTTGTTTTTGCACTTTTAAGTAATTAGCTAGAAGTTTTCCTACTTTGTTCCGTCCTCCATAATAGCAAGGAATACTACGAAGTAGTATGGAAGGCGCATTATCTGTGGTTACTTTATTAAAAATGAAATTTAGCATGAACAAGTTCTTGTAGCTTAGTTCACATGGCTGAAGTATAAAACTTGTGTTCTAGACATTTAATAGTAGATAATACGCACTTATGATGTTTGGCAATTTGTCTCTTTTTTTTTAACGTAAAATCAATGGTATAACCTTGACCTATAGCTTTAAATTTGTCCCATAATAGCTGAGGAGATGCATCTGATTCTGTATGACACATAAAAAATTAATCAGCAAAAGAAGCGAAGGAGGAAGAGAAAACTGGGTCAAGTAAAAGAGAATTATTAAACCTCCACCTACCGGATTTGGGATGTGCTAGGAGTAGGTCAATATCTGCAACTACTGGGGCGTGATCAGAATTAACAATAGGTTCAATAGTAGAACTAATAAGGTACTGTGATGACAGTTTACTAATAAAAATGTGGTCCAATTGCGTGCGAGTACTATGTGGAGTCCAACATGGATGATTTCTCTCCAGAGGAGTAAGAGCTGGCTAGACCAACCCACAGTGTGGCTCATTTCCATTAGCTCTCCTCCCCCCGACCTCTGCAAATTCCTGTCCTAAGCCTGCCATCTGGCTAGGGCACAGGATGTGGGGGTAGGTATGCCTGGCATTCCTTACTGATCTGCTCTCTCTTTGAGCTCAGTTTGATATACCCAGCCCCCTCTGCATGACCCATCCTTCTTACCTTCAGAGCTCTCTCCATCAGATAATCTCTGCTCCGGCCATGCCACTTATCACCTAATCATAGCAGTCTGGCTAAGCCTGATAAGAATGACCAATCAGCAGAGACCACTAGAAGGCTGGATTTTGGCTTACAGAAGAGAAAGTTCTATAACTTCTTTTCTGTACTAGTTATGATACATTCAACAGTAGCACGTTGTTGAATTTTCCAATACCAATCGTTTAAGTCTTTGAATGATATTTACTCCTTTTCTAGCCATCGTAATACCTAAATAAAATATTGCAATGTTAACCAATGGAGCTAAGTATCTACAATGGGGAAGAAATGAAATGGGCATTTTTTCCCTCACCAGGGCATAGTAGAACACATATTTTTCAAGGTCCTTCTTTATAGTTACATGTTCCCCCACCCCTGGGGCACCTAGGGGAGACCTTGGGGGTGCTTAATATGTAAAAATAACATAGATTATCACTTTAAATGCGCCTATACCACCAAAGTCGAGGTAGTGGCGCTCAAAGGCATCGGCGCCGGTGGAACCCCGGCGGAGCATTGGTGTGGGGAGCGGCGCGGAGAGGTGCCAGTGACAGCGGGAGTGCCGCATTGAGAGGTGTGGCGAAGAGGCCTTGCCGGATCCCCGGACCGCGAGGCGACGGTCACGGAGGTGACCTAGTGCCTGGGCCGGGCTGCGGTCGCACGTCCCCCAGTGGAGGGGTGGGTAGGGGCAGTCCCCCAGGCTAGGACAGCAACATTGCGTGGAGGTGGAGCCGACATCCTGCAGGTCGAGATAGCCGCGCGAAGAGGTGGATGCCGATGGCGGGAGGGGCACCCTGGATACCCGCCATTGAGGATTCCTGGACCTGGCCTTGAAGTTGACTCGGCGGAATGTGAGTAAATACCCACAAACTTGCCTCAAACGACGGATTCGGGGTCTGCGGTCCTAGGCCACTGCCACACCTTTAGAGGTAACAGAGGACCCTGGAGCTCAGATACCCCCCGGTCTCACGCAGACTCTCCCAAGCAGGTAGGCCGGCCCGGCGGGGAACTATGTGACTATAGCCAGAAGGCCGCGCCGCATTTCCAATGCTGTGACCTGCCCTTTTCCAAAGCCTGCAGTGCACCTCCTATAGACGGGTGTGGGCAGCGGAGTGTGGGTTCCTGGGGAGAGGCCTTGTTGGAACTTGCAACCAACTGGGGGGATCGGCCATTTTGAGCGCCACGGCCAGGCCCAGACTTCGCGCCAGAAGGCATAATCCCGAGGCTTATGAGGCAGTCCTTGGTGGTGTGAGGGCCAACGGGTGGACAGAGAGCCCCGGAGGCTGGTGGTCAGGTACCCCCCGGCAACGGGCCATAGTGCTCAGCGAAGTAGACATTTAAGAACACTGCCTGGTGGGTGGGCGGAGGGGCGCTGGCCTCCCGCCTGATGATATTTCGACTGGGGGGTCCTCTGCCCCACGCAGCACTGACCCATTGCAATGACTACGCCGCGGACATAGAAGGACGCTTCGATCAGAGACGTCCTTCAAAAACCGGGCGCGAAGAAAACAGGGGGTTCTGGCTCCGACCATCAGATGGCCCAGTCCGGCGATAAGGAAGTGGATCCGGACGTTGGGTGCGCAGACGACCCGATCACGCGGAGCTTCCTGGAGAAGCTGTTTAGCTTGCTCAGGGAGAATTTTGCAAGCCTGCGGCAAGATGTGGCCTCCGACATCAGACAGCTGAGAACGGAGATTCAAGAAGTGGGGGATCATGTGGACTCCCTGGAACGTCATGGGGACCGCAGGCAAGAAGAAATCACTGAACAAGCCCGGGAGCTAATAGATCTTCGAGAACGTAATGAGGAGCTCTATCTCAAATTGGAAGATTTGGAAAACCGCTCGAGGCGATCCAATATCCACATCAAAGGCGTGCCACTCCAAGCGGATGGAGTCAAAATGTAGGACTGGGTGCTCCGTTTCTTTTGACATATAGCGCCAGACTTGAGGGATAAAGAGATCATATTGGATCGCACCCACCGCGCCGGGAGGCCCGCCTCTGGCCCGGGTCAGCAACAGGAAATCCTCACTTGTCTACACTCATACCGACAGAAGGAAATTATCATGAGTGCCACGCGCGACCGGACGACTGTGGAGTTCGAAGGGCTACAAGTGGTGAATCTTCCAGGACCTCTCGCCACTTACTCTCCAGCAATGCAAAAATATGAAACCGGCCACAGCTTTCCTCTGAGACCAAGGAGTTCGTTACAGATGGGGACACACTTTCAGACTGTCTTTTGTTTGGAATAAGGAGCTGCTGGTGGTGCGAAATCTACAGGAAGCGAAGGAAATCCTCGGGAACATACTGGAAGAAGCAGGGGGCTCGGAGCCGCAAGAGGAAGGACGATCCTCTGGGAAACCACTTAAGCCGAATCAGAGAAGAGGCCTCAGAAAGGGAAACAGCACGAAACCATCGGAAGAAGAACGCCAGAAAGAAAGGGAAGCCCTTCTGAGTCAGATACAGAATCGTGAGGGTACTGGCGACCCAGCTAGTGAGTGATCTCCACGGCTGCAGATCCGGGGCCCACAGGCGGAGATAGTGGTTCAAAACCAGGAGCGGAGCAGTGATGACCGACCACCGGACGCATGGACCCATGCACGATAGTGCGAAGTATTGCCGATGGACGGCGGAACATTTGTTTACTTGTTCTCTCTTGCTATGTCTTTCTTTTCCCTCTTTTGTTCTCCTTCCTACACTCTTGAGGTCTGAGTTCCTCACACAAATAGGCAGGGTAATCTTTTGACTTGGGAGCCCACCGGTAACAAGAAGAGGTGAGGGATATCGCGAGTCATATCTTCAAAGGGCGGGGGTGGCATGGGGGGCTATTCCACAACGACTAAGCTCACGGGCTGAACTCTTCCTAGTGGGGGATACAGGACCTCAGGGTGGGCAGCTACGACCTACACTCCACCATACACGAGATACCCATTACATTTCACCTGGCGGGCAGCGCGCGGAATGGGGGAAGGGAAGAGGGACGGGCAGGGGATCCTTTGACAGGATTTTGTGGGCGGATGGGGCTGGGAGCTGCGCGTAGTCAGGCTTCCTATCCCGCACCCAGCGGCTGCCATGGCTTATGCTCACGACATTCCCCAATTAAATGAATGAAATAAAATGAAAAGACCATTTATTAAGCGCGGTAGGTACCCTCAGGCGTCCTAGCGCTACGGACAACGCATACAAAAAGACAATTGAAGTTATTCAGTTTTATTGAAGAGCAGAGTTTTTAGGTGTTTACGGAACAGAAGTAAATTGGGTTCTGATCGCATATAAAAGGGGAGGGAGTTCCAGAGTTTAGCTGAGTTATAGGAAAAAGACCGACCCCCACATCTGACTCTCTTGATCCTAGGAACTGTCGTAAGGAGAGAGGATGCTGATCTAAGCTGTCTATTTGGATGGTAAGGGGTGATCAGTGAATGATTAATGACAGCACCTGTTCTCCAGAAAGCACGGTGAACAATGCACAGGGTCTTAAATTCGATTCTTTCCCTGACTGGGAGCCAATGAAGGCTCTTCAGTCCGGGTTTGGCTGAAAGTCGACGAGGAATCTGAAGCAGAGTTCGGGCAGCGCAATTTTGAATTATCTGGAGCTTGCGTAAGGTAGCTTGGGGGCCCCTAAATAGAGGGCGTTCCCAAAATCCAGACGAGACAGAATGAGTCCCTGGACCATAATCTGTCTCGCTTGAAAAGGCAGCAAGGGGAGAATCTTCCGCAGAAGCCTGAGTAGACCAAAACAGGTGGTTGATAATTTAGCTGCTTGACAATTAAAGTCAAGGGACTTATCCAACCAGATTCCCAGGCTCTTGATCGTATCCTTTGGCGTGGGAGCAGGGCCAAGGCAGGAGGGCCACAATGAGTTGGTCATAAGTTTGGGGGGGTTACCTAAAAGCATCAGCTCAGTTTTGTCTCCATTCAGTTTAAGACATGACAATGTGATCCATTTGGTCACTTCTTCTAAGCAATCCCTCAGGCTATTATTCGCGGTGTGTATCTGATTAAGAGCCACCACTAGCTGAGTGTCGTCAGCATAGGTAATGATTTTTATTCCGAACGGACGGACTATCTCAGCCAGTGGGCTCATGTATATATTAAATAGCGTAGGGCTCAAGGAAGAGCCCTGTGGTACACCGCAGCCAAGATGTTTGCTAGGGAAGTGATGTCACCCTCAAAGACCTGGAAGGAGCGGTCTGAAAGAAAAGATTCAAACCAGGCAATTGCTTTTCCTGAGACTCCTTAACCGGTGAGTCGATGAAGTAAGATGTTGTGGTTTACAGTGTCGAAGGCTGCGCCTAGGTCAAGGAGGATAATTGCTGCAGATCCTCCCTGATCCAGAATCTTCCTGGCCTCCTCCGTCACTGCAACCAGAGCGGTTTCGATCCCATGCATGGGACGGAATCCCGTCTGGGAGGGGTCGAGCAGATGATTAGTCTCGAGGAACTCTGCCAACACCATGTTGGCATGTTTCTCCAAGATCTTGCTCAACCAGGGCAACAAGGAGATCGGTCGATAGTTGCTAGGGTCATCTTGGTCTAAATTAGGTTTTTTAAGAAGGGCTTTAACCATAGCCCGTTTCCAGGGAAGCGGGACGGTGCCTTCGGACAGGGAGGCATTAAGCAGGTCAAGTATAGTGGGAAGGGACGTTGTCAATGACTGACAGCAATGTGCGCGGGGGTGCCGGGTCGTTGGGGGAGCCGGATTTGACCTGATGCATGATGGTTTCTAACATGATGGGATTAAGTGGGGGGAAGAATTCTAGGGTGGCCAGCGGCTGGATCCCTGATTCAAGCGATTTAGTGAGTGGAAGGTCAGTCTGAACAGGGGAAAAGGAAGTGTAAATGGTTTGTATTTTTTGAGAGAAGAACTCTGCCAGGTTATTGCAGCGAGTTTGTGCATTGATGGGATTTGGGGATTTTTCAGGGAGCTTAAGGAGGGTTTTCGCAATGCAATATATTTCTTTAGGCCTAGAAGCGGCTGCATTAATTTTTCCTTCGAAGAAGATCGATTGTGCAGTTTTAATTTCATTTTTATAAATCTTAAGGTTGTTATTTTGAGCTTTACTGTCCGGGGTCTTAACTCACCTGTGAAGAGACGAGCGCTTCTTGCTTTGTTGAGAGATGCTAAATGTGATATCTGCCTCTTACAAGAGACTCACCTCCTGCGAGCCGACTGGAAACATCTCCGGTCGAAATGGTTTGACAGACAGTATTTCTCATCGGGATCTGGGAAGAGGGCCGGGGTGGCTATCCTCTTTGCAACGCACTTCCAAGGAACTGTGATTGGAGTGCACGCAGAAGTGCCGGGCAGGCTGTTGGTACTGAGGTTATCAATTGGGAACCACGCATATACGATAGCTTCCGCTTATAGCCTTCTTCCGAGACTCATTGCACATTATCCTTGAGTCTCCAGACGAGGACTTGGTGATAGAGGGGGATTTTAACTAACCCTGTGCGTAGTTTGCATAGTAGCACTACGTGTAGCTACACGAACGGCATCTTGCACAGTCCCTAACCTAGGGAGAGAACCAAGCAGATGCCTTGAAAACAAAAAGCACATCTTTTTGAACGATTCGGTGGTGGTCCCATCCTCTTAGGACCACCCCAAGCACAGTTATTGGCAAAAATACAATCCCAACCAAAGGCCCTGCAAAGCATTATGGGACGAGATTAGCAGTAGGCAGTGAGTATTATAGTATCCAATATCAAAATAATTCTACAAAGAGCTGCAGTTCAACTAGTCGTTACTAGATGTCCCTCACGAGTCAAATGCAAAAGCTTCATGAAAGGGTTTCAATGCTTTTGCATTTGCCTCGTGAGGGACATCTAGTAACGACTAGTGGAACTGCAGCTTGATGTAATAATTTCAATGCTTTTGCATTTGACTCGTGAGGGACATTAGTAACGACTAGTTGAACTGCAGCTCTTTGTAGAAATATTTTGATATTGTACACTATAATATTCACTGCCTACTGCTAATCTTGTCCCATAATGCTTTGCAGGGCCTTTGGTTGGGATTGTATTTTTGCCCATAACTGTGCTTGGGGTGGTCCTAGGAGGAAGGGACCACCACTGAATCGTTCAGCATGATATGCTCTTTGTGTTCAAGGCATCTGCTTGGTCCTCCCCTAGGTTAGGGGGACCCCAAAATAATCACCTCTCTCATTGCCTAATATTTTCATTCTCAAAGTTCACTTTTGTGAATTGGTTATATGTTTTTAACATGTAAAATTGTTTTATCAAAGCATTTGTAGGTGTTGATGATTTTGCTGCTACGTGCGTAGTAGCGTAAACTACACATGCTCCGTGAGCGTAGCGTAGTACTACGCCCAGGGTTAATTTTAACTTAGCCCTGGGCGCTCAGATAGATAGATCGGCTCTCCGGGTGGGGCACTTAGGGTCCATTTCAGATTCAATGCTACAAAGACTGGGGGAGGTTGGACTTACGGATGCCTGGAGACACCGTTACCCCACGGCCCGGGAGTACACCTTTTTTTCCGTGGCGCACCAAACAAACGCGCGCATCACCTAGGGTTACGGCGGCTACGGCCGATGTGGCGATCAGGACGGCGGCGCTTTCTGACCATTCCCCAATTTCACTAACGCTACTCCTCCCCGGGGGAACCCCCCGATGAGGGGCATGGAGGCTGAACCATAAGCTGCTCACATACGACGCCAATATTGCTGAAATACGTGGTGCTATTAAAACATACCTGGCTATAAATGACGTTGGCACGGTCGATATATCCGCGGAATGGGATGCACTAAAGGCAGTCCTGAGAGGCTGCTTTCTAGTCATTGCGGCGGGACTTAACAAGGAACGGAGAGCTAAGCGGGAGCACTTGGAGGACCAAATCAAGGAATTGGAAGGAGTCCACTGCCGTACTGGGGCAGTTCAAATGCGTCGGTTACTTAACACAGCGAGGAAACAGTTGAGGGCCCTTGACCTAGACTGTGCCGAATATGCCCTTTTACGCACCAGACAGCGTTATTATGAGGGGGGAAACAAAGCCGGGAAGCTCTTAGTACACGCACTCCGAGCCGAGACAACTGCATGTTGAATAACAGAGATCCGGACCGACCAAGGAGAGATCCTGCGGTCGGATACGGACATTGCGGCCGAATTCGAGGCCTTTTATACCACCCTATATGCGGCGGAATGTCTGGATCCGGTGGCGGCAGAAGAGTACACGCTTGGGGCTCTGGTGTCCCCTCTCCTGCCCTCTGAGGCGGCCCATTTAGAAGCAGATGTCAGACCTGAGGAAGTCATACGGACTATCCAAGAACTCTATCTCGGGAAAGCTCCGGGCGAGGACGGCTTTTCAGCCGACTTCTATAAAGTCTTCGCATCTGATCTTATCCCCCTCCTGACACAGCTGTTTAATACATTTAGCGCGACTGGGAGTCTGGCCCCATCGATGTCAATGGCGGAAGTGGTTGTGATACCCAAACCAGGGAAGGACCCCCTGGAATGTGCATCGTACCGCCCTATTTCTCTTCTCAATGTGGATCTGAAGATCTTTACGAGTATCTTGGCGGCGCGGCTCGCCCCTAACATGCAAGGACTGGTGGACCCAGATCAATCAGGCTTTATGCCGGAACGTAATTGCAGTGACGGAACCAGGCATTTATGCCACCTCCTGGATAAAACGCAGCGCACTCAGATCCCGGCGGTACTCCTGTCGGTGGACGCAGAGAAGGCGTTTGACCGGGTTCATTGGCCCCACCTCCGACAAGTATTACGTAGATTTGGTATTGGGGAGCGATTTATGCGATGGGTGAACTGCATATACCATAGCCCAAAGGCACGCATCAGAGTGAACGGGGTCGCCTCTCGTCCTTTTCAGATTGGGAGGGGCACGAGACAGGGGTGCCCACTCTCACCCCTCCTCTTTGCGCTCTATATGGAGCCGTTTGCGAAAGAGTCAGACAACTCCCTGCCGTCACCGGGATTCGGATGGGAGATAGAGAGCACAAGATCTCGCTCTATGCGGATGACGTGGTGCTATTTCTGACTCAACCACTACTCTCCCTTCCTCCCCTTTTGGCAGAGATAGAGGCCTTTAGCGCTGCCTCGGGTTTTAAAATCAACCTGCGAAAGACGCAGACCCTCAGTCTGACCCTGCCCAAAATAGACCAGTAACAAGTAGCGACACAGTTCCTATTCACTTGGGCCCCTAGTGGCATTACGTATCTGGGGCTCCGGGTTTTCCCAACGGTTGAGAAGATCGCTCAGGTGAATTACCTGGAGATCCTAGCCAAAGTACAAAAGGAGCTTCTTAGCTGGAAGAAACACCTACTCTCAGGGTTGGGCAGGATCGCTGCAATCAAGATGATGATTTTACCCCGTATTCTATACATAATGCAAACGCTTCCATTATGTCCGCCGCCCAAAATATTGGCCCAGCTACAGCGGCTCGTTGATGGTTTCGTATGGGGTAGGAAGAGGGCACGCATAGCTCGACACCTGACGTATCTTAGGCAAGAGGACAGGGGGCTTGGGGTCCCGCATCTGGGATGTTACTTGGAGGCAGCGCAATTACGCTATATGATAGAGTGGTATCAACTAAAATCAGAAAAACATTGGTGTTTTATCGACCGCGGCATAGCCGGTATACACATCTGGAAGGTACCCTGGCTTCCCAAATGACATTGTCCAAAGGGCGTGTATATCTCATCGGTCTTGAGGCCCACCATGAAGGTATGGGACAGGGTACAGGAGAAGTGCGAGCTCTCGACCGTCATGTCACCTTTGACCCCCTTTATAGGTAACCCGGACTTCCCCCCGCTAGCACAGGGAATGCATACTTGAAATGGCAAGAAGCTAATTGCAAACGCTTAGGAGACCTTTTTGATACACATGGGGTTATGGACTTCCCCCAATTAGTGTTGGGCTTTGGGATCCCCAAAGGAGCGGACTGGCAGTACTTGGCGCTGCGCCACTGGGTCACCCAGCCCCAGATACGCCCACACGCAGGTCGCCCCCTTACTAAGTTTGAGCTCTAGTTCATCACCCGTAAATCAAATAAACGTCTCTTATAAGATATCTACAACTTCCTGAACAAAGCTAAGAATCACTCTAAATCCACAGCGCAGGTGGGAATCAGAATTGGAGCGGGAATTCTCCCCGAAGGAATGGCTGGACATCATCCATAGGGCCAGGGCCAGGGCCTCCTCCTGCAGCACCGCGAGTAAGGAAATATTTTTGAAAATTGTGCACTATTGGTACTATACCCCAGCACGCATTGCCCGGTGGAAACCACGAGGCGACGACCTCTGTTGGCGCAGGTGTGGACAGACAGGTACATTGGCACACATTCTATGGCAATGCCCTAAGATACAAACCTTTTGGGACTCCATCCCATCTGACATTGACACCATTTACCATACTGAACTGCTTAGATTTCCCAGTTACATCTTATTGGGGCTCCCCAATCCTCTTACATATCCCCTTAAGTCCTGTAGGGGCAGAGCGATTACTTTGGCATTAGGGGTGGCTAAACAAGTGTTACTATCAAAGTGGGGCACGGAGGAAATCCCAACAAAATTAGACTGGCTTCACAGAGTCTGGGCGGTAGTGGGCATTTAGAGGATCACAGCTGGGATTAACCACACACTGCCCAAATTTGATAAGACTTGGGGCTCCACCGTGGCCTATTTATCCTCGGAGTTTGTAGAACTCACATGCCCACGGTATTTACGGGTACTCCGGTTCCCCACTACGCCTCCCACCGACGAGCAACCCACCCAGGAAGAGGTGGTGCTCCCCATTGGCTAGAACCCTATTCAGTCGAGAGATGGGAAACGTGTTGGCCTCCGACTATCTCCTTTACTATCCCTTTGGTCTTCTTTCTCTATCTTCTACAGTATACTTATAATCTTCGTTATTCCCCACCGGCCTTCGGTTGTAGGCGGGTGTTGTGTTTAAATTAGTCACCTAAAACTGAAATAAAATGATTTAAACCATAAAATGACAGCAGGCATTCAGCAGTGCACACATGCAAGTGCAGGAAATCTGCTGGGCCTCTAAACGTCCATGACTTATTATATACTGGGGACTTATAAATAGTTTGATCCCCCTTGCCCTATTATATACTAGGGACTTATACAGTCTGCCAATACCAATTGTGAGAATTTACTTTTAAAGACAGGCCGCAAGGCAGGTCTGCCTTTAAAAGGACAGCAGGCACACAGCAGCACATGCATGCAAGTGCAGGAAATCTGCTGGGCCTCTAAAATCTCCATGCCCTACTATATCATAGAGACTTATAGGTAGATTGCACCCCCTGGTCCTATTATCTACTGGGGACGTATAGGGTCTGTCATTGCCAATTGTACATGTACTTTTGCAAACATAGCACTGGCCCTGGGCCTTGTTGGCAGAGCCCAGGGTATAGTCAGAGTCTGTTACCACCACTATCATTCAGCACAAAATGGAGGTGAACAGGGCAAAAGGATGAATGTCTAGCAAGTTGTTTATGAGTTTTATGGGGAATAAATATAACTTGAGACTGACAATCAATAAACAGCTCTATGATCTGATTGCAGTCTCCACCTAAAATGAAAAAATCATCTTTATGTTGAAGACATTTCTCAGATATATTGGGCCAGAATAATTAATCTGTTTGGGTAGGACCATACACATTGAAAACAGTTAGGAAAATGCCATTAACCCCTTGACCGCGATCGGAATTCCGCTCGTGTGCTTGACATTCCGATCACGGGGGTGGTCGTGACGAGCTCAGCTCATCATGCGCACAGCGCTACCGCGCAGCATGACGAGCTGAGCTCGTCACGCGCATCGAAGGGGTTAATAAATAACTTATCAATTATCCATCTACCATTTAAATCTATTTATTGAGTAACAGTGTATTTCAACTTTTTTTGCCATAAAACCATTACTCCATTTTTCTTATTAAATGTAGGTGAGACAAAAACTGAACCTACCCAACTACATTTAATTTTGAGGCTTCAAATTCTGTAGGAGGACTAATTCAGGGTTATAGGTAGCCAAGTGAGATAAAATGATCTGCCTTTTTATAGGATTAACAAAACCTTTCACATTCCAAGAAAGAACTCTGAAAGTTATAAACAATCAATAGATACATAACTATACGGTCTACAAAAACAACAAGAAATTCACAAAGTATAAATAAGGAAGGAGTATAGAAGGAGTATGAGTAAAAAGTTGAAGGGAGGGAAGAAGTAAGAATAGAGAGGAAAATGAAAGGAAGAAGAAAAATGAGATAGAACAATAGAGGACAGTACATGTCAAAGACTGAGAACACATACCTTATTGTAAAACAAGAGGGATAATGGGGTGGTGACGCACAGGTGAAGACAGCATGATCGACTAGGGACAACGCACCACACCAGAATGATACATGATAAGAATGGGAAACAAGAATGGAAGGAATCTTGATTGCCTGTAGAGAAATAAGAGAGAGAATTAACAAAAAACAACCAAGTGGCTATTGATCATTTGTGGAGAAAAGCATATAAGTTAAGGATATATTAAAACACTGCATGAAATCTCAATGTGAAGAAGGACCAGCAGCGTCCACTGAATCCGTTTCATGGCGGTCGCACGGGGTGCATGCAGGGGGCACATGTGCGCCCCTGTAGTTTTGCACCCCCAGTTTCTGCACGGGAATGACTGCATGACATGGTGCATTCCTTCCCATGCAGGAACGTGCACTGGCGGTCCCGTGGTGGTGCTATTTAAGGCTCACAATGAGCCTTTAAACAGCACCGCTGCAGGACTGCCACACCGCCCACTTGCCAGACCACAGAATTACTTGTAAACTGGCAGGCGGGCGGTGGTGAGTTTCAGTGGTCCTGAAGTGGAGCAGTGGCGTGCCACACGCTCCAGAACTGCTGAAACTCTTAATAAGGCCCTTAAGACAACATTTTGGAAGTCAAAAACCTACAGTGGGACAAAGCTGCAGGCTGTACCCAAACAGGGTTACATGCGGCCAGATACCATCACCAAGAGGTCCCATTGAACAGTATTTGCTGCTGCGAAGAACAACATAGTGGGAGCTACCGCAAAGTTAGCCCAACCAGCGCTGCATCTTGAATGGAGCAGCTTGCAAGTAGGTTCTGGTCTTCTGCCAGTTCTCCAGGAAGTTTTTGGTGAAAAGCTTTCCAAGTCTCAGTTGTTAGGGTTAAGCAGGAGCATCACCTCTAATTTCACTTTCAAGGGTCTAGGACCTAGGGGCATCACATTGGGGGAGAGGGTTAGGACTCATTCCAGCAGAGGCCTGATGCAGAATGCAGGGCCTCGGGCGCTCGTTATGCCCTTGTAGCTCACACAGGAGGCCAGCCAACTAGCCCTTGGAGTTACTTTTGGTGGAGATGATCCAGTTCTCTTTCAAGCAGCAAGGCAGAGCTTCTAGAAGCAGGGCAGTCCTCTGGTAACAGCAGGGCAGTCCTCTGGGGGTCAATACAGCCCTTCTGAAGTCTTCCAACACATATAGCAAAAATTACATCAAGGACATCAGTGCTGGTGACCCACAGTACATTTGACAAAAAACATACCTACGACATATACATTTACAACAACGAAACAATTAGTACTTTGTGTAAACAAGAAACAACACATGTATCCTAGTTACAAATTTTATCATCCACTAGGAGCTACTACAATTTGTAGGAGCTACTACAATTTGTTTCATTGAATTCGCTCCTATATACTGGACTTTAGCCAGAGGCGCTCACACAAGTTTGTAAACATCCTGGCTAATGGCAGTGACCTAACTTTCCAATCATTTATATTAATTCCGTGTGCCAGCAATCTCACTTAACTGCACTTTCTGGTGTAAAACACTGTCAATTCATTTCTAACCCAATCTTATTTTGAGTGTTCTCCTCAGGACTCAGAACTCTCAATGTAGGGCCAGTAGTAAAATATTTCAATTCTCTTTAATGTAAATCAAATGTATTTGAAATGGGTGAAAAACACCTTCAGGGCCAGAACAACTTTTCTTATGGCTTCAGGGTTAATTCTGAATATTCGTGACAACTCTGAGCATGCCACTCGATAAACATTACTTTTCTGCAGTCAATGCGTCCTCTTCGATTTGCCGGCCATATCCTCATGTGTTCTCACAATTGTCAGCACAGGCAGGTGACGCTGCTTCCGGTGTTCATTCCTACTTTGTCCTAATGCCAACAAAAACAAATTCAGGAAACAGGAACAGTGACAGCAAAAATGTTTGGGGCATACCATGCTAAGGATGTCAGGTCCAACACCCACCCAAAAAATGTGTCAAATTCCCAGCCAATTAAAAGTCTACCTGCATTGCAAAAATCTTGGGGCATATTATCAAGGGCTTTATCGCCGCTTTAGCGGGACTTTTTGCCGCTAAAGCGGCGATAATTTTATCGCCCTATTAGCAAGCTGTCGCTGACAGGCGTTAGCGACAGCTTTCAGGCGTTAGAGGCCGCGTTTTCCATCGCCTTGCATGTCAGCGATAATTATCGCTAATGACATGCAAGGAAGGCGTTCCCTACTAAAAGCGACTGAATACAGTCGCTAACACCACTACCCTATTAGCAAGGCAGGCGAAGCGATAAAATAGTCGCGCTAAGCGCGTTTATCGCTAGATTTTAACACCTGCTAGTGAGGATGACTTACCTGTTTGTAGTATAGGAGGTGGATTCTAATGCTGAATCCACCTTAGCGTTAATGCGAGAATATCGCTGGTTTTCCAGCGATATTCTCGCATTATGCCGCTATCGCTGGAATAATCATCGCCATAGCGCTAATTGTTGCTAATACAGCGTTAGCGTGGCGATATATTCCAGCGATAGCTGGCGATAGAATATTTCGCGCTAAGCGCGCTCTGCGATATTTATCGCATTTTGTTGCTAATATGGCCCCTTATCTCTCCGACTACGATTTCCTTTTCTTTGCCAGGTCATGCTAAACATGATTGAGGTGGCATGGACTAGGCAAGCAAACTACATTCACTTTAGATTTTGCTCAGTCGCTTGTACTAATGTTTAGGTTAAGCACAAAAATATATCCACAAGTACTTCCTGAAATCCTACAGACCAATGAATGCAAAAAGCAAAAAAGCAGGTCTGCAGCAGTTTAACAATGGACCGGTATCAGTGGCGAAGTAAGTGTTGCAATGCAAGCCATGAAAATGGTCCTTTTAGTTAGTTAGCATAAGATAACTATTAAAGCGGTTCAGTGGGTGCCTCAGACTCACGACCCAGTAATACTGCTCCTGCTGCACGATTAATACCTATGCCCTTGATCTCTATGAACATGAGAATTATCTGAAGTCCTGTTCTCCTGTTTGTTCATACAGTAGGGCATTCTATTACGGCCCCTGCTCATGTCTTTTTGAAACTGGGCATGAAGATCATAGGAGCGGCAACCTGTAAGCAATTGTATTATTATTTGGGGTGGACGTTTGCCCACCTCTAGAAATAATGACACTCACTTGTCATTGTGAATGCCAAAATTACTTAAATTAACCTGAGCTCAACCCATTGTTGGTATGCATAGGGCAGACAGGCTTAACTTAGGGCAATGTGTAAAATAGTATGCAGTTGCAAAACAGTAATGAAGTAAAAAAAGAAACAGCAAACCGAATTAGAATAATAAAGTAAAATTTAGTAAATAAACTAACACCAAAACTACAAAAAGAGGAAGCAGAGAAAAATAATTTTTAAACTTTTAAGTAAAAATAGCTTTAAAAAGAACTCTGTGCCAATGACAGTCTATGGAAGTGCTGGACTGGGACCAAAGTGCGATTTCAGGCCAACCGCGATGGAGTGTGGGTTGATATACCAAGTGGGTTCGTCCAGGTCAAAGATTGTACCTTCTGAAATAGTTTTTTTATGCATCTCAGAATTCCTCAGTTGGGCAAGCCTGAAGAAAAGTGCATCGAAAATGGACACCTTCACCTCTAAGTCCCCCTGACTAAAGTCCCAAACTTTTTTAAGCCCCAACTTTTCAGGGCTTCTGGAGCAGCTTCTGTGGGTCACTTCTAAGGCTCCAAAGACCTCAGGGACATCAGTCTAGCAAGGTCCAGTCCAGATTTAGTTGATACTAATTAACTGGTCACTTCAGGAAAAAGGCCTCTTACAGCGTGTTATCCCTGTAGCCACACAGGAGGTCAGCCAACTGACCTTTGGAGTTCAGTTTCTGTCCTGGGTAAAAGAGGGAGCAGGGCTTCACTGCTCCGCTCTGGTTACTCAACCAGGGTCCAGTCCTCTACTGATCATCTGCAGGTCCAGACAGTGTTCTGAGGATGGTGCCTTTGGATGCCACATTTATGGTTGACACCAGCTAGTGTGTCGTGGTGATTCCTGGCTTCTCCCTTACGAATAGGGGAGAAGTTCCCACGGGGTACCATACCCACTTTTGCAACCTACTGCAAACAATCCCACAGTGCACCTTATTCTTAAAATTCAAGATGGAGAGACTTTCCTCCATTCTGCAGAGCTGTTTACCCACTGAAAGGTGTGGCCAAGGAAATGAGCAGTGCCATCCGCTGTGGGCACTCAAAACCTGTTCTGGAGGTAGCTCCCCTCCCGCTGAGTTTGGTGCCAGCATGGCTGGGGGCAATATATTGCCTTCTCCAGGTCTCCCCTTTACATTTGCTTGTGAAAGGGCAGGTCCCCTTAGAGGTTAATGAAGATCCTGGGTCCACCCTAACTGGTCTTACTGCAAGGGGAAGAAGAACACCTTTCCACAACTAGGTGACTGTTCTAGCCCTCGGAGCAGTTTTCATACCTCATTAAGGACAAGAACTTGCTGGACAGCCGTCCCAGGCTAAGGCAAATTAGCCTCTAGGATCTTCAGGCAGGGAAAAGGTAATTTTCTAAAAGTTACTTTTCTGATGGATACTTCTAACCACAGATTCCTCCCCTGTGAATACCCCGAGGCACCAAACTAAATTCGGAGGTTTTTCACTGTATTGCTCCAGCGTGCCAGGAAGTGGCATTGTGCAGCTCGGTGTCTGACCCTAGAAGTTACATTGGAGCTGCATGTAATCACCACCCCTGTATGCTGATGTCGGTCCCTTTATTTCTACACCTTTGGACACAAATCTCGAGTTTGGTCTCAAACTCTTTACTTGTCTTTTACAAGATTTTTTGCTACAGTCAGAAACAGATGTCTGTGACAGATCCTCACGAGATATGCCTTTGGTGTCTAGGTTCATCACACTTCTCCAAGGCTTGCAAGTACTGCACCAAGATAAACCCCTAAGCAATCTTGGACTGCAAATCGAAACTCTACATTGGTGCAGAAATCCCACCCCTGGTCGCAGCCACAGGCAAGGACCATCTCCTGCTCTTGAGGCCGTTCCTGAGACAGATCTTCTTCCCATTAACTTTCCATTAATCTGTGGGTTAATCAAACATAAAGAAAAGCAAGAAGTCAAAGCAGTATTCCTCCCCGGCCCGCCACTCTTGACCAGAAAAGTTGCAAAAAAGTCCAGGTGCTACCAGATGTTGGCCCCAGCCCCCTACCAATGAACTGATCCCCCAACTTATCCCAGTGCACCCCAAGTTTCTGGGTCTGTAAATGACATTGCTGCAGACATTGGGTTTCAAGGAAACCATACTGAACATTTTTGACACTTTTTTGGCTCACCCGGCGCACCTTCAGGACCCATGGATTGGAAGAGGCCTTCAGTCGAATTACCCTCAACGAATCCATCCTCAACATCGTCTGTGCCTCTTGACCCCGCTTTGGAGTCCGCTCTGACTCTGGGGCTGAGGTCCAACCTGTTTCCAGTTCTGGCACCAGACCCTGACAGTTTTCTGCCATGTTGACGCCGGCACCAACACCGCAGACGCTAGAGGAGGACCTAATCCTGCACATAGTTCTGAAGAAGATCTGGAATGACCTGGGCCGAGTCATTCTAGTTTTGGATTGGATTGGACCAGCAGAGTGTGGTACCCAGAACTTCTGGGCATAAGCATCTAGCCTCTGATCAGGTTGCTGCTTTGAGAACGTCGTCTGTTGCAGCAGCAAGGCAGAGTTTTGCACCCAGGCCTATGCAATCTACACCTACATGCATGAAGATTGAGCTGCAACAGTTGACTGCATGCGACCTTCCTTCTTAAGTTATAAATGTCATTCTGTTGGCTAGGTGCCCATCTACAAAATGTGGGCACTGGAATAGGTTTGTGGGCTGGTATGTTTCCCGCAATGTGGAACCATTACAGGCAAAGCTGGCCGATGTCTTGCTTTTTGTGTTGTCTTTAGCATAGAAAGGATTTGTGGTGGCACTGTTAAAGTTTATTTGTCGCTCTTTTGTGTTTACAGGATCAACCATTCTTGTTTAAGTCACCTCTTGTGATATGTTTTTTTTAAAGGTTTAATACACAGTTTCCACCTAAACCAATTGTGATGCCTCAGTGGAAACATAACATGCATATGTGTACCCCATTCAAGCTACTAGCTACTGCACAACTGGCCTTTGCATTGCCTGTGTCTCAAAACTGTCTTTCTCACTTGAATAACTTCGGTCTCTTTCAGTCCAACTGCCCTATACCACCATTTTTCCAGATGGTTGTGACTCGAGTTCATGTCAGACATTCCATTGATCTTCCAACATACTTTGCTCTATGTGAGAAAGTGGTTTCTTGGTTTGGGGGGATGGGAGTCTAGTACAAGTAATAAAAACACTATCCTGTTAGGTCCAGTCAAAGGTTCCAGTAATTTAAACCTGAGCTTAACACCTGGTAGCAATGGCACAGATCGACATGCTTAAATTAATGAAAATGTGTAAAGCATTTAGAGGTACCAAAACAGTTAGAAAGTAACCCTGGGCGGAGCAGGCGTAGTGCCTCTACGCGGAGTTCCACGGAGTTGGAAAAAAACTCTGCTCCTTCCCCCCCTCCCAAAGTAATTATAAAGTAAGAAAAAAGGCACTTACCTGCCGTGGCTGCCTCCTCCTCGCCATGGCCACGCTCCTTCCTCGTCCTCGCCGTCCTTCTTTTCTGGTAACCCCTACGTTGTACATCTTGCGCGTGCGCATGCGCACTCGCAAGAAGTACAACGTAGGGGTCATCAGAGAAGAAGGACGTCGAGGAGGATGAAGGAGAGCAGCCATGGCGAGGAGGAGGCAGCCCCAGCAGGTAAGTGCCTTTTTTCTTACTTTATAATTACTTTGGGAGGGTGGAGGGGCTGGCTAACTACGCTCGGCCACGGAGTCCTAGTTTTGCCTAAACTCCGCGTTTGCAACGGAACGCGGAGTATGCAAAACTACGTAAACTTCGCTGGCGGAGCGTAGTTACCCGCCCGGGCTTAATCCTAGGTATAAAAGTAGAAGAAGGTTTGAACGGGCTTCTGATAGCATCGGATATAACAATCTCTTGTTCTTTCAGAATTTGTTGAGTAGATTTAGATGATGCCATATTGTTATCTTCAAATTTGTAAATCATGTAAAACACTTATGGTTTGAATGTCCGATACTTGTAGATTGGCAGTATCTGCCTCAATTGCTGATGTTGTTCCACTGTGCACATTACTCATTTGTTTTTGTTTGTAAAATTTAATTAATTTAAGTTTTCTAATGAACTTAAATATGTCGATACAAGTTTGGCTGTAATTACAGCTGCTCTCTGGACAATACGTCAGACCCAAGGATAGCAATTGAGACTCTGCATGACTGAGTGTAATTACAGAAAAATTAACCACTGTGTTGTCAATATTCTCTACTTGCGCTGCCATTTGTTTCCTTGTTGTTTCTTGTTTTTTACGCTGGTTGCATTTTCTCCTTTTGCGTCGTCTCTGATTTCGTCTCTGTTTTGCTTGTAATTTGGTGGTCGTGGACGAAGCGTTTGCCAACAATCGCGACATAAAAAATTAAGCTCTTCAGCAAGTGTTAAATTGCCCGGATCCACCTCTCTCTGATCAGCTGGACATCTACCCTCCTCTGAGTCCGTTTGGCTCTCCAGAGCTGAAGTAAGATCGGACATATATGTAGTGTCAGTGGTTCGATTATTGATTTTATCATTTTGACCAACTATATTACAATTGGTGAGGCGTTATCTCTTGACCGAATCAAATTTCTTTGAAAATGTAAAAATTTGGCCCGTTTCATAATTGGTTTTATCCCTGGCAAATTTATAAGCTTTTCTGGACTTGATTATTTCCTCTTGCTTATTCAACCTTTCTGCTATTTCGCCACCACTCCTTGAGATTAAATTCTTTTGATCTGATTTATCTAATTCCAAATTGATGCATTCAATCTCCTTAACTAGGGCCTCTCTGTCAATTTCTGCATATTTGATGAGAATTTGGATTAGTTTCATTGACGCATCTAAATTACTTTCAGCCCACTCCTTCAACATCAGGGGGTTAGGATTTTCAAAGCTTGGTGCCAGCATGATCCGAGGTCCCCGCGGTATACGACCTACCTCCTGGTATTTCTGGAGAGATTTTCTTTCCCGCCACTTTGTGAGTTCATTTTTCATGCTTATTTCTAATGACTTTAAAAGTGCCCTTGCATTGTTATTTGCCATGTTTCTAATTGAACCTCCAGATCAACTGTTACTTGCAATGTCCGGTAAATTTTCAAATAGCACATCAGCTGCTGCTTCACGTTTATGCAGTGTGTCTGAGGACACAGTTACAAACTTTCAAAAACTGATCCTCTTAGTGCTGGACGTGTATCGTCTTGTAAACCGGCCGTCAAAACAGCACACCTCCCCACCTGCACTATCACAGACTTACCGCAGGCTCCCCTGTGTATCATAGGTCCTCCGACTTGCGGTACACCACCGACACCATGGCTGAGAATATTTATCATCAGCAGGAGGTAGCTGTGGCTTAACTCCTTCCGGAGGACTCCACACACCGTCAGCTGTTCACCGCTCCACCAGTACGTCGGAAGGGGGTCTGTGACGCAGGAGCAGCCCTCTTCCGTAATTTAACCAATTCCAATCCCGGGTTTGCGATAATTGAAACAGCAAGGCACAGACTCCACAATTTATACGGGCTCTTTTATTGTAATTCCACCATGTCTATGACGCGTTTCGGCCGCCAACAGCGGCCTTGCTCACATACACACTGCATTCTCATACATCTTTTTTTATACATCTTTTTTAACCATGTGATTACTCCCCACCTACAACAACTGTGGACATAAAAAGAAGACTGATGTCACTGCCAACTTGAAGATCGTCACGAACTTTGCAAAATAAATATAAATATTATTTTATAAATAACATGTCTCACAGCATAGTACCTAACTATGAATTTCTAAAAGACCATTTAATATATACAAAGTTCATTTTTCAATTTTTGTCTGTGCATTATATTATTTTTGTAAAATACAAAATGCTTTTTGAATCGAAAACTACTTGCATCATCAGTATCAACCAATTATCTCGATTGCTCTATATCATAGGCACTGAGCAATGATTTACATCACATAATGTGCAGTTTGCCAATTGCTATATATGTCGATCATCAAAATTGAGCCCATAGTGGGCTTACTATTTTCTGCAATAACACTCTCTTTAACCTGAAGCAAATTATCATATATAACTAATGTGTATAAATAATGCGAATCAAACTCACAAGCATATTCTTTAAACCTGAATGTACATCCCTGTATTAATAGATACATTTTCATATATACATATATATATATATATATATATATATATATATATATATATATATATTCACTGAAAAAATAAAGGTTACAGGGATGTTATAGTTAGGAAATAGAATTAAAAAAACTTAGAAATTCAATGATTACATCACTGATGACATCTCAAATGACATCATGTCATCTTGTGAGTGTGTTTCATAAATGTTTTCAAGACTTAAACATATATACTAAGCTACAGCATAAGATACATTACTCTTCTTTCTGTACTAGTAATTAGTCATACTATTTCTAACATATCTAATCTGAGTGGCTGTGCGACTGTCTGTATTAGTGTGTGAGTGGATGTCTGAGTAGCTGCATGGGTGTGTGCGTGGGTGTGTGAGTTGCTGTATGGATGTGTTAGTGGTTATGTGAATAGCTGTATGGGTGAGTGAGTGGCTATGTCAGTGGCTGTATTGGAGAGTCAGTGGGGTATGAGTGGCTCTATGGGTGAGTTAATGGTTGTATGAGTGGCTGCATAGGTATGTGAGTGGGTGTGTGAGTGGCTACATGGGTGACTGAGTGACTGTGTGAGTGCCTGTATGGTTGAGAGTGTGTGTGGGTGGTTATATGGGGGAGTGAGTAGTTGTTTGAGTGTGTGTATACGTAAGTTGGTGGGTGTGAGTAGCTGTATTGAAGACTAAATGTCTGTGTGAGTGGCTGTAAGGGTGTGTGAGTGGTTGTATGGGTGTGTGAATGGGTATGTAAGTGGTTCTGTGGGCGTGTGAGTAGTTGTATGGATGAGTGAGAGGCTGTGTCAGTGGCTGTATGGGTAAGTGAGTGGGTGTGTCAGTGTGGCTCTATTGGTGAGTGGCAGTGTGAGTGGCAGTTTGGGTGAGTGTGTGGGTATGTGAGTACCTATATGGGTGAGTGAGTGGCTGGGTGAGTTTCTGTATGGGTGATTTACTCGATGTGTGAGTGTCTATGAGGGTGTATGAGTGGGTGTGTAAATGTTTGTATGTCTGTACAACTGAATGTGTGAGTGGCTGTATTGGTGAGTGAGTGGGTACATGAGTGGGTGTATGGGTGAGTTAGTGGGTGTGTGAGTGGCAATATAAGTGAGTGGATATGTGAGTGGCTCCATGGATGGATGATTAGCTGTGTAAGTACTGGTATGGGTCTGTGAGGGGTTGAGTGGGAGTGGGTGTATGTGAGGTTCATTGGGGGTATGAGTGGTTCTGTGAATGGTGTCATCAGTGATGCCATTCGAGATGTCATCAGTGATGTCACTGACCATGTCATGAGTGATGTAATATGAGGTCTTAAGCAGTGCAATGTTTTGGCGTAAGTTATAGTTAGCTCAGGTAACTATATCTGCTGAATTTTACTGGTTTTGTATGAGTGAAATCTGAGCCTAACTATAATGGCCCTGCAACTTTTGTTTTTTTCTGTAAATTTCTAAGTTTTCTTTTTTAATTCTATTTCCTAACTATAACATGCACGTAACCTTTGGTTTTACAGTGCATTTCTACAGTGTTTTAAATTCTATTTCCTAACTATAACGTCCCTGTAACCTTTGGTTTTTTAAGTAAATTTCTAAGGTTTTTTAATTTTATTTTCTAAGTGAAACCTGTAATCTTTGACAGTGAGCATGTGAGTGAATGCATGAGTGTCTCAGTGAGTGTGTAAGTGCGTGAATGTCTCAATGGGTGTGTGAGTGGGTTTGTGAGTGTCAGAGTGGACCTGGGAGTAGCTGCATAAGTGTCTCACTAGGTGTGTTAGTGGGTGCATGAGTGTCTGGGTGGGTCTGTAAGTGGGTGTATGAGCCTCTAAGTGAGTCTGTGAATGGGTGTGTGAGTCTGTGAGTGGTTTGGTGAGTGTCTCTGGGTCTGTGAGTGAGTGCATGAGTCTGAGTGAGTCTGTGAGAGAGTGCATGAGTCTCTGAGTGGGTTTGTGAGTGAGTGCATATGTCTGTGAGTGGGTACATGACTCTCTGAGTGAGTCTGAGTTGGTGCATGAGTGTCTCAGTGGGTCTGTGAGTGACTGCATGAGTTTCTCAGTGGGTCTGTGAGTGCATGAGTCTGTGAGTGGGTGCGGGAGTCTGAGTGGGTCTGTGAGTGGGTGCATGAGTGTCTTAGTGGGTCCGTGAGTGGGTGTATGAGTGTCTAAGTTGGTCTGTGAGTGGGTGTGTGAGTGTCTGAGTGGGTTGCATGAGTCTCTGAGTGGGTCTGTGAATGGGTGTGTGAGTGTCTGAGTGTTCTCTGCTTTGCCCTCTTCTGCTCTGTTTTACCTTTTCTGCTTGTTTTACTGCCCTCTGCTTTGCCTTTCCTGCTCGTTTTTCTCCCCTCTATTTTGCCCTCTTCTGCTTATTTTGCCTTTCCTGCTTGTTTTTTAGGTCGAGCCTAGGCAGCTCATGTGCTATCTCTCAACATGCTGTATTCACTGTGTGGGCTTAGAACCCGCCTCCAGCTTCTGATTGGCATTTGTCAGTGTCCTTTAAAAAACGTTGCTTCTAATTGAATAATGGTTCCTGCTTGTCCCACCTTTTTTAGATTGAGCCTCGATCGACCTGTTGTATCCTTTGCTGTGGGCTCTGGCAAACCCACTGATTGCCATTGGTTACTATCTGTGGCATTCAAAAATGCTGGCTTGTTATTGGTGCATTTGTGTAAATGGCTCTCCTTTGCCTGCTTAGTTCCGTCCCTGGCGATTTCACTCAGAGAAGGTTTTGTTTGGCCATCAAACTGTACAGCGTGTAATGGCCCCTCCTCCTCATTTTTGGTTTTCATTCCTTGACTAGTTTCATGTTGCTCGGCTGTGAATAGATCACGTGACAGGTGCAGCCCCCGGTGATCTCTGTGCACGAGGAGACTGTCTGAGTACTGCTGCCTCCGTCCGTGACGTCTCAATCTCCCTGGGCCCGCACATGGCAGCCACTGCGGAATCACCCATAAAGCGGTTTACAGCCTTTCTGAAAAAGTGCACATGTGCACGATAAACCCTGTGTAAGGAATGCTGTAGGTGTGGATCCGTCAGGGGCTCGTGTTGGCAGGTGCTGATGTATATGAGATAAGGAGCTGTCCGTCTGCTGGAAATGAATGCGGGCGCTGCCAGGGCAGCTGGTGGGGTGCCACCTGCACAACCTTCTGTTCTCTATTGTAAACATGGGTGGTTTGGCATGTGACATCTCATTTGTGTCTACACTGTAACGTGGCAGCCTCGCCCAGTGACTGGCTCAATGCGGCTTTTGTCAGAGTGAAACAGCAATAGTTCCAAACTAATAAAATTATATCTTGTGTGACAATGAAAATGATTTTACAAAGTTTCGTCTTGGTGCCAAGAGATGCAATGGGTGTTTCCTCACACAACAAACCAAAACCTTTTCAGGGCTCGAAAAATCCCAAAAATTACTAGTCCTGCAGGTCTAGTACCTTGAAAAATCTCCTCGACCTAACTGCAACCTACTTGACCTCCGTCTCTGAAAGCGGAGCAAATGTGACAAGATAACAAGATATAAAGGCATCTTTATTGCTCATTAACTTTGTGAGCAATAAAAATGCCTTTAAATCTTGTTATCTTGTCACATTTGCTCCATTTTCAGAGACAGAGGACAAAAGTTAGTTTGTCTTCCTACTCGCCAGAAAGGGCTAGTAGGACCCAAAAACAGCTTGCCCTCGTTAAATTTAGCTTGCATATGCGAGCAGTCGAGTGGATTTTTCGAACCCTGCTTTTAAAAGTTTTAAATCATGGAATGATACACGCAACATACAGAAACTTAAAAGCACAACCTAGGCTGCACCTATAAGACGGTATATTTTTTGGTGTGCACTACATTAGCAAAAACATGACACACACACAATTCCTAAGCATAGAATAGAACACACAACCACATGGAATCAACGAAGAGCGAAGAACGCGGGCACACCTGTATAAATATAACACATCTAACACACATACACAAATGCAAACCACACAGACACACACACACACACACCTGAACTCACTCACCACATAACACAAAAAACACACAAAAAATGCACACACATATTCACAACACATGCAGCGCCCACAGGACACACAATGCACTCATAGCATATATATCTCACACACCTTTTATGCAGCGCACAGTTATGCATGCTTTTTCCACTCCTCTGCTACTCTCGCACCCTCTCTTCCGACCTCTGTCATGCCGTTTCCCCTCTTTTCTTTTTTGTCGCACCCTCTTTAATCTCTCAGTTTGTCTTTTTGGGTCCGCCTGTTCTGTAAAGACTTTAATTCTGTTTGCTGAGGGTGTCAATGCATTCCCCTTTTCCCACTTGCCCCAGTTTTTCACTCTTTTTCTCCTATCTACTTCTCACAAAACTTTTTCTCTTCCGCTCTGACATGTGTCTCTCCTGGACCTTAATGGTGTCTGCATTCTCTCTCTTTTTGCTCCCTCTCCTGTCTTGCACAGTTTTCTCCCTTCAATCTTTTCTCTCCCTGCATCGATTCTTTTTCTCTTGTCATGGCTCTGCCTGTCCTCCTCACCGAGGGCGTCTAAGCATTTTCATTCCTGAGTCAAGCTTTCATTTGTGTTAGTGAATACATTTCCCATGCAGCAAAGCCAGTCAACGAACAGGACACAGGGCTGCGATCATGCGATGTGTTTATTTTATTCACAAATGGCCGCTTGATACCAAAGCACGCAAACCCTTGCACAGCCTGTAAAACACGGCAAAGAAATCAGGGGAAGGAATGCAGCTGAGACGGGAAACTATGTTCCACATGAGTTTTTGGTATTCTGAAACTAAGGCCTTAGAATGGGGCATATTCTCAAGACCGTGTGATAACCACCGCAAGTGTAGCTTAACGCAACCCTTCACATTGCAGTCTATCGCGGGAAAACAACTCCGTGTCAACGTGGTATTCACCACATGGCGGTACCATGCGATAGTCACACAACAACGCGTCAAATGAACACGTTAAAAACAACGCGACGCTGCAAAAACGCGAAATCCCAACGCGAAAATAGTAGCGATGACGCCAATCGTGATACAAAAATCTACAAAAACCAGCCACAGGCATGCAATTCCCACGCGTCATGCTGGAAAATGCACAATAAAAGTAGAAAAAAAACATACCAACAAAAGCCAAACAACAGCGAAGCACAATGGAGGCATCCGGAGCAAGTACAGAGGACAACCAGAACCCCACAAGCCCCCCGAAGGAACAGGCAGGGACCTCGGGGTCAGGGAAGGGCAAGGATAAGAAGAGTAGGAAGAAGCGGTTCAGTCCGCAGGAAAACAGGATCCTGATAACGGAGGTGATAGAGCACCATCAACCACTGTTCGTCACCTCCACTGTGTCACTGGCAACTAAAAATGGAATATGGCAGACCATTGTGGACAAGGTGAATGCAGTCGGAGTGCTGAAGAGGACAATGGACGAGGTCAAGAGGCGCTGGAATGATGTGAAGCGCAAAACCAAGCTGAAACTCGCAAACAACCGGAAGGCAGCAATGCAGACTGGAGGTGGGAGTCCAGCGCCACAGGAGGAGCTGGACAAGATGGAGGAAATGGTGTCCACAGTCATCAGTGGGGAGACGGTGGCAGGAGTTGGGGGACCGGACACTGCTCAACATGACCGGACACAACAGCAAGAGGGTGAGTAACCACCAGGGACTGGGGGAACGGGGGGAGATGGGCACAATGGCACACGTGCACAATTAAGCATAGCACATTTGTGTACAAACCATGCCCCAGACCCACAACTCCCACCAAGAGACCAATGCACACAGGTATGCAACATCTCAGCACTGCATAAGCACAGAACCCAGAGGCACACCGCATGAAAGGGTTAAGGGCAGCTAAATCAGAGCCGCAGGGGCGACTCCCCCAAAATGCGGCACACACACATTACATGCAGGGCATATCAACATTGACAACGATGTGGTACAAACCGCAACACGCCCACAACAGAACAGAGGACACAACTGGTGCCACATGTGCGTAGAAACTGGCCAATAACATTTGGCACTGCAGGGAAATGTGAGTTGACAATGTACAAGTACAAACACGCATCCGTGATGTAGTCGGAATATCCACTGTCCCGCATCAAATAGGCAGCTCCCCCAAACAGTCACAATGTACACTGTCATGCAGTATGAATGTAAACATGTACAATGCGTCAACATACATGTGAACACAATGTTAAACTGCATCTCCCCTTCACATTGCAGGGGGAAATCCAACACCTCCTGCAGAGCAGTCCGAACCTCTCTTCTCTGATGATGAAGAGGACCACTACACCTTCGACCCCAACGCCCTCCAACAGCTCGTGGTCAGCCTCCACAGCCCACTTCCAGGATCAGGGCAGCCCAGCTGCCATGAGGAGAACCCACCCCCTGCACAGCACACACAGCAGGCAGCACCCACCACCACGGCTGCCTCCCAGGACCCCCACGACAAACACATGGCCTTCCAATGCAGGTGCAGGTGGGGTTCGACTGCATGGCAGCCAAACTAGACGCCATACGTGGGTGTCTAAGTCCCATCAGAGACCACTCACAGTCCCTAACGGACACCCACAGTCCGCTCCATGCTCTCCAACGGACCATGGCTGACATCGCTAGAGTCCTGACTCTGCGACAAGAACGACTGTTTAGTCAGAGTGCCTCCAGCGATCTCGCCAGGGAGTTGGGACATATGCGGAGGATCATGGAGAACATGGAGCGGACGCAGGCGGAAAGAGTGGCTGCCACGGCTGCACACCAGCGAGAGGTAGCTGGGTCCCTCAATGCCCTGAAGACCCTCCTCATGGCATTGCTGCCACAAGGCCTGGCGCTGATGCATGGTGCTGCTACCACCCCATCCACATCTCCGGCCCCTGATGTGTCAGTGCCACACAGTGCTGGAGACAGAACACCACCAGCCACATGTGAGGCACATGCAACAGCAGAGGACGAAGATGCGGATGAATCTGCCATCGTGGTCAGGAGGACGCAGTAGCATTCATCTCCGCCAAATGGCCTGTTTCTGCTTGGTTCTGCCCTCTGCATCATCACCTTCCACTGTCCCCCGATGCACTCTGCGACACTCACCTTGGACCTCGACATGGACTGCCATATTCTGATTGGTCACCAATGACACAGCTATCAGACTGCGGACTGAAGTCCTCCTCTCCTGATGTACCTGTCATTTCCTGAAGGACTCTGGCTGGCCCTCCACGGGCCGACAATGTGAAGTGGGGTTGGCATAGCCCTGTACTGCTCCAGCTGCAACACTCCCTTGAATGTGCAATAAACATTCTTATTCACACAGATGTGTCATGTCTATGATCTTTCAAGTGTGGAAGTATGGATGAATGTAGGGTCAGTGATTCCCCCTTACGTCCATGTTGCCCATGTTGTGGGACATTTGTCACAGGGTGACACATTGCCTATTGCGGTCCGGGTGGCGCTGACACTACAACAGAGACACATCCAGTAGTCACTTCCTTGTCCAGCCCAGGACGGAACCACGCCCAGTGCCCCGGGTCATTGTTCACACCCTTACGCTGGACTGGCATACACCGGGACAGCCCACTCCAATTACGCACACAGGGGGGGACGAAAACGCTACATGTCCCAGGTCTTCACTGTTGGGATCTGCAGCTCACAGGTCTAGTTGTCAGCATGCCACAGCCACTCCCTCACGGCTGGTGTACACCCACACCACACCCATCCAGCACAGGCGTAACAGGACATGTGACCCTGCCAATGAAAAGGGCCTGGCGCATGTGCTGGACGCCATTTCCACTCTCTCTGACTGGGTGTCTCCGTGTAGTTCTCATGTATGCATGAGGGCCTAGGGCCCTGCCACCTCACATTGCCCAGTGCTGGGGGTGACATGATGGCGACCGCACCATGGAACTCAATCATTAAGGGTCCATGGCTAGCGGTGCACAGACTTGGTGGCACCGGATACACTGCGGCAGGCACAGGCACACCGCCACGGGACGGTGTCTTGCGGTGCAGTGAGATAGGGGCACCTAAAGTGCTGAGTGGGTGTGTAGCCTGCGATGATGCGCCGTTCTGGCGGTCCGGACTGGCAAGGATTAGTGTGAGCCCTACTGGACCGCAGTGTAGGCCTGAGCCAGCGGGCAGGGCGGGCCTCCCGCCACATGGCGTTGCCTCGCGGTTCACAGAGTTAGTGGCACCTCAAGCAATGTGCAGGTGTGCAGCCTGCGATGATGCCGTGTGCACTGATGTGGTCTCTGCCATTGCGAAATCAAGACCCAGAATCATGTGTGTGACCTGGTGGCCCGCGGTGCAGGGCTGCATGATGTGGAGGGTGCCATGGTCGCGGGCACCGGGCTTGGAGATCCCTCCGGAACGTGGTGGGCCCTCTTGGAGACACGCCGGTGGCGGAAGGTGAGCAGTGAGGCCTGGTTGCGCAGGGGCGGGCAATAACCGCTGGGCGGCGGGAGGGGCTGGGGTGCAGCAGCCTGTGTGCGCAGGGGCAGGCAAGCGATGATGGTGTGTGCAACTGTATGGACTCTGCCATTCATGTCTCTGGAAACTGTTTCAGATGAGGGACCTGGGGGACTGCTGTGAATACCGGCACGTGGTTGGAGACACACCAGTGGCAGCAGGTGAGCAGTGAGGCCTAGGTCCGCAGTGTCGGCACTCTCTCACCCTCTCTTTCTCTCTCCCTCTCTCTCCCTCCCTCTCTCTCTCTCTCTCCCTTTCTCTCTCCCTCTCTCCTTCTCTCTCCCTCTTTCTCTCCCTCTCTCTTTCTCTCTTTCGCTCTCTCTCTCTGTACTTTGATGGGCGCATGGCACACCTTCTGATCCAGATTTCTGTTTTGCAGGCTGTGACTTACAGAATGTCCTGAGACGACCCGCCATGCCTCTTCAGATTTGTTTTTTTTGGTTTCTTCTGTAATAAACGTATTGTTTGGATATTATGATATGGATGCATGATTTCCCTTTTTCTGATCACACATGTATGTTGGGTGTTGTGATTGTGCGACTTCAGGCGATTTGTTTGGTTCATGATTTCGTGGAGTTGAGGTGCAATATCTTTGTCCGGGGGGGTGGTGCCCAGGGTAGGGCCCGGGGGGAGAGGGTGGGGGTGGTGGGGTCCTGGGGGTGGTGGCGGTGGGTGTTGTTGCCCTATTGGGGCTCCGGGCTGCATGATCGGTAGCTCCAGGGCATCTGTTGTTCATGTGTGGCTCTGGGCTGTGCTCCCTTGTCTGGTGCCGGTTGTCGTATGACTTTACACCAGGTAGGAGCAGGTTTTAGTTTCCTGCTGCTAACGCGCCTTAGCGCATGTTTTGTGATCTTATCGCCGATCTGGCTGGTCGTTGAGAATGTTGTGGAGTGGTGTTGTCGCGGGTTTTTGCTCGGGAACGCTTACTCTGCATCTCATTAGCGATAGTTGCCGGGATCATCTGTGGCGATGTTTTTTGCGACTGCTATCGCAAGTAAACTGGTGGTATCGGCTGTTAGCACCAGCTTGTGAATGGGGCGATAATTTTATCGCGACTTTGGCTGAGATAAAGTGCCGTTAACTCGGCGATAGTTCCTTGAGAATATGCCCCAATGAGTGCTATTAATTAGTTTATAAGTCGTAATGTGGTACATTGTGGAGAAAGTTTATGGTATGTTTTCTTGCAAAAACCAAACCCTCTTTGAAATCTATATTTTGAAATACACAAACACAAATATGCTCCTTGAAGTGTTGGCCTCGTAGGGCATACTTTGCATGGAAAGGCACTGCAATGACATGTTTGTGACATGTGGTGACGAGCTTGACTTTAGGGCCTCTGCAGGTCCTGTCATTTTCATATTTCATTGTTAGCAGCTGATTACTGTTATTGTTCGCACGTCAGGACCCAGACGAGGCAGACCTAGGAGCAGACAGCCTAACTCACAGCAGTATGACGCTCAGCTCGGTTTCCTGGCCACAAGCGCTTGTTAATGCCATTTGGTAATTCTCTAATTTTATAGGATGTTCTTCTAATTATGCATTTCTGGCCTGTTGTATTCATCACATTAAAACGTGCAAGTGGCAACAAAAACTCCTCAGAGAGTCAACAAGTAACAATTAGCTAAATGGCTTTCTGCCAAGCGAGCTTAATATCCAGGGTATTCCAGCATTTTAACCAGCGCACTTTCTAGACTTGCAGTTGTTCTCCGGTCAGCACCGGAGCAAGGACTGCTCCCCCACCCCCCTCGCAGTTTAGGTGGCCTTGGCAACAACCCCTGTTACCTTTCTGGTATTGAGAAGAGGCATTTTGTAAAGCGTTCTAACTTCACAGAGCAAAATTCAGGGACAAAAAAGGTATTAAAAGGGTGATGCATGTGACAAAAAAACAAGCGAACACATGAGTTGTGATTCACCCTTGACTTTCAAAGTGCCTCATTCTATATGGTACTGATGGAAACTGACATGGTTGGAATATATTCTGCCTTTTCTTGGATTGGTAATCTCTGTTAATATCCAGTAGGCAAACCACCAACATGGAGAGGACAAATGATGAGGTTTCTCTGTGCTCCTTTTCTGGAAATCATGATGTTTCCATGGCAAACGAACAAGCTCAAACGAACAAGCTCAAGATTGACATATTTCGACCAGTGCTTCACACCTGTACTCTAGGAAGCTTGAGGAGCACCCCTCTGGGTGAACATGAGCATGGTGGCACCATGGTGGTTCACGTGGTGCAAGCACTCAGTACTTGGCTGAGTCCAGCATCTCAGAACATCTCGCCTGACAATGTGACAAGCACTTATACCTCTTCAACTCAGATAGGGTCGCCCAATGCAGCAGCAATTCAATGCATATTTTAAAAATAAGTACGTTGTTCGTAAGATGTCATATATGTGCTGAATGGCTAAACACTTATAAGGTCCAAAAGACGAGACCGATTGCAGTGCAAATGCTTGTTCTCAATTGTTGACTCCCATGGATCACCCCCAGGACTTGTCGTCTTCCACTTTTGCTTTTGTATGTCATGTCTGTGGAACTTTTTTTCACATAGCATACTACTCGATTCACGGTCGCAGTGCTTCAGTGTATGCCACATTATTATTAATTGTGTTATATTGGAGAATTGCTTAAAACGTGTATCGCATTTCGTGACAGCAACCTCTTTCAAGGTATTCAGCGTTAGTTTTGGTGTACATTTTTTTATTGTCATTCATATCACATCCACACAGGACCCTGTGCTGCCGCAGACTGCCACTTGTGTGTGCATGGATCCGGACGACCTCTGCTGCTTCTTCCAACAGAGAGCACTGATTACGCCCACAGCAGTATGGGGCAGAAAGTTTTTCAGCTTTTTTAATGGGGCTGGCATTTTGTATACCCTTTTTGCACGGAGGTTGTTGGGTTGAATGCAGGTGATCTGCAATTGTGGTCGTATTTCCTTTGTAACCCACACCCAACGCAGTGAGGAAAATGGCTGCACTGCGCAGCACCAGGCCTACTCCCACTGGCGGTAGGATTTCCTTCCCCAAGTTTTACTGTCATTTTCTTAGAGAAGCTTGCAATATTGATCTCCTGAAGACTAGCAAACATCTCAGATTATTTAGCTCCTGCCCCGTCTGTCATGTAATATTGCTTAAAAAATCTGACCGGAATGATTGCATACCACTGGGCTAGATTGCTGCTTACAATTATCCTCCCTTATCAGACTGCTTTTCTATTAAAAACATTTGTCGCGCTTCCTATTTGTTTACTTTTGGCGTCATGTTCATAAAATAAAGGCGCTCTGCCGCTTCATTTGCTGCACCTCCACTGAGCTTGTTTTTTATTGTCATTCACGTCGCGCACACACAGGACCCTGTGCCGCCGCAGACTTCCCCTTGTGTGTGCACGGCTCCGGGCGACCTCTGCTGCTTCCAAAAGAGAGTACTGATTACGTCTGCAGGGTTGTATGATGGAACAACGACCACCGGAACAACTACAGTCTAAACAACGACTCCTTAACCACAACTTAGGCTAAACCACGAAAGTTTTAACAACAACAATTTCTTACAATGACTATGCCTTTATCATGATTGCCTTTACCTCATTAATAAAACTATTTTACAGGTAAGTATAAACACATATTTATTTATTTATTTATATATATATATATATATATATATATATATGTCTAATGGGTATATGTACCTGTAAAATACTTACATTTCGTGGTAAAGGCATGCATGCTAAAGACATATCCGTAGTAAAATTAATAATGGTAAGTATTAACACTATATATATATGATGTCATCAGTGATGTCACTGACCATGTCATGAGTGATGTAATATGTGACGTCATCAGCAGTGCATTGCGGGGCGCGAGTTATAGTTAGCTGAACTAACTATAACGGGGGAATTTCACGGGTTTTGTACGAGTGCAATGTCCAACTAACTATAACTGTCCCTAAAACCTATGGTTTTTTCAGTGAATTTCAAAGGTTTTTTAAATGCAAATTTCTAACTATAACGTGTCTGAAACCTATGGTTTTTTCAGTGAATTTCAAAGGTTTTTAAATGCTAATTTCTAACTATAACGTGCCTGAAACCTATGGTTTTTTCAGTGAATTTCAAAGGTTTTTTAAATGCTAATTTCTAACTATAACGTGCCTGAAACCTATGGTTTTTTCAGTGAATTTCAAAGGTTTTTTAAATGCTAATTCCTAACTATAACATGTCTGAAACCTATGGTTTTTTTCAGTGAATTTCAAGGTTTTGTAAATGACAATTTTTAAATGTATTAATTGTTATCTTTATTTTTTTGATACTGATTTACTACATTTTTTTAAACTATTTATTTTTTAAATTACATTGTAATTACATTATACATTACAAAATATACTTTCTCAGAATGAATTACTTTAGTTTAAATTCTTTGCAAATAGGCAATAGACTTTTAAGTACAGTAGTTACAGTTGTTGCAATGGGCAACACAATTTCAAACACAATGCAACATTGAGCTCAATGTGAATTTCTAGTTAAATGCAATTAGTTACTTTATGGATTACTTTTCTAACCACAGGACTGGATCCTAGATTCAGTCCTGGGACATCTCCTGTAAACAGTTGAGTAAAAGCGTTTTGGTTACAGTACTGATTTTTAAGGAATATTATTGTATTTTAAAAGTTGACAGAAACTTTTTCACATAGAATCACCAATGTTATCCTATGGCAGGAAATTCACTTAGCAGGTAAGTAGTGTTATCGTTACTTTTTCTTACTCAGTGGTGGATCCTGGATCCAGCACTGGTGCATCTCCTGTAAACAGTTGAAAGAATGCGTTTAAGTCATACAGGCGATTTTTAAGGAATATTTGTAGTTTGTGAAAATCAACACTTTGAAACTTTTCTGCTGAAAACCAGACAATGGATTCCTATGGAATGAAATACAAGTTACTGGTAAGTATGGTTAGAATTACTTTTCAGGGTCAGTGCTGGGCTAAAGATGCAGCACTGGGTTCTCTCCTGATAACAGGTGAGTAAATCGGAATTCGTAGTTCGGCTGATTTTAGAGGAATATTCTAAAGTTCTATAACTCCACACTTAGAAGAATTTCCAAGTGAAACCAGTCAATGTTAGCCTATGGAAGGAAATTCAAGTTACTGGTAAGTACGGTTAGAATTACTTTACAGGGTCAGTGCTGGGCTAAAAGATGCAGCACTGGGTTCTCTCCTGATAACAGGTGAGTAAATCGGAATTCGTAGTTCGGCTGATTTTAGAGGAATATTTGCACAATGGTGAAGGAAGGGGGTGGGGCCTGAGGTGACATGTCTGCAAACACGCCCTGTGGCGCGTTTTAAGTTGGAGAATTAATTCCTCCTCAATCCCGAGGGTCCCTAGGGGCCAACTAGCCCACCAGATACCTCCAGTATGCGCCAGAGAGCTGCGTTGCAGAGAGGTGTTCAGAGGCCACGCCCCTTTTTGCACCTCTCTGCAACGCAGCTCTGTGGTGCTTTCTGGACGTACCTGGTGGGCTAGTTGTCCCCCAGGGACACTCAGGATTGAAGGGGATTTAATTCCCCATCTTAAAACACGCCACAGGGCCTGTTTGCACACATGTCATCTCAAGCCCCGCCCCCTCCCTTCACCACTGTGCAAAAGCGCCCCATGGATTAACTCCCCTTCAATCCTGAGGGTCCTTGGGGTGCAACTAGCCCACCAGCTCCCTCCATTATGCGCCACAGAGCTGCGTTGCAGAGAGGTGTAAAAAGGGGCGTGGCCTCAGAACACCTCTCTGCAACGCAGCCCCCTGGTGCATACTGGAGGTTCCTGGTGGGCTAGTTGGCCCCCAGGGACCCCCAGTATTCAAGGGGAATTCGTTCCCCATCTGCAAACGCGCCAGGGGGTGCATTTGCAGAGTGGTGAAAGAAGGGGGCGTGGCCTCCGGCGCGATGCCGGTGTTTTTTTTTGTTTTTTTTTAAGAAGGGGGGCTGTGTGGCCCCCCTTCTTTTTCTAATTTATTGGTCCTGGGGACCCCATCCCCCAGGGCCTGCCCCCTATTTATTTAAAAAAAAAAAAAAAACAATTTGGAAGGGGGCCGCGTGGCCCCCCTCCCGAGGCCTTAATCGGCCCCGGGGACCCCATCCCCCGGGGCATGGCCTTTTTTTAAAAATTTTTATTGTTTTGGAGGGGGGCTGCGTTGCCCCCCTCCTCAGGCCACTTATGGCCCCGGGGACCCCATCCCCCGGGGCCGGCCTTTGTTTTTTTTGGTTAAATTTTGGGCAATGCCCCCCTCCCGGGCCACTACTTGCCCCGGGGACCCCATCCCCCGGGGCTGGCCCTCTCCGTTGGGGACTGTGGGGGGGTCCCCAATCCCCCCACGGTCCCGCCGGCTCCCCGCGTCCCTCGAGAGCCGGCATTGCTTTTCCACATGGGGAGCTGCTACGATGCAGCTCCCCATGTGGAAAAGCAATTTGCTTTGGATATTGGAAGCGAGAGCAGGTTTCCCTGCTCTCGCTCAATATCCAAAGCAGTTTGCTATGACAGGACGGGAGCCGCGAGGCTCCCGTCCTGTCATAGCAAACTACAGTGTCCCGGGGGTAGGCACCCCGGGACACTGCAGGAGCCGGCCCTGGGGGTGGTGGTCCCCAGGGCCATCAAGGGCTCCAGGAGGGGGGCCGCGTGGCCCCCCTCCCTTGAATTGCACAGCCCCGGGGAGGTGGCGGTCCCCGGGGCGTGTGGGGGGGCTCAAGCCCCCCCACATAGGTAATTTAAAAAAAATAAAAAGAAGCCCCGGGGGTGGCGGTCCCCGGGGCTGCGGGAGGCCAAGAGCCCTCTCGCATCATTTCTTTATTAAAGCCCCGGGGGTGGCGGTCCCCGGGGCTTGGGGGGCCTTAGAGGCCCCCCACACATAAAACTTGACCCCCGCATGCCCCCGGGACTTGGCCCACCCGGGGGCCAATTACCAAAGAAGCGCGGGAGCCTGCGCTTCGTTTTCTTTTTTAATTGGCAGGATCCGCGCACCGTAAGCCCATCCTGACGATTTTTAAAAATAAAAAAAATAAAAAAATTGGCCCTGAGCAGGCCTAGGGGGTCAGGGTGTTTCTACCCTGCCCCCTTTTTGCGTATTGCGCACTTTTTTTACTGCTTTCTTGTTCCTCGGTTCTACCGAGGAACAAGATGGCTGCCAACACTTCCTGATTTGGAGTGTTGACAGCCAATTAGCATGCAGCTCGAGGTCGGGAGGGTGCGCGGATCCACCGCGGCCATAAATATCGAAACTTTTATTTTGGATTTTCTCAGCAACTACTGAACGGATTTACACCATGTTTAAAAAGGGTGCTTTCTTAACCAAGCACTACTTTTTTGCCAAATTTGGTGTAATTCCGTTCAGCAGTTTTTGCTGTAGCCTTGCATAAAGTTTCCTATGGGAAATCGATTTTTTTACTCTTATTTTTTTAATTTCTCCGCAACTACTGAATGGATTTACACCATTTAAAAAAAAGGTTGCTTTCTGAACCAAGCGCTACCTTTTTGCAAAATTTGGTGTAATTCCGTTCAGCAGTTCGGGCTGTAGCCGTGGCTAAAATTTCCTATGGGAATTAACATGGAGAAAACGGAGAAAATGCGTTTTGGACCCCCCTTTTTTCTCGGCCGCCGCTTGATGAATCACCCCGAAACTTTCAAGACAGGAGCGGACCGGAGCGCCCCACTAGTTTTGAAAATTTCGCGATGATTCGTCAAACGACGCCAAACTTATTGGGAATAGAATGTTGCGGATTTCCTATGGATAAAGGTCCTAACTATAACTATCTACTGGCGACCGCCAGTAGATAATATATATATATATATATACACACACACACACACACACACCTATATTCACTATTAATGTTATAAATTCCCTTTCCACCCAAAAACCTACACCCACCCCAAACCTTAAAAATTCCCTTTCCTCCCAAAAACCCACACCCACCCTAAACCCTAAGAATTCCCTTTCCAACCAAAAACCTATACCCACCCTAAACCCTAAAAATTACCTTTGCCACCCAAAAACCCACACCTAGCCTAAAACCCTAAAAATTACCTTTGCCATCCAAAAACCCACACCCACCCTAAAACCCTAAAAATTCCCTTTCCACCCAAAAACCCATACCCACCCTAAACCCTAAAAATACCCTTGCACCCCATCAAAACCCATAACCACCCTAAATCCGAAAATTACCCTTGCCACTCAAAAACCCATACCCACCCTTAATCCTAAAAATACACTTGCCACCCAAAAACCCATACCTACCCTTAATCCTAAAAATACACTTGCCACCCAAAAACCCATACCTACCCTAAAATTACCCTTGCCACTCAAAAACCCATACCCACCCTAAACCCTAAAATTACCCTTGCCACCCAAAAAACCATACCCATCCAAAACCCTAAAATTACCCTTGCCTCCCAAAATCCCACACCTATCCTAAACTATAAAAATTCCCTTCCCACCCAAAAACCCATACCCATCCTAAACCCTAAAAATACCCTTGCAATCCCAAAAACCCATACCCACCCTAAATCCTAAAATTACCCTTGCCACCCAAAAACCCATAACCACCCTAACATTACCCTTGCTACCCAAAAACCCATACCCACCCTTAACCCTAAAAATACACCTGCCACCCAACCCATACCCACCCTAAAATTACCCTTGCCACACAAAAACCCATACCCACCCAAACCTAAAAAAATTCCTTGCCACCCAAAAACCCATACCCACCCTAAAATTACCCATGCCACCCAAAAACCCATACCCACTCTTAACCCTAAAAATTCCATTTCCACCCAAAAGCCTATACCCACCCTAAATCCTAAAAATACCCTTGCAATCCCAAAAACCCATACCCACCCTAAATCCTAAAATTACCTTGCCACTCAAAAACCAATACCCACCCTAAACCCTAAAATTACCCTTGCCACCCAAAAAACCATACCCACCCAAAACCCTAAAATTACCCTTGCCACCCAAAAACCCACATCTATCCTAAACTATAAAAATTCCCTTTCCACCCAAAAACCCATACCCATCGTCAACCCTAAAAATACCCTTGCAATCCCAAAAACCCATACCCACCCTAAATCCTAAAATTACCCTTGCCACCCAAAAACCCATACCCGCCCTAACATTACCTTTGCCACCCAAAAATCCATACCCACTCTTAACCCTAAAAATACACCTGCCACCCAACCCATACCCACCCTAAAATTACCCTTGCCACCCAAAAACCCATACCCACCCAAAACCTAAAAAAATTCCTTGCCACCCAAAACCCATATCCACCCTAAAATTACCCTTGCCATCCAAAAACCCATACCCACTCTTAACTCTAAAAATTCAGTTTCCACCCAAAAGCCTATACCCACCCTGAATCCTAAAAATACCCTTGCAATCCCAAAAACCCAGACCCACCCTAAATCCTAAAATTACCCTTGTCACCCAAAAACCCATACCCACCCTTAACCCTAAAAATACACCTGCCACCCAACCCATACCCACCCTAAAATTACCCTTGCCACCCAAAAACCCATCCCCACCCTAAAATTACCCTTGCCACCCAACCTCGTTGTAAAGGCTGTTTCCCCGTCTGCAGCAGTATAGGGCAGCAGGTAGTTCACTTTCTTTTCCGCTTGTTTAGCTTGGCATAGCATGAGGACGAAAAGGCTGCTTCAAAGCATCGGCAGGGAGAAGAAGCACTGGAAACACTGTACACGGGCCTGCACAATCCCCATGAATGCATTTTTTTCTGGGGTGGAAGAGGGGTCACCCTTAGTATGTTTTTCTAACATCTTCCATTTTTTTAACTTTATTTCATTTTTCTGAAGTTGTGGTGAAATACATAGGGTGCTGAGAAGAAAGCAGCGGCTCTTGACTTGATGTACCATGCCTGGTGTTTGGTGGTGGGGGGGTCTTAGGGTGAAGACAGCCTTTTGCCTTACCTTTCCCTGAGGGAGGAGGCATGCCCCAGCCTGTGGGCACGCACCGCCCCCATCTGTCATCCTGCCTCCCAGGGCCTCAGCAGCTGGCCCTCTTCCCAGGACTTTAAGCTAATCCCCCCCCGATCCTGCCAGTGACAGGTCATTGTTAATGACCCCTTCCCCACCTCCTCCCCATTGTCATGAAGACGTGACTGCAAGGAGGACCTACTTCTCACTGCTGCCAGCAGCAGCTACCAAGAGCCATGAAGACTGGTTTCTGGAGTTTGGATGAGTAGTTAACATTACACCATGCCTTAAGTCATCGGCTTTCATGTAACAAATCGGTGCATTCTGCGACTTGTAGTATTCGGTTGCTTCACTAAAACCAGCTGGACAAAGTGATCTGTTAACAGTGATTTGTGAAACGAGAGCACACGACTGCCCTTTGTTGCACAGTCTACCTGGGCCTTTGTTAAGTTTCTGGAGCATAAGTGTGCTCTGTGGGTACACAAACACACAAGATAAGGAGTTGCTTGTCTCCTTCCATGTCTAGTTTGTCTAATGGTGGGAGTCTCCATGGTACTCATAAGAGCTATCTCGTCAGATTGTAGACTTGACAAGTGAACGCTCCTGAGAAGGGCACAGGTGGGAGCAGAATTGCCTAGGGTGGACCTTGGATACCTTCCTTAGGACTGTTCGCTGCAAGGGGAAGGGGTGTGTGCAAGAGGTGGTAGTAAAGTAGCTACACTGCCATCTGTGGAACCATGAGACCAGGACCCAAATCTCCACTTCCCCATTCCACATGTCTAAACTGTGGGGCAGATTTACAAGCCTCTTGCGCCACCGGTGCGTCACTTTTTGTGTCGTACCGGTGATGCATTTTACTGCTCCATATTTACAAGGACAGGAAAAGCCACCCTGCGTGACTTTTCCTGTCCTTATAAATACGGCCCCTTTCACTTGCAACACTTTGCGTGAAAGGGGCGTTCCATGGGTGTTGCTGTGGGTGTTCCCACGCAACACCGATGTAGTGACTAGGGTCAGGGGTCACTAGGACCCTGCAGGGACAGGAACCGGGAGGGACAGGAACCGGACACCACTTCCGGTCAGGGAGTGGGGAGGGATTCCTGGATAGCGAGGGCACGAAGAAGGACGTGCATGTGAGCGCAGCAACCACACAAAGAATAAAGAACAGACTGTAAGAATCCTTACCTGTCTCTGCATGAATTCTGTGGACACGACAACTGGCGACGAAGGTGGGATAAAGAGTCACCACCAGAAGCTCGTGCCTCGCCCACGACGTCCAAACGGAGCCAGGAGCCCACCGTGGTCCGCCGATCAACGAGACGTGGAATCGCGACCTCGGGAGTTCACCCGACTACAGAAGACGAAACCAGGAGCCTACTCTGGTCTGTCGGGCCCCAAAGAAAGAAGACGTGAAGCCCACCCCGATCGCGAGATAAACGGAGCCAGGAGCCCACCCTGGTCCGTGTAAAACGCGCTACTTCATCAGCGTAGTTATTTCCTTTTGTAACAAAGTCCTCTCCCTCCCATGGGCTGCACATTTTACTACAGCTATCTCTTTGGGTTTCTGCAAAGCTTCAAACAATTGGCGCACAAATTCTCCATTACGGATTGGGGATCCTGAGGACGTTAAAAATCCTCTCTGTGACCATAACTGGCCAAAGTCATGAACTACTCCAAACCCGTATTGGCTGTCCGTATATATAGTTACTCGGACTCCATTTGAAATGACACAGGCACGTGTCAAAGCAATAATTTCGGCTACCTGAGCAGAGTGTACTCCTTTCAGACAGGCAGCTTCCACCACCCCTAAGATGGTGCATACAGCAAACGCTGCTCTCAGACACCCTTCATTGTCTCTTAAACATGAACCATCAACAAAAAGAATGAAATCAGTTTCAGGCAGAGGTTCATCAACAATGTCAGGTCTGGGTTTGGTAGATAGTTCAGTAACATCCAGGCAGTCATGCTCTCCACAATCTTCTTCCTCCTCTTGCGGAAGAGGTAACAATGTAGCAGGATTCAAAGTGGTACAACGTTTCAAAGTGATATTTTCAGAAGCCAATATAACCTGCTCATACTTTGTAAGTCTGTTATTCGTTAAATGCTGTGTTTTAGTCCGGGTCATCAATAACTCTACTGAATGAGGCACGTAAACAATAAGCGGATGACCCATCACTATGCCTTCACATCTCTCAATGCTGACACCCGTTGCAGCAACGGATTTGAGACATCCGGGCAACGCAGAAGCTACTGGATCTAATGTAGCTGAAAAGTAAGCTACTGGTCTGCGGGCATCTCCATGTGTCTGTACAAGGACCGCTAACGCACATCCTTCACTTTCACAGCAGAAGAGCGAAAACGCTTTATTGTAATCCGGCATTCCCAGAGCTGGAGCGTGACATAGGCTCTCTTTCAGCTCAAGGAAGGCTCTCAGACAGTCATCATCCCATGGTACCGGATCGCTAATGTCCTTTCGAGTCAATCTCAACAGTGGCTTTGCTTGCAAGGAAAAATTTGGGATCCATTGTCGACAATAGCCGACCATTCCCAAAAACATGCGGACTTCTTTTTGTGTCTTCGGAGTTCCCATTTGCAGAATCGTCTCTATGCGATCTGGCGACACCCTTCGTTTCCCCTTCTCAATCCTGTGTCCCAAATACTGCACTTCATTCAGACAATACTGGAGTTTGTTCGGAGACACTTTGTGTCCATTGTCTGCCAAATGATTCAGCAAAGCCACAGTATCAATTCTGCAAGCATCCTCAGTCTCTGAAGGGACCAAAAGGTCGTTGATATACTGCACTAAGACTGAGTTCTGGGGCATCATCAGTCCTTCAAGATTCTTCTTCAGACTCTGACTAAAAATAGAAGGGCTTTCTGTATACCCATGAGGGATTCTACACCACGTTAATACACGGTCATTCATCCTAAATGCAAATAAAAATTGGCTATCTTCATGCAATGGTATGGAGAAGAATGCCTGACATAAATCTATGACTGTAAACCATTCTGCTTCACATGGTATTTGGAACAGAATAACAGCTGGATTCGGTACCACAGGACAACATGGAATCACGATTTCATTAACTCTGCGCAAATCCTGTACTATTCTGTACTTGCCGCTAGGCTTCTGCAGTCCCATAATAGGTGAATTGCAGGGACTTCCTCGTATCTCCTTGAGAATGCCTTGTGCAATCATAGACTCGATTACAGGTCTTATTCCAGCCACAGTTTCTGGACTTAATTTATACTGCGGTGTTCGTGAAAATTCTGCATTTGGTTTAACCTGTATCTGAACAGGTTCGACCCCTCGAATCAATCCTATCTCCTCACCCGTGAAATCCCACACTTTTGGAGAAACCGAATCTCTCAAATCATGTGGCAACTCCTCTATTGTAAGAACCACGAACATTTCCGTACACAAGCTCATATTAGCCATTTTACAATCAGCATCATCACAGGTTTGCAACTCCACACCCCTCGGGGTGCAAGATATGGTACAATTTAGTTTGCACAAAAGGTCTCGTCCTAATAGGCAGACTGGGCTTGAATCACAAACTACAAATTGATGTTTGTCTTGGAACGGTCCTATCCGCACAGGTAACTCATTTGTCAATGGGTTAGTCATTCTCTGATTGGTGACTCCCACCACTTGAATTGTTTGTCCTGACAGGGACAAACTTGGGACCTCTTCAGTTGTTAACGTGGAGCGCGCAGCTCCAGTATCTAATAAGAAGGTAACAGAGTGTCCGTTCACCTCCGCATCTACAAATGGTCCATTCTGATCTATTTCCAGGATCGCATCCAAAGGGCATTCTTCCAGCACCCCCCTCTGACGCTCATAAAGAGCTTGTGATTGATCAAATCTGTCTCGTATTTCAAAGTAAGGCATTTGATGATACACCTGATTATGAGTAGGTATTCTTGGAGGCTGAGGAATCTGCATTTGCGGCTCATATCCTGCCCCATACATGGATCTAGGTCTAGTTACAGCATTCAAAATCTGTGACATCTGTCCCTCTTCCTCATTCTGCAGTTGATTTGCTGGATTCAATCGACACTCGCACTTCCAATGCCCGATTTTGTGACAATAATGACAAGCAGTGACCTTCTTTTGGTTCGCCTCCCACTCACTTCCTGTACCTACATCCATTCCCCTGCCTCTTCCCTGTCCGGGTTGGGTTACCATCTGTTGACCCATTCCTCTACCACTTCCTCTACCTCGACCCATCACTCCTCCAACCCCTTGCATCGGATCAGGCCTTTCGGCATTCCTCAACTGCACCAACATCAACTTGTCTTTCAATTTCTTTTGTGCCGATTCAACCTGATCACTACAATACTTTGCGTAGCGTAGAATCTCATCTACCTTTCTGCTCAATTGTATCCAATCCACTATGCTGTTTAAAAGCCACCAAAAGTCTCTCATAATAGTCATGTACTGACTCCTTAGAATCTTGAGTAGTACGATCGATTTTAAGCCAATCAACCGTTTGCGGAGCTACCTTGCATTGTAACCATGTAATCACTTGCTCATATTTCTTCATTACTTCGGGAGAAGGACCATGATTCTTCGGATCTCTGGTTGGTTCTACAGCAGGCCAATCAATGGCAACTTTACACGCCGTCCATAAATCTCCTGGGACCACTATATCAAACAAAGTATTCAAATCAATCCAAAGCACCTTCGAAATCTTGACAAACCGATCTATTTGTTTATACCAGTCAGCAGGTTTTTCCCTCAGCTGAGGAAAATCATTTGTGAATGCTGCCAAATCACCCCTACTCCATGGCACATAAACATACCCCCCATTTTGTACTTCTCTCAAAGGGTAGTGCCCTGCTGGTCCCGTCCCTCCACCCGAAGGCGGAGTGTCTCCTATTCCTTTCTTGACACTTTTCTTTTTGGCCCATCTTTCTTCCCATTTATCTAATGCTCTCCACGCTCGCATCCCTATCACCAATTCCCTGATTTGTGCCCTTAATCCGATCGTTCGCTTCTCTTCCAGTTCTTTATCTGTATAATGCAATCTGCAAGTTCCCTGCATCATTTTAGTTTTTCTTAAATCTACATCATACTTTCGTGCCAATTGAGACAATGCATCATGAGCTCGCTTTGCCTTCCTGGTAACCTCCTTAGCTACAAATAGCAATTCACTTGAATTATATGTGTCGATTCTTTCCAAAGGCAGATTCCCTTCTATAACTTCATCTGTTTCTGCTTTTAATCTTACCACATCTATCAATGGTGCCTTTATTGTAGCCTGTAAAACCTTCTGACTTCTTTCACTTCCCAATTCCTCCCTGTCACAACTTTGTGTTCTCCTTGGACCCCCACTCTCCTCCATCCTTACAACTGGGCGACTTTCTCTTTCACAACTTCGACTTCTCCAATGGTTACCCTCACACACATACTGTGGCCCGAAAGGTACCGTAGGTGCTTCTTGTTTCAATCCCAATTCATCATTTAATATCTGTGACTCCCTCACCGGTGGAACCCACATTCTAATGGCTGATTCAGAACTTGCTAGCGCTCCTGTTCATCTTCATTCTGACCCACTGTCCATCCTTGAAGGATCAGCCGTAGCTGGCAGTGGAATACTGGCTTCCACTGGTACCTGAGCCATGCGCGTTTCACTCATGGTAAGACTCCCTCCAGATATAGTCTCTTCACCTTGTTCTGTCTGTTGTTGACTTTCCCTTGTTCTCTCGCCGGGGTTATATAGTGAAACCACCGGTCCAATAGTAACTGGTACCGAAAGGGCTTCTGGTAACCGCCTGTTACAAGCAGTATCTCCTGACTCTGAAGTTGTGTACCCTATCCCTCCAGACCCTCCTGGAATTCTTCTCATTACCACTGAGACTTTCCCCGACTCCTGTGGTCTGATCTTCTAAACCGGTTTGTCTCACCCGTAGAAGTTCCTCTGATTGCGGTGTTCTCTCTGTTTCCAATCTAGAGTCATCAGGTGGAGGACGTTCTGATAGCAGTCTTTCTAGAAAACTGTCATCTGTATCACTTTCCTCTTCTGTCTTACTCTGCCCTTTAGACGCTTCGTTTAACAACCAGAATGGATACAATCGTTCTCCCTCTATGGTGTCTACTCTCCATCTCTTCAGCTGTGCATCCCATCTAGCATCCTGATATGCCTTCATTGCTTTTTTCATTCTTCCCTGAGAAGCTTCCCTTCTCTTTGCCATTGCTACTCTCATCCAAGCATCCAATGCCTCAAATTGGGTTGGTCTAGGCGGAGGTTTCAGAGCGTACATCACTCCTCTTAGCTGATACAGCACCTCCATGCGAAATGACCCATAACGAGGGAAAGCTAACTCTCCTTCTTTCTCTGTAATTTTGTGCCAATTTTGAAGCCAAACTATAGTATGGAGTCCTACATTTGTTGCCATATAATGCACCGGTGTATCCTCAGGCGGAGCTTCTTCTCCTACCCGAGTCACCACTCCTGTATCACCTCTACATAAATCCCGCAATACCCTAAAACATCTCATCATGAAAATTAATTATTTACCTCTCCAAATTCAATACTCAGCTTCAAACAAACTTCCACCAATCCCAGCGCGGCGGTACACCAATCCACCAATCCCAGCGCGGCGCACACTGATGTCACTACTTGCTCTTTGCAGCGGCTCACCCTCCTTTACAATTTCATTCGCTCACACATTCACACTACAAGTAACTGTACCTCCGAAAGCTATTAAACCAAGTAACTGCTCCTAACACAGTCACAATAACTTACAGTTACATAAACAAGTAATTGTCCGTCCTCTAAAAGATCGATAGAACACTCTTACAAGAACATTCATCCGCTGTGACCCCCGACCTGTGTTGGTCACTCAATCGCCATATTCCACCACTGGTACCTGGGGCTTTCTATCGCGACGTACTCCTTTCACACAAAGTTCCCTACCACAAGTGGATCGTCGATAGTGCTTCACGACACCCACAATTTCGATCAGACAATTACGAATACAAAACTATCCCGGGATCTTGGACTTCTCTTGAGTCCGCTAACCAAACTTCCTGATCCGCACGTGTCCGGACCACTAAACCGATAAACTCACAATCACTCAACATGCATCTCAACTCCGCAAGACATCACACAAATAGTTCATCACCGCAATCTAACACACCACACAATTTCATACTCACGCAACCACTGTTTCCGCCGCACCGTCAACGTCCGCCGACTTCCATCAATGTCCACCGTCGTCTACTTCGTGTCCAGGGTCTTAATGTTCTTCTGACCCTACCCTTATTCTCCTTCTCCCCTCACTCTTAGAGGTAAACCATCCTCTTCTACCATTTGATTACACCAACCTTTACTCCTTACCTGCCCTACTAGAATGTACTGCTGATGATCTTTTATTTACCTACTAAAAGTGGTAGAGGGGAGAAAACGATTCAAAATTATACTGTCAATTTTAGCATTTTTAAAGACCACAGACTCTGAATTAAGTTTTGTGGATTTATTATAAGGCCAAAAATAATTGAATATAAACACACCTCAATATCAGAGTATATAGGTACAAGAAGATCAATACAGAGCCGATTTTACGAATATAAGTCATTCGGCACAGAAGGCATAAAATGATGAACTCCAAAATCAAAATACAGCCAAGAATAGAAGCGGAGTCCAATTCTCTTTTCATTTAGAAAGGAATAAAATCTTTCCCTACTCTGCTCTCAATGAGAATCCTACCTATCTCCTTTGTATCATTTCCCAAAGGTGTCAGAACGTGTTGACTTCCTAAGAAGTACTCACGTCAAATGGGTCTGATAGCTTAAAGCTATGGAGCTTGCTCTAAGATGCTCCTTCTCCTCCGAAAACTGGCAGAAGTCTCTCAAATCTGTCCCTGTGCATTATACAAAAGGGTACAGTTCATCCCACAATGCGTCATGTATTAAACTTTTCCACTTGCAACATTTTTCGGTAAGTTTCCACAGAAGCCTAATTAAATTTTCTCTCTTCCAGTGGCCTTGGTTCCCAGATAGGCCAGGCACGAAGGTTTCATCCCTTCTCGCTCTGCAGTCTTCTTCAAAGACATTCCAGGTATCTCCTTAAATCTAAGAATAACGAGGTTGAATTCCTGCACCTGCAGTAGGATGAGAACATACTGTCTTTGAGCACAACAGAACTTATTTAATTAACTTTTGAGCAATTCAAGGAGGAACGAAACTCAAAACAACCTACAATTTGGGCCTACACATTAAATCGCTTAACTGAACACTGTTACATTACACGAGAATAATTTCATCATGCACATTACACATACAGGACTTAGACTATTCTAATACACACAAATTCCTACTTAAATGTGCTCACTATGTTTCAATGCTAATATGACGTGAATAAATGCATCTTAATAATCGTAAAACGTTGCAGACGACAAAAATACATATAAGTGCGGTTATATCAGGAGTATAGTGCACCCCTACAATTTAGGGTGCAGTAAACGCTCTATCAGGCTCTTTCAGATAACATGAGCCCATGAGCTACTCTGGTATGTCTTAGGTTGCTTGAGTGTCCGAGTGACGAGATAGGGTAATGTACGCATGTGTTGAAGCCTAGCTAAGGAGCAACATAGCGCTGTACATAATAAAGGCTGATGGGGAACATTTCAGAATCCTATACAAAAGTGGGATTGGGGAGTTGAATGAACAGGGGAACTCTGTTCATGATGTGACCACTGTGGAAAATATTTCTGGGAGTTTTGTTATCAGCTCAGAATGAAGTGTTCACTAAAGTTTAGTTTTTAGCTCCTTTCAAAACTGAAGAAGTGAAGGAGCAAGCCTTATTTTTCTTGGATGTTATTCCAGATACAGGGTGCATATTTTGAGGCTTGTTGCGTGGCGTTTTTTGTTTCACACATTTTGGTTTTGGGTTGTGCCGTTTTGTGGCCTTCTATGCTGCCTTAGCTGAGATGGTGAGTTTAGGCCAGGTAGGGTAGTGGTTGTTTCTACCCTTTAGGTGGTGCAGCAGCCCTTCATTGTAAGGCGTGCATGGAGGGGCATTCCACTCCAATCCAAAACAATCTGCCCCACTCCAATCTGCCCAATTCCTTGCCCAAATCCATTCCAATACAATCTGTCCCACTTCAATCTACCCAACTCCAATCCAAAACAATCTGCTCCATTACAATCCAAGAAATGTGTCCCACTCCAATCTGAAACAATCTGTCCTACTCCAATCTGCTTCACTCCAATCCAAAACAATCTTCCCTATTCCAATGCAAAACATCCCACCCCACTCCAATCCACCCCACCTCACTGCAATTTAATCCACCCTATGCAGTGCACCCACTCCAATCCACCCCACTCCACTGCAGTCCAATCACCCCACTCTACTCCAATCCAACCTACCCCAGTTCAGTCCACGCCACTCAATCCAAACCATCCAGCCCACCACACTCCAATCCACTCCACTCCAATCCAATACGATCCAATCCACCCCACTCCAGTCCAGCCCAATGCACCCGCTCCATTCAGTCCACTCCCTCCAATCCAGTCCAACCCACCCCCTCCATTCTAATTCACCCCACTCCAAACCACCCTACTCTAATACATTCCACTCCAATCCAATCCACCTTACCCCAGTCCAATCCACCCCACCCAAACAAACCAAAGCCACCCTACTCCTATCTAATCCACCCCATCCAGACATCCACTTCAATCCAACCCTCCCTACCTCAATCCAATCCATCCCACTACCTCAGTCCACTCCAACCCACTCCACCCTATTCCACCCCATTCCTGCCACTCTACGACACTGCACTCTATAACACTGCACTCTAAGACACTCTCTGCCACTGAACTCTGCTCCCCTGAACTTGACTCTCCAACACTCTGCTCCACAACACTCTACTCCAACAAATCCTGTCCATGACACTCTGCTCCTCCCACACCACTCTAGGGCACTGGCAACTGCCACGTTGCAACAATCCACATAAATACACTCCACATCATGCCACTTAATTCCAAGCGGCCAGCCGGAAGCAGTAAGAGCACGCTACAAAAGACATAAGAAGCATTCTCTGAAAAGGCCAAAGTCTCCAAATAAGAAGGAATTTGTGTATAACCGCCGCAGCGCTTAGGATACAATGTAACAATGCCATTGCACAGCACGCGAGTGAGGAAATATTAAACCACTGAATGCGCTCCTCACATCGTAAACAAGCACGGAGATCCTGAGCGGCAGGCTGAACAATACAACCCGAAACATTTCAAAATTGTTAAAGAAACGCCGGAACAACTAAAGAACGGGTATTTCTTTACTCTATACAAGCTCGAAGATCTTGGGAGTTTGACAGAACCTTACACCATGATTCAAATCGTCTTCATCCATTGTAAATAACGAATTTCACCAAATAGTCAGGAGATTTGGTCCGGAAAAGATTTCAGATTACACCGTGGTACTACCCTGAAGAAAATCCCAAGACTCAAGCAGGAATTAGAAACGCATCGGCACCTTCTTTAGTCCATGAGGGACATTAATTAAATTGGCATAATTCTGTTGAGGGAACTTGAACATTAATCCCCACAGGCCAAAAAACCTTTGCCCCCATGGAGAGCATCACTCAAAAAGAATTACAGTGATAGGGTTTGATGAGAGTGCTCGACATTGTATTTGTTGTATAAATCATATACTGGTGTAATTCTACATATGCTTTGATTGTTGTTTGTTTTGTGACACTGACATAATGTTTGTATCGCATAAAGTGTATAGCCATCAATGACTATTTATAATTTTCAATGAATGCTTAAGTATTTTCAAATGCTTTTGAATGAATTTTGTATTTTTAGTCCCAGACATTATGAAGTTGTTTAAAAGTTCCCCTAAAAATGGTAGATCATGGCGAAATGATTAAGCCTAGGTCCAAGGATTATAAATATTGGTCCTTTGTCTACTAAAGCAATAAAGCAGCGTTATAAAAACGGCGGCTAGGTTCTTCTTTCCAGTTATAAATACTTAATTCCAATCAGCATAATTTTACTCAGCACCACACAGTTCCACACAACAAAATTCCACTCCACACAATTCCATTCCACACCACATCGTTCTGCAACAAACCACATCATTCAGATAAACAACACATTTACACAACACACTACATACATCCAATCCATACCACAGAATACCACATCATGTCACAAAATTCAATAGCACACCAAATAATTAAACTCCACAAATACTACACAGCACAAAATACCATTCCACATAATGGCACTCCATGACACACAATCCCACTCTACATAATTACAGTGCATTCAAAACCACATAATTACTATCCACATAATTCCACTGCACACCATGTCACATAATTCCACTACGCACATCCACTCCACACCACACAATTCCACAACTAACAATTCTAATCCAACCTACATAATTCCACTCCACACCACAAATATCCACTCCACTCCAAACCGAAATGCATCGGTAAAAGACGTTGTCATTTCCAACACCAATAGCTCTAAATCTCGCAAATGCGAGACAGATTGCATTGCAAATTTTTGTCTAGCCTCTGTTTTGCCTTTTCTGCAAATTTTTCTTCTGTTTTGCCTTTTCTGCTCGTTTTCCTGCCCTCTGTTTTGCCTTTACCGCTCTTTTTTCTGCCCTCTATTTAGCCTTTCCTGCTCTTTTTTCTGCCCTCTGTTTTCCCTCTTATTAGCCCCCTGGACAGCACCTCCCTGGGGTTTTACTGATATTGATCAGGGGGGCCTTGGGACCCACTACATTGAGCTCCCCGTGGCTTTATTTTAATCAAAGGAGGGGTGCAAAGGCCCCCCTCCTGGGGCTTCCTTATATCTGGGGACCACCACCTCCCCAGGGCTGACTTAAAAATAATGCGGGAGAATGCGTGGACCCCCCCCAGGTCCCACCACCTCCCTGGGGCCCAATGCATTCATTAAAGTGGGAGGAGGCCGCATGGTCCTCCTCCCTGGCCACAAACAGCCTTGGGGACCCCATCACGGGGCCAAGCCTTAACTCAATTGTGGAGGGGAGCCATGTGGCCCCCCTCCCCAGGCCAATTTCGGCCTCTGGGATCCCATCCTAGGGCCCAGCAATGGCTCCTGGGTGTCCCCCAGGGCACCCAGCGTGCAGCATTGGGACCTTGGGGGGAGCCTCATGGCCCCATTGCTTTCACGGACAGGGAGCGGCAAAACATGTAGCTCCCTGTCTGTGAGAGCAATAGTTTAGTCTGTTTCCCTGCCCGCTTGACAGTTGGCAGGGAAACAGACGAAAACTCCGCTCTCAGTAAGCGGGAGTAGTTTTAAAGCTCTCACTTGCTGATAGCAGAGCAAACAGCCATGTCCCAGGGGTGGACACCCCGGGACATAGCAGGGGCCGGGAGGGGTGATGCGACCCCTCTCCTAGTATTTTTTATTGTATAGGCCCCGGGGAGGTGGTGGTCCCCGGGGCCCGGGGTGGGATCTGTGCAGCCCCCCATAATTACCAAATTGTTTTGCCCCAGGGAGGTGATGGTCCCCGAGGGTGTGTAATAAGCCTAAGAGGGGGGACCACGCGACCACCCTCCATGATTAAAATCAGCACCCCGGGGAGGTGGTGTTCTCCAGGGATTTGAACAAGCACAGGAGGGTGGCCGCGCAGCCCCCCTCCATTAGGAAAATAAAGCTCCGGGGAGGTGGTGGTCCCCTGGGCTCTATGAGGCTTAAGAGGGGTAACCCCCTCCTTTTTGTAAAAAATGCCCCCGGTATCTGGCCCACCCGGGGGCTCATTTCAAAAGAATTGCGGGAGCCCATGCTTTTTTTTCATTTTTTCGCCAGAGTTGCAGATCCTCCATGATTTTCAGCGAAAATTTTCAAAAAATGTTTTTTTACCCTGGCGGGACCCCTCTATGGCCCCATCACCAGAGTTAAGGGGTCAGGGTATTCCTACCCTGCCCCCTTTCCTTTTTTTTAACCTTTTTTCAGGGACTCGGCTGAAGCCAAGTCCCAAGATGGCTGCCAACACTTTCTGGTTGAAGTGTTGGCAGCCAATCAGATCTCAGCATGAGATTGAGAGGGTTCGCTGAGCCGTCCTGTCCCTAGATATACAAATTTGTTTTTTCTTTAATATCTCCCAATCTAATGAACGTATTTACACCAAATAACAAAAAAGAGTTCTTTTTGGACCAAGAGCTACCTATCTTCTAAATTTGGTGTAATTCCGCCCAGCAGTTTAGGCTGTACTCGTATGTAAAATCTCTATGGACGTTAACATTGGGAAATCACTTTTTTTGACCCGTCGTTTTTCTCGGGCCTCACTTGGCGGATCACCCTGAAACTTTCCATGTGCAACAAGAATCGACGGCGCACTTTTTTTGAATAATGTTGTGAAAATTCGTCAAACAGCACCAAAGGTATAGGCAAGTCAAAAAACGCATTAACTATAGAAATATGGTCCTAACTATAACTACCTACCGGCAACTGCCATTATGTAATATATATACATGTGGGGTACAGTCTTTATCGGAAGTGTGGGAATGCTGGGTGGTATGAATTTTGAGGGTGCCTTCAGGTTCCAAACTTTACGTCACAGAGAAAAAGGTGTAATTTCAGACAAAGTTTGAAATTTGCATGGCATTACGGGTATGAAAATATAGTAGATCCACACAAGTCACACTGCCCTAGAGTCCCTGGGTGCCTAGTTTTCGGAAATGCCTGGGTTTGGCAGGTTTCTGTGTGTGGTAGCCGAACCTGGGCCCAAACACCGCAGATACCGACATCACCAAAATGGGTCAATTTTCAAGGCAAAAGGTTGATGTCTCCATGTTGTATTTTGGAGCCTTTTCTGTCCAGGTGACTGGTCCAACCACAGAAATATAGTACTGATTTCATCCGAAGAAGTGTAGGAACACAGAATAGTTGAACATTTATTATTACCTATTGAATTTTTCTCCATTTCTGGCTGCCAAATGTAAGCCAGTCTTCAAGAAAGGCCACATTTTTTCAAAATACCTTGTGAATCATTGGATAGTATGGGTAACCCCAAATTCCGAGTTGTACAAATAAGTGAGGGCTTCATTTATGAGTTTTTGTTGTAGGGCAGCACCTCAGGCCTTCCTGCTGCGCTGCCCTACGGCAAAAGAAAAGGGCAGGAATGCGCCGTATCTATCAGATACAGCGCATTCCTGTCCTTTTCCCCTGCACTGGTGCACAATGGGCTGCCGTGCGGCAATGCAGGCACCCTGCACCGGGGTGCAAGGGTGCCTGAGTTGCTGGGATGATTATTTTTGTGCAGGAAGGGAAACCTTCCTGCACAAAAACAATCACAAGAGGTGTTTTCCTCTTTCTATGTTTGCTGCAGGATGCAGCACACATAGAAAAAGGAAAAATAAGCAGAAATAAAGAAATTACTCCTTATTGTGCCTCCCTTATGCCTCCCCTGGGGAGGTGTACGTTTTTGGCGCTGCCTCAGAGTTACGATTTATCGTAAATCTGGGGCAGTGTCAAAAAGTCATGGTTGTTGCTGGGAACGCCCCCAGCAACACCCATTGCACACCCCTTTAATGTAGAAAACTGTGTTAAAGGGAACAATATTCACAAGACCGCATTAAGCCAAAAAAAGTGGCTTAGTCTGCCTGGTCAATATGGAGCAGGCTCCTGCGCCAAAAAGTGACGCACCGGCAGCGCAAGTGGCTTATAAATAAGCCCCTATGTTTCTTAAGCTCAGTATCTTGGGCACATTTAAAGAATGCATAAGCTTTCTCCAAATTAATTTTTATTCATTAGATTTTACCACATGAATTAATGCATGGTCAGCGCACAATCAAAAATCATTATAAGCTGTGCCTAGTAATTGTTTCTGGGTATTGCATGCTTTAGGGCTAACAAAAAAACACTATGGGCCTCATTTGGAGGACCGCCAAACCCGTGGTGGCGGTCCGACCACTGCCACACTGCGGATCTGCACACAGTATTATGAGTGTGGCAGTCGGACCGCCACAGACCGCTGCGATCACCAGGAATCAAGGTCAGGTCAGGCAGCGGTCAGGAGCACTAATATGCTGGCGGTGCAACAAGCATATTAGGAGTTGCCTGTCCACCGCCCTTTTCATGGCAGTGAGCCCACCATGAAAAGTGTGGCAGAGAGGCAACAAAGGGGGCCCTATTAGGGCCCCCTCTCGATCCTGGGCCTGGGGGTGAATGCAGGGGGGGCACATGTAGTCCGCCCCTGGCTTTGCACCACCAGTTCCTGCACGGCGTGGCATATATGGCACACAATGCAGGAAGGTGCAGTCGGCGCTCTGACAACGGAGGTCTGCATGTTCCAGCTGGTGGTCAAACAAATTGCAATTCGCATCGGCAGAAGCTATTTATTGAGTAACATAATGCCCCTGAAGAAGGGTTATACCCGAACTGCATTGGGTTTTTTGTTAACTTTTGTTATACGCTTAAATGAAGAGGTTTGAGATAGGCCTCGTATATTTACTGTGCTCTTGTTCGGTTTACATCTCAATATTGGTTTCAGTTCACAATGACTTGTTGTAGAGTCATAAATTGTATGAATATTAAGCAACGAATAAATTGTGCATACTTTGATTATGTTAAAATACTGTGTTATTGCTTATACTGCTTTAGCATTGGAAGAAACCTTAGGGACTTTCTAATAGTGCGCTGCGTGATAGGTGCGGAGGTTTCCGCACCTTACATTACTAGGCTCTGCAATGCGCCTGGCCGACTGCTGCCCAGTAGCGTCCTGTGTAGGGTAAGCATGGTGGGGTGGGGCAGTCAAGTCGACATACAACGTGATAGTGAAAATAACATAAATAAATAAATAAAACCACTTACCCTGCGCTCGCTGCATCGCTGTCTCGGCAATGCAGGAAGCGCAGGGTATGTGGTTTTATTTATTTAGTTATGTTATTTTCATTATCCCGTCGTATGTCGCCATCCATCCCCTATCATTCCCACCCCACCTCGCTTACCTGCACGGGTCACAACTGCTGCTGCCTTACACTGCTGCAGCACCACCTGCTAGACCAGGATTTAACTCCTAATCTGGCGGGAGGCACCACCACAGCTTTGCCGGTCCTACAGCGAATGGCTTTAGGACTGCCAAAGTCGTAATAAGACCCCTATATATCCATGTAGCCAGAAGCGCATGATGGACGTAACAGTATATTACTTTTGCAAATCAGCCATTGAGACCAAAAAATTACAGATTAAAACACTGTGACATATTTCTATTTTTCCAATTTATTTCCATGTATTCTTTTATTTCATGAGTTAGTTTGTTTGGGAAAACCATGAGCTATCTACACAAATGACCCCTTACTAAATTCTGAATTTGGTCTACGCATGAAAGTTGGTAAAAACTACAAAAAGTATTAAACATCGATTGCCACTTAAAAGAAAATGCAAACTCTGTGGTAAAAATGGTTCACTTACCACTCTGCCTTGTCCTGAAAGTTGGAAGGAGGGTCATCATTGCACAGCAAACCTTTTATTAAAGCAATGTTTAGAAGAAAAAAAATAGCCTTTCTTGAACAGCACTTATTTCCTATGATTTAAAAGCCCCCAAAATGTTGCTATATTTTTGGATCCCTCCAGGAGAGTCCACAAACCATGGGTACCTTTAGAATCCCCAACCTGAGGGAAAAAAGAGGCCCATGTATCCTGAAATCCTTTTGTGGAAAGTAAGTTATGAAGGTTTATGGGCGAAGTGCCCAATACATAAAAAAAAAATGGTTTGCAGTTTGGTTGTGGGGATGGGTGGCAAAGCCTCAGCAGTTAAGTGGTTAAAATATACAATAAACTTTTAATAAAAAAATTTAAAACAAATATTAGTTAAACATATAACTTTCAACAAAATACTAAATATGAAGTAAAAGGAAAGTTTCTACCGAGGTGGGTATTTTTTGTAACTTATCTTTAAAAATTATTATTTATTAATTAAAGTAATATATTTAAATGGATTTAACATTTAATACACATTCAATGTGTACAAAATTAGAGCCCATAAATAATATGCCCCAGCACATCAACTCTTCTGATGTGCTGGGGCATATTATTTATTGGTTCTAGGTATTTTGTACATTAATATAGTTTTAACTTTAATACTTTTTCCTATATATTCCCATAGGGAAATCTCCACCGTGGTGCCAGAGATCGCCACCAAAAGTTGAAAAGTTACTGGTAGCAACTTTTACACTTATAAATTCTGTTAAAGCACCCTCCATCCCCTGATTTGAGAGGATGCAGACACATAAATCCACACCTAGGTGTAAATCTGCTCGGAAATGGTGTAAAGTTACACCTAGGTATATACTTACTTTTGTGAATCGGACCCATACTTTCTTCTTCACAAAAAACACCCCTCTCTTTAAAAGTATGTCATATCTCAGCAAGGCAGGAAAAAACATGTTTAATTCGATTACCATACAAGGGAGGGGGGGTAGAAAATCATATAAGCGCCAAGAAATGGGCAATATTGGATTCCTGCAGTATTTTTCTACAAGAATGTGCTGCATTGATCTATAACTAACTCTCTTTCTTATTTTACAGACTTGTTTGTCAGTGGTGTTTGACGATGTCGAAGTTCATCTCAATTTAATTATCATTGCAGCATTCGTCATTGGACTTATTGAGGTATACATTGAATGTAGTGCAATTGTTATACTGAACTTGGCCTCTAATACTCTAAAGCTCTATGGCATTGTGTGTTTTAGGAAAACTTCATTTTCTGCAATGTATTAACAATGTTAATGCTGTCATATACGCTGTTTTTATAAGTGATGTTTATGTACTCGACGAAAAGGTAAACTATCTTAGGTGGACACTTCCTTTATTAAATTAGAACTTGGAGGAAAGTTTGGGGGAAGACTGAATCAAACTTAGCATTTAGTTTAGAGGACAAATATAAAACACTAGATATGTGTTGTCATGAATGGAAGGGTGGTATAGTGAGAATAATAATTTACTGATCAGGATCAAATAGGGATGGAAGCCTGACCTCACAAATTTATTAGTCATAAACTACATAAAACAATGTGTCAATTAAAGGTAATCTTATTGAACGGCTCAACAATCCCAGATAATTGATCAATAATATTAGTTCAATGAAAAAACTAACATTTGTGCAAATGTTCCCAAAGTATCGCCCGTTCTTCAGCTTGCAGTGAATTACAAGTATTAGCACTGAAATGGTAGGGCAAGGTAGAATTATTATACATATGCAATAACATTTTACAATGTCCGTTTAACTCGCATGACAGGGATTCCTTAGTTTCCAGTTGTGTTCCAGCATCACAAATAAAGAGCTGACTTGATAAATGTTTGCCCACGGGAGGACATTGGTGATTAATTACCCTTTGACCTAATCTTCAAGGAAACCGATCAAGGGGTCACCACATATTGAACTGACTGAGGCTTTGGGCATGCGAGAAGGGGCACTTGCCACATATTTCAAAACACAGGATTGGTTACTTTCTGCTTGTACCCGTATTCAGTGGTAAAAATGAAAGTAAATTCCTTACAGTTTTTGTGTTATCATTGTTACACTTACATGCTACTGATCGGAGTTGGAAGATTGACTCCACTGTAAATTATAACAGTTCAGCCGTACAATATGAAGTCTGTGTTGGCTGCATAAAGTCTGCTATTGTGAAAGATGTGCGGCAAATGAAACATTTCCTAGCTATCGTAACGGAAAGTTTCAGTTCTATTAAGGACTCGGAGGCGAGGATTATGCCTTCTCTCTTCTCTTTTATTAACACAAACTACATTTCCCATGAAACCGTGGGAAAAAAATTAGGCCTGGGCGGAGAACTTCGCTCCGTTCGCAGAGTTTGCGGAGTTTTCCTCACTCCGCGGAGCTCGCGGAGTGCAGAAAACTCCGCTTTGCGATGTGCAGCCGAGTTTTTTCCCCACTTGCGAACGGTAAGTTCGCGAGCGCGAGCTGCCGCTCGGGTAGAATTTCTACCCGAGCGGCAGGAATACCAGCATAAACTGCAGTTCGCACTGCACTCCGCCACTCGCGGAACTTCGCAGAGGTTTTTTGTAACTTCGCGGAGTTTCGTGTAGCAAAACACTACGCCCAGGCCTAAAAAAAATGTAGTAAAGAAAAGTGTCCAATGAGTAACAATCCTAAGCCCTCCAATCAGGGACACTCCAGCACCAACATAGTCTGTCCTCACTGGCCCTTCATCCTCTTTCGTCGCGCGAAGTCAGCCGTTGGATCCCTTTCATGAGTCCTGCTTATTCGCATCAGAACCTACGAGGACAAAGGCACATTGTCACTTAACAAATAGACTCTCGTTGAGCCTGCAAACGAAAAGCAGTGAGACAGATATTCCACAATGGAAATGACGACACAGTCATTATTCTCGACAGTCAAAAAATCAAACTGTATTACTTACTCAAATACGGGGTGGGTACCTCCATTGAAAACACCCTAGGGCGGGATAATCCTCGCCTCCGAGTCCTTAATAGAATTGAAACTTTCCGTTACGATAGCTAGGAAATTTTTCATTCTATGTCAGGACTGGAGGCAAGGATTATGCCAGTTCAAAGCTTGCTCACCACGAGGTGAGCCATGTCCAGCACTGGCTTGAAGCTGAACCTTTTAAACGTAGAGTCGGAAGACCAATCCGCCGCGTTGAGGATATCCTCCAAACGGGCACCCAAGCCAAAAGCCTTCGAGGCCATTGCCCCTCGAGCTGAGGGAACTCCAAAGTCTCTCAGGCTTACACCAGCCTCTTGCATAACCCACCTAACCCATCTGGCGATGGTGGGTGAAGACACTGCCTTAAACGGTTTAGGTAGGGCAAAAAAGAGTTGTCGTTCTCCAGGGGGGCGAAACTCCTCTGTCATCTCCTCATAAGCTTTCAAACAGCGGACTACACACAATTTAGGTGAATCAGGGAATTCTGGATATGAGATTGTCCTTGTGTGGCACTTAGTCCTTCTATGCAGAGTGAACGTCACTCCATTCGGAGTAAAGATTCTGGCTGTGATATCCAGAGCTCGCACGTCCGACACACGATGGCAGGAGATGAGGCAGAGCAACATGGCCAGCTTGGCCGACAACTCTTTCCGTGACAGAAAGCGGTTAGGTTGCCAAGATAAAAACAAGTTGAGGACCCGGTTGACATTCCAGAGGGCCGAATAACGGGGTTCTGGAGGCAGAGACAGCCTGATGCCTCGAAGCAGCCTGCATACAAGGGGATGCTCGCCAACTGCCACATTGTTAAGTGCCACATGACCCACTGAGATGGCTGAGCGAAAGGTGTTTAATGATCTGTATGCCAGACCACTAGAGGCCAGGTGGGCCGGAAAATTCAGGATGTGGACCACATCGGCGTCCAAGGGATTGAGACTGCGTCGCACACACCAGCGGGACCATCTGCCCCAGGCGGACCTGTAACGTTTGACCGTACTGTCCGCCCAAGCCCTGGACATGAGCTCTTCAGCCTTTTCCGAAAGGCCCGGGACCTCCCATCGTCTCCTGTAATCTTCCACGCCATGAGCCACAACGAGTTCCCCTGAATCAGAGGATGAGGAACTTGATTGGGGCTCAGGAGGAGATCCGGAAAGTGGGGGAGTAGGATTGGAGAATCCCAAGAAAGTTCCAAAAGAACCGGAAACCAGACTTGAGATCTCCAAAAGGGGGCGACTATTACCACCTCCGCTCACTGTCTCCTGACCTGAGCCATCACTCTTGTGATCATTGCGAAGGGGGGAAAGGCGTATCCGTTCTCCTGACTCCAGTCCTGGAGGAAGGCGTCCGTGGCCACTGCCAGTGGGTCCGGCCTCCAACTGTAAAACCAAGGGAGTTGGTGGTCGAGCCTTGAGGCAAAAAGATCTATCGAAAAAGGGCCCCAAAGGTCGTTCAACCTCCGAAAAACATCTGGGTCCAGCTTCCAGAGGCTGGAATCCCTGAAGTTGCGGGATTGAAAATCCACCACCTGGTTCTCCCGTCCAGGGAGATCTCCGCTGTGACCGACACCTGACGATCCAGGCAGTATTGCCAAAAGCTGGCAGCCAGGTCGGAGAGGGCTTTGGACCTCGTGCCCCCTAAGTGGTTGATATAGCGAACCGTGGATATGTTGTCCATTTTCAAGAGGACAGATGATTGGATGGAATTCCTCATCCAACAGCGGACGGCGAAGGAGCCTGCTAGGAGTTCCAAGCAGTTGATATGTAATCTCCGTTCTTCTGAAGACCATAATCTTCCTGTAGAAAATTTGCCGCACCTGGCTCCCCAGCCTATTGTGCTGGCGTCGGACTCTATCACCAGATCTGGTGCGGATCCGAAAATTGCCCGACCGTTCCCGGCTTCAATGTGCTGTAGCCACCACTGAATTTCCTCCCGTGCCTCCTCAGAAAGAACCACCTTGTGGTGGTAAGGACACCCTCTGCGCAAATATACTACCTTGAGGCGTTGCAGGGCTCGATAGTGGAGGGGACCCGGAAAGATGGCCTGGATGGAGGCTGAAAGAAGGCCCACAATCCTGGCTAAATCCCTGAGCGATACCTGTTGCTCGGACAAGGATCGTCTCAGTTCGTGTCGAATCTTTGAGACCTTCCTGGCTGGTAGGCTGAGAGTGGAGGAAGTGGAGTCTACTACGAAGCCAAGAAACGTGAGCGACTGGGAGGGAGTTAGAACCGATTTCGTCTCGTTGACCACAAAGCCCAGGCTCTGGAGAAGATCCACCGCCATCCGAAGATGACGCAGAAGCTGAAGAGGACACGCATCCATAAGGAGCAGATCATCCAAATAAACTATCATCCTCACCCCCCGAGATCTCAAACACTCCACCACTGGCTTGAGGACCTTGGTGAAGCACCAAGGGGCCGATGACAGGCCGAAGGGGAGGGATGCACACTCGTATGTCTGCCGTCGCCAGACGAACTGGAGGAACCTTCAGTGGGGAGGGAAGACCGGAATCACGAGGTAGGCGTCTTTTAGGTCCAGACGCACCATCCAGTCTAGATAAGCATATAAAGCGCACAATAGTTAATTCTAGAAGCAATTTATACAGGCAATCAAAACAAGTAAAAAAGGCAAGAAATTCCCACAGAGTAGGAAAGGCACTTATCTCGGCTGCGCAGCAGTGAAGAATTTTTTTCCCAAGGTTTCATGGGAAATGTAGTTTGTTTGTGTTAATAAAAGTGAAGAGAGAAGGCATAATCCTCGCCTCCAGACCTGACATAGAATTGATAGACCTCCATCCCCACTTTGTCTTTACATTCTATGTAGCGGGACAACCAACTCATTACAGGGACAGTAGGCTGGTTTACATCCAATTCCAGCAATTGTCCTCAACTAATTCATTGGCCCTCTGTGTTTGAAACCCATAGGAGCTTAGCTGTACCACGCTTACTCATAAAATATTACATTGCTTGTAAATAGGAAAAGTCAAAGGCTTTGCAATATAACTTAATTCAAAGTAGGACAGGTTCAGGGCATCAACAGCAATAAGATGCACTTAATTCAAGCTCCATTTTTAGTTTCTCCACGAGTACTGGATTCTAGCAATAGAGAGCGTCTCATAAGTATGAGTTCTGTTACTTGGAATAAAACCCCAAGATTTCTGTCTTATTAATCACGGCTGCCGCTAAATTTGCTTTTCAGGCATCTAACAGCTATCCAAAAGACTGCAACCAGACATAGTTTTTAACATGCCAAAGGCAATAGCAGAATCTGAAAAGTCGGAAAGACTAATGCACCTGCACTGACCATTCCAGAAAGTTTGGAAAGCCCAAATGTTCAAACCTTTGAACTATTTCCATGGTAATTGAGGTCAGCCGAAATGAACTGTTCATAGAACATCTTGTCCACAAAAGAATGACCTTAGTATTGGCAACGTTAATAAAAATGGTACTTCGGAGGCAGCATCTAGAAACCTCTCGCAGTAACTGATTAATGCATAATTTGATTCGTGTGGGAAGGACGGCTTTGCCTACGTTTAACAGATGGGGGTGAGGCAAACTATAACTGTTTATATTGGTGTCTCTATTTTTTCCGATTTTCTTTCAGTTGGTATTCGAAGAGAGCCTAGGTTTTAGTGTTTGTGCCAAACCCGTGTGGCTTTTTTGTAACTTGCTGGTACTTAAAAATGTTCATCTATGCCTCACCTCGGATTTTGTTTGTTGGCTTTCAAGCGCAGTTAGAATTTGCAGACAGGATTCCTCTAAGTGGTCCTGGTCTCAAATATTTTTAACAGCCACCATAGCCTGCGTCCACTTCTCCAATTTTAGGTTCTCGCCACCTCTGGTCTTCTGCTTGAGAGATTAGTACAAACAGAAAAACGTGAAAAAATCCCCATACCTCCAACTACTTGTTCTGTGCACATGTCCTGCTCCTTACTCATACTGGGAACTCCCTGTCAATAGGCGGCCTCTTCAGGCTTAGTACTCCTCACATTAGGAACAGTATAAAAAGAGGTTCGTTCTATAGCGTTAATGAGATTCAAAGAAGGGGATTTCTTACAATGTAATCTAGGCAGGGTGGCCAACATCTCCCACTGACCATAAAAGTCTATTTTACAATTTATAAATGATGTTGCTGCATTATATAAAATACTACTTGACGTTAGCCTCTTGCTCATAATTGTATTCTATCCATGTCAATTCCAGTTCTGTGCTCCTGATTCAATGGATTTCCTCCCTATTCTTGTGTTCTTCTGCTCCCAGAGTAATGCTCTTATACCCTAGATTGTAATGGCTGAGCGCTACCCTTCTTTTCCTTAGGCTTTTTTTTAATAGCTTTTTACTTTCCCCTACTCCTTTTACCATTCTTACTGAAAGGAGCAGAGATGGCATCAGATTTTCAAGTTGTGGTGATTCAGTATTTTAGGAGTCACCTGCTTCTCAGCCTGTTTAACTTTTGACATAGCTTACTAACCAGCATCAGGGGCATAACATTAGGCCCAGCAGTCCATGCGGCGCTGAGAGCCCCCTGAGCCCCAGGGGCCCTTCGTTACAAAATAGTTCTCCTACTCATAGGCTTTGCATACTTGTCCAATGGCGGGACATTAACCTTCATGTGGAAATGAAAATACCCATCTTGATCACAGTTTCCTTTTCTTTAGAGGTTTCACTTTGTGTCTTTCGGCTTTATGTTTCTGCTTACTTTTCACATTCATGACCGATTCATTCTGGGCACCTCCGGCCTCCATGTCAGCAGCTTGTTGATCAGCAAGTTCCTCAGCTCTGGCAGTCATGAGTACGCTCTCCAGACTAAATGTTTCTCTCTCAGCGTTCGTTGTCTGAATGAATCTGAGAGACATCTGTCGATAACTCAGAGACGTATAGCTTTTTCATCATTGAATTAATTGAACTTCCAGTGTTTGATTAGCGTATCAAGTCTCTCAACAAATTTGTTGATTGTTTCACCAGCTTTCTGTTGTTCCTGACTGAAAATATATTTTTCGTAATCGACACTCGGCATCAGATTGAACTTGAGATTTAGCGCGCCTTTGATTTGACGTATGTGACTTTGTCAGTTAGCTGTAATTTCTTGATTACCTCTTTTACTCTTCCACCAGCAAGATTTTTGAGGTATTTGACAATCTTTTTGTTGTCGGTTTCTACCAGTGCATCGATAAAATCATCAAACATTTCTATCCAGACAGTTCATCTGTCACCAATACTCTGCTTTTTAGCAGTGTCGAATGGCGGTGGTAGTTTCAGGAAGGCGGTGGCGGTGTACATCGCACCCCTTGCTCCTGTTGTGGAAAGCATTTGCTGTTCAGAAAGTGCTTGATGTGCATTTGACTCTGTACATTCCACAGTTGCAGGTTCTGTACTTGAACTGGTGTCGTCTGACCCAGTCCCCGGACGTACTGCACCTGCTTCCTCCTTTGGGGTAAATACTGGTTTTGTTTCTTGTACCTGTTTTTCACTCTGCATTGTACCTGGTTTACACTGCCTTTAGCACTTTTCTGTATGGGGCTATATTCGCTGCTAGCACTTTTTTGCCCTTATCTGTCGCTGCTTCTAGCGCTTCTCTGTACCTGGTTGTTTCCGCCTTCAGCATTATCGTTCCATGCGATTTATAGCCCAGTATTGCATAGTGGCTCAGTACCTCTTTGACAGCCTTAGTAGCAGTTTTCTGGCCAACAATGAGTAAACTTCTCAGTGAGGCTTTCTTTAACGTCAAATGCTTCACAGTGGCTGGAGTGGCACTTTGCCTCCACATACGCCAAACGTCGGTCTTCACTTAGACTGAGGCACATACAGCACGCACAAGCAGTTTGCTGGACCACGGCAAACTCTCTGTGAGAGCTCTTTTGATCTTCGGGTTATGTATCCCCTGTCTCATCGCCAGTTGTAGCGTACTCCTCAGCTTGGGTTATGGTAAATTAATACAATAAATAAATACGCCACACATGGAGCTTAGTACTACACACCTTTATTCCTTGCGTGTAACTGTGAACTCAACATTCTATACCTGGACTCTATCCACTACACCTGAAAACTTAACATCATAGTTCTACGGAGCCCATCAGGAACCAAAAGGGTCCCGTCATCGCTAACTCACAAGACGCTCTACACAGGGGAGCCGCCTCAAGTCTTGTTACGGCACTGACCAGCATCGAAGACACAAGTATCTCCCAAGATCAGTTAAAACTGGAGATTTCCCCCAGATTGGCTTTTTGTGTTCCCTTTGCCTAGGCTTTTATCTCTGCTAGGCTAGTGGTTGCTACGATAGATTGGAGTCGACTTCTGTTTGGATAGCACACGTTTTTTTGCCAGTCGTGGCAGCCATTTGTCACGCAGAAAATGCTGCTACCCAAGTGGAGCCGTACGAACGGCCATCTTAAAGTCGGCTTATGTCTGGGATGTTTAATGTATGGCTTCTGTCCCATCATACTACGATAAGTAGCCAAATTCGATGACAGGTAAAAGTTACAGATGTTTCTGTTTTGCACGTGTACAACAGATTGTCCGTGCACCTGAAACTCTTCCTATCCCTTTTGTTGAGCGCGCACCCCTCATCTCATTATGTGGTACATAGGGTGTGTTCATCTTTCAGGTAGGTGACAGCCTAACGAGGCGGCCATATGGAAATGTTCCCCTTTCATTACAAGGACAGTAGTTACTAAGCATGGCAGCAGCTTTCGGTACTATTATTACGGTGCAATACGCTCAACGTGTTTAAAAGGTCCTATCCCTTGCAGTCAGTGGTAAAGTGAGAGGATATATCAGGGTATGTCTCTGGCTTGCGAGAACTGCTAAAATGATTGTGCCTAATTATAATAATGCGGAACGCCACAATAATAAAGACTAAGGGGCATATTATATTAGCAAGACTGGCGATAAAATCATCGCCATTTTAGCGGCAGGAAACTGCCGCTAAAACGGCGATAATTGGCTTGCTAATATGCGTTCGGGCTTCTATTGGAATTCTATAACGCATATTAGCAAGCCCATTATCGCCGTTTTAGCGGCAGTTTCCTGCCGCTAAAACGGCGATAATTTTAACGTGGGTCTTGCTAATATGCCCCCAGGTGAGATGCCCAATCCTGTGGCAAATGTAAGAAATAGAGCTAGCAGGGATAACCCCCTATGTTGACTTTGTATGAGGTCTATACCGTACTAAAAGTGCTGTACCACGTTGAGCGTTTGCTTTACTGCATTCATTTGAGTTTTCCATTGCAATTACGCTGCTCCTGTAATCCAGCGCGCTGAATATTTTCAGTGTTTTCCTTAGCATAAATTCAAGTTGCAATGACAGCGTGTTTCCTACTATCATGATAGGATGCCATTTATGCGTTACATGAAATAAGGAGTATGATAAAGCAGAGTTCATGCCATCTTATGAGCAGGTTTATTTAAATGTATTATATTTACAAATGTATTATGGGGCATATTAGCAAGGGCACTATCGCCGCTTTAGCGGCACTTTTGCCGCTAAAGCGGCGATATTTTTATCGCCCTATCAGCAAACTGTCTCTAACAGCAGTTAGCGACAGTTTTCGGGCATTAGCGCCCGTTTTTTACCGCTTTGCATGTCAGCGATATTTATCGCTAATGACATGCAAAGTGGGCGTTCCTCACTAAAAATACACGCAGACAGTCGCAAACACAACTTCACACTATTAGCAAGGCCCGCGAGCGTAATAAAAATGTGCGTTAACCCCGATTAGCGCTGGATTTTAACACCTGCTAGAAACCTGACTTAGCCATTATAGTCTATGGGAGGTGGATTCTACGGTTAAGTCCCCACCTGCCTATTAGCGAGTTTTTCCTTAGCGATGGGAATGTATCGCAAGGAGTTCTCGCGCTAATGCTGGGAATCGCCGCTATCGCTGGATTTGTTTCGCATTGGAGATAAAACGTTGCTAATAACGCGTTATCTCCGCAAACGAATCCAGCGATAAAAAAAACGGCGCTAACTGTGGTTTGCGTTAATTAACGCACGCTGTTGGTAATAGGCCCCCATATTTCCAAATCGAGTGTTTGGTGTTGGTTTCTAAGCCGAATGTATTTGTTTATTTGGATTAGTCTCATTGATTACATTTTGCTAGTCAGTATCCTTGATTTTTAAAGTGTCCATCATAGTAGTAAGGCAGCTATTCTTCTTGAAAGGGGAATGATATTTGAAAGCTTAAATCTTCTATGGCAACATCCTTGCTTTGTACCTACCTTACCGGACCACCAATGGTTAAACCAAGAAGTTTCACAGTGGAACAGTTAGTGAGAGATTTTATTTCCTGCCTCACTTCTCTATACTAGCTAACTTTGCTTTCATACACTTGTCCGCGAGAGTTCTGCGAGTTTTCATATTGGATTGGCGCATCATTCACCATAGCTGTACCATCTTTGCTGAACACTTTTATTAGTTCACCTTGGCTATTCTTTAAATGAGGTTCCTTGCATGCTAGCCACTCACATGGTTTTGCTCTATCTCTACGAAACTCCTCGATCTTCTTGTGTGTTTTTTTTTTTTAATACATCGTCCTGATACATGTGCAATCATCTCACAAACATCTTTGAAATATCGGCATGTAGCAAATGATCGATCTCTCGATCGTGAGATCGTCTCTCTTGTATTTACGACATTTACTCTCAACCTTAAAACTGCTCTGCATTCCCACGAAGCATTAGGATAGCACTTGCTTCACCCGCATTATTGCATTTTAAAAAACTTTTTTGGGATTATAAACTGTGATTGTTTTTAAATTGAATCAAAGTGAATTTGACTGAGCTAACCTGAATTTACTAGAAAACGGTTTGAATTTTAGACTGTGACTGTATTTCAAAATAAAGTAAATTGAATCTGATTGAGCCTACCTGAATTTTCGGCTGCGGGAGGGCGCGAAACCGCAGCTAAGCCTCAGCGCAAACCGGAAGCTACCGGAAGTAGCACTGGAGGAGGGGCAGCATTCTAGTTGTGCGAACACATAGGACTACAAATACGGGGCCGCGGCGCGGAACCCGTAAGGATTGCCTATTCTTTGCGCACTGATTACTCGACTACACCTTAAATCTGCTCTGCATTCCCACGAAGCATTAGGATAGCACTTGCTTCACCCGCATTATTGCATTTTAAAAAACTTTTTGGGGGATTATAAACTGTGAGGCTCCTGGTGGGAGTGCTACCGGGCGGTGACGTGGGGCCCTGATTTGGAGGGCGCAAAACCGCAGCTAAGCCTCAGCGCAAACCGGAAGCTACCGGAAGTAGGGCTGGAAGAGGAGCAGCATTCTAGTTGTGCGAACACAGGGGACTACAAAAACGGGGCCGCTGCGGCGCAGCGGACGCGCCACCGGCGCGCCAAAGGCAAGCCCATCTGCACCCGAACGGTACCAGAGGCCAGGACCCCTGCCCCTTTTATACAAAACCCCAACATTCGCCACCAATATCCCAGAGAGATGCTTCTGAAACTGGCCAAAGCACAGCAAGATAATATAGAACCCTGTGTGAAAACATCTCATGGGGACACGGAGGGACCTTTCTCATGCCTCCACTGTAAACGGGGCTGCAAAGTAATATCTGAACAGCATACTAGGAACCCTATCAGCTTGGATGGCCTTCAGTTGACCTGCATCTATTTTAACTGCAGATCAATGCCTAAACATTGCCTTGAGATCTGGGACATCTTAGCAAACATAAAACCTGACCTAGCATTTATTACAGAAACTTGGCTAGATGATAACAATTCCCCTGACATTGCTACTGCCCTTCCGGGCGGATATAAGCTACTAAAACAGGATAGGAAGGGAGGGGGTATAGCTGTCCTATATAAAGACAGCTTTATCTGCGTTCCTGAGTCAGTGACCCAATTGGGTGAACACGAGATCTTGGCTTTTTCGGTGTCCAATGGCGAGCAAAAACTACTCAGGGGGACAGTAATTTATAATCCCCCTGGATATAAGCCAGATTTTAGCACCAATTTGACGTCTCAACTATTCCCTACTTGCCTAAAACATAAACACGTCCTACCTATTGGCGACTTCAACGTTCACTTTGAAAATTCCATGGAACCGGTGGTTAAACACTTAGAAAGTGATATGCAGATACTGCACTTAAAACAATGGATCAAAGGGCCAATCCATATGGCCGGGCATACATTGGACCTTCTATTTTCTAACATAAAGGCTACTAACGTCTCCCAGGTCACACCTCTGTCCTGAGCTGACCACTCCCTAATCTCCTTTTCTCTCAACCTGCCAATCAAGTTAGCCAAGGTGGCCACGCCATCAACAATGGTAAAAAGACCATGGAATCTTATCACCCCTGATTTGTTTGCTTACCATTTTTCTCCATGTGACCCAAGCATTGCAATAACACTCTCTGCTCAGGCTGAGGCTGAACTGTTGCATAATGAAATCACCAATGCATTGGACCAGTGCGCCCCTAGACTAGTAAGCAAATTTAACAGGAAAACACAATCCGAGAAATGGTACTCATTAGATTTAAAACTACTAAAAGGAGATGTAAATCCCTGGAACATAAGTGGAGACTATCCAAAGAAAGCAATGATAGACAGCTCTACAAAGAGGATCTGGAAATCTACCATAATGCCCTCAAAAGTGCAAAACAAACTCTACTATGCAAAACGAATCAAAGATAATTGTAATTCTTCTAAAGAATTATACAAAATAGTGATTATATGTCCCATACTATGACTCCTTCTACTGACAATTGCGAGATAATTAACAACTTCTTCACCGATAAAGTCTCCAAAATATACTCCTCCTTCAATAGCCAATTCACTGTTAACAAACTGGACAGAGAGACATTAGCGCCACACCCCAAAGCACAAGCTTATTTAAGCATCCTGGTCCCTCTTTCAGAAGAGCAGGTCGCAAAAGCTATGACTGAGGTTAAAGCAGGATCGCCACTCGACCCCTGCCCTCACTTTATTTCGCAAGACTTTTACCAGTCCTGAGCCCGCATGTCACTCGTATTTTTAATAGATCCTTGGATTCGGCATCATTCCCAGATATATGGAAAGAAACCATTGTATTTCCATTATTTTAAAAAAGCAGGCCTGGAAATCTATAATCCTGCAAGCTACCGACCAATCTCTCAATTACCATACCTGTCTAAAGTATTGGAAAAACTGGTCAATAAACAACTAGTCAATTTCTTAGAAACTAATGAACTGCTAGATCCCTCTCAGACCGGTTTTAGAGCTGACAACATTACAGAAGCCACCCTACTTGCAGTATCAGATAACATCAGATCCTTGGTGGACCAAGGTAAAGCTGCTGCACTGATCCTCTTGGACCTAACGGCAGCTTTCAATACCATTTCTCATGACCACCTGCTACGTATTTTATAAGAAAAAGGAATATATTCAAATGCCCTTCAGTGGTTCACTTCTTTTCTATCCAATAGAACACAAAAAATCCAAATGGGCCCTTTTTCTTCCAGTTCAAGAACTATTAGATACAGAGTCCCACAGGGGGCTTCCTTGAGCCTCACTCTCTTTAACGCTTATGTCTCCTCCCTAGATCAGCAGGAAATAGGGCTTCAATATCTGCTCCTATGTGGATGATACACAGTTGCTAATTGACTTTGAAGAAAGGCATGAAAATACCAAATACAATCTAATTAACTGTCTCACAGAAACAGCAACCTGGATGACGGAACACAGCTTGAAATTAAATGCTGAAAAGTCTGAGATCCTGCTTTTTGGTGAAGCACACTTAGTCTAGGACAATACCTGGCGGCCCCGGGCACTGGGGGCTACCCCAGAACCCAAGCGCATTGCAAAAAACCTGGACATTCTCATCGATAATGCTCTAACAATGCAAGACCAAGTCTGAGCATTGTGCTGAAAAAGCTTCGCTTTGATGAAACTACTACGCAGACTATTTTCATGGATCCTCTTAAACTGCAGAAAGTCCATTACCCAGGCACTACTTTCTAGCAGACTTGACTACGGGAATGCGCTCTATGTGGGCATGCCTGACTATCTTTTTCCCCGGCTACAGGTGGTCCAGAATGCTGCTGCTAAATTGGTCTTCAATAAAAGCAAATGCAGCTCGGCATCTGAAAGTCTGAGGGAACTGCAATGGCTGCCCATATGCCAAAGGGCTAAGTTCAAGCTCCTGTGTTATGCTCATAGAGCGCAACATAAGAATGGCCCCCAAATCTTAAGAGATAACATTTAAGTTTATATGCCCACATGAAACCTGAGATCTCGCCATTAGGCCATGGCTAAGACCAAACGGATCAAGAAGGTTAGAGCTGGAGGGCATTCCTTTTCTAATCTGGCGGCCTTCCACTGGAATGAGCTACCCTTAGGCCTTTGCCTAACAGACGAATATTTGTCCTTTAGGAAGAAACTGAAAACATGGCTGTTCCCCAAAACATAGCCAAAGTTACTTACTATCTTTTTGACTGAGGTCTCAATCCCTAAATTGTCCGAATAATCACCATTTTCATATCAGAATAACGCTTTCCTAGTGCTGTGATGTCCCTTGGGATGAATGTTGCGCTCAATAAATATAAATACAAATACAATCATGAACACTGCAATATATTAATTTAACTTTAATTTCATGCACTTGATTACACAGAAATTTGAGCTTCACATCTTCTGAAAGTAATTTAAGCTATCTCCTTGCATAGGGCCATGTTTCATTTTCTCAAATGAGTCCTTCCTCCAGTTGTACTGTGCAAATAACTGGAATGATTAATCCAGAACCCTGGTATCTTCCCACTTGCAATAAATTATGCGTTTTGATAGTATCATCTTTGTTATCATTTATTATATATCCTGGATACATGGAGTGACCAATATCAAACTCTGGAGCCTATCTTAGACATAATAGGTTGTTCAACGTGTTAATTCCTGTTGTGGTACACAGTTTTGTTTTGCAAAGGCACCATTTGAAATTTACAATCCGTTACAGGCATGGGTTGGCAGGTGTGAATGATTCTCCATATATTTCTTTATTGTTTGATGGAGTTCTATTAGAGTTTCTGCCTTTGTGCTTACCGATTCTAATTTGTATGACAGCTTAGGAATCAAGTATTGACAGAGTAGGTCAACCTCTTGGGCGTATTTGAGTGGTAAATTGCTTAGCTTTAGCCCATTCTATGAGCACCTCATTTTATTTGTTGTTTTTTGTATGACCCATGTGGCAATCAAAGTTAAGTCAGAAATATCTTTCACTCTTGCCTGGCTGTTTATTTTAGATATTTTGTTTGTCAACTTGCCATCATTGACCAATAGTTTATCTTTGTGATGGCTTATAAAGAACCTATATGTCTTCTTGACATTTAGCTGCCTTGCTACATTTTTCAGTGATGTTCAGATGAGTACTCATACCATCCCATGTTTTGCTGAGTAATGCCATTTTGTTCTATGACTCCACAAGATGCAAATGTAAAGCCTTTCGTGTTTGAAGATCATACAATAGAACATCCATGGCAATACTGAACAAGTGTGAGGATAGTGGCTCACCTTGTTTAACTCAAGATTTCATTGTTATTTTTGGTGATGTTTCCAGTTTTTTGTTCCTTGAAGTATGCCACTGGGATCAATGTCTTCCTGATTTTCCGGTAGGACGAAAGGTGAACATGGTGATATGTTGTGATTCATGTCACCGTTTTTAAATGTGCTTTTAGAACGGGGTGTGGACTTCACAAAATAAGTGAGGAGGTAAATGATTTGTGGATAGACAGCCCCTCCATTCACCACCTAAACAGGGTTTACTTTTAATTGAGGAACCACCCCATTTGGAGTATTTTTCATTAGCTCTGCTATTTCTCTCTATCTTAGCCATGACCATGATTGCATCCTTGTGTAGCCTGTCTCTACCACACTCTTCTTTTACAAGACTTGTTGTATAGAGATAGTTACCAGCGGGACCACTTGAAGGTAAAGGACACTGTGACCAAGAAGCCAATTGTTGGACATGTACTTTTAGGTTTTCCATGTCCTGGTAGTAAAAAACTCTTAAATTAGTTTTTCACTACTGCACGGCCTGTCTCTCCCATAGGATAACATTGGAGTTACCTTATTACATTTAATAAGCTGTCATTTCCAAATGAGAACAGGTCACCAGTTCATGTTTGGTGTCTTTGGAATTGTAATGAAAAATCCTAACTTACGGTGAAGTTAGATTTTAAATCACAATTTTGAAAATGCAGTCTTACCACAGTATTGATTAGGGCTGGTACTTGGGTCTGGCAATCGTTACAGCACACAATTAAAAGTTATATAGCAGAGAGCGTGTTATGTTACAAGAGAGATAAACACCAAACATTAACAGGATTCACCAGTAGTAGGGAGAGTGGAAGAGAGGAAGAAAGAGGGAAACAATTGGTGTGAGAGCAGAATAAAGGCATAAAAGAAGGAAGGAGAGGATGAGAGGAGAGATGGTTACAAAAGAGGGATTAAGAGAGAGACAAAGAGAAGTAAAAGGGTACAGGAAGAGAGTCAATTGGAAAAGGAAGCAGAGAGAGGGAGAGTGATAATGAGGGACGAGAGGCAAAGGTAGGAGGGAAGGAGAGGAGAGGAGAGACGTATGGACAGGGATGAGATTGGAGGAGAGACAGAAAGACAAAAGAGCAGAGGGAGAGAGAAAGGGAGAGAAAGAGAGAAGGAAAAAAGGGAATGAAAAGAAGTTTGATTGTGGAGACAGAGCGAGATGAGAAAGGATATAGGGTGCAAAGGAAACAAAAGGAGGGATGAAGGGTGAAGGAGGAAGAGACAACAGGAAAGAGGAGAGGAATGATTGCAAAGCAGGGAGCAAAAGAGATAGAAAAGAAGAGAAAGATGATGGAGGGACAGAGAAAGTTCATAGAAGGACCAGACATGAGGTGAAAAATGGAAGAGAGTAAGAAAGAGGAGGAGGAGGGCAAGATATTGTGACAGAAAGAGAGTGAAGGGAGCAGAGTGTGGGCAGAGAGTGAGAAGAGGAGGGAGGGAAGCAAAAGTGGAGAGAAGAGTAATAGCAAATGGCAGGAGAGGGAGAAGTGAATGGCGGAATGAAGCATGGAAAGAGGCGGAAAGAATTCTTAGGAATTTAGCTAAAGGATGGAAAACGGTTTGGCTGAAAGTTGGAGCGAGGAGGATTGAGATTTGAGAGAGGGTGCTAGTCTAACAAAAGAAGGGCAGATAGTGCCTCACATTCACCACCTTAGTTCCCACAGGGGAACTAATGGGCCTTCATTGTGAGGTATCTTGTAATGGAGAGTCACAGGTTCCTGGAGAAAGGTTTATGGAACCAATCTTTTATTCGTTTTAAACGACAATCCTGTCGCATTAGAATTACACAGCTATATGCCTACAACCATAGAGGCTGGCAGCAAAGTCGCAGACACAATGCATAAACACAGCTGTTTGCCTACAACCCATGGGCCGGCAGCGTAGTAGATTGTATGTACCAACTTGCAACAGGAACAAAGAAATATACAAATGCCTACAAGTAAAAGGAAAAATCCCCCTCCCTCCCAAAAACAAAAAGAAAAAAGGGGTATCTGCACCGGCGATGCTTAATGCGGGAGCCATTCTCTACTCTGTTAAACCGTATCTCACGATTCGGCCCTTCCCCTGTGGGATGTTACTGCGTCATCCTCTGCAGGAAGCAAATGTGGTATTTGGAGAAACTTGGGGCATGTTACCTCTCGGAATTCTTTGGACAATATGCGTATGAAAGGGGCCCATAGCTCTGCATATTTCTCTCCTTTGTGCACCTGAATCAATGAAAGGCTTTCCATGGCCAGGGTTAACCAAAGTCGATGTAGCCATGCCGTATGGTTAGGGACATGTGCGGTGCCCCACTGTGCCAAAAGTGTCTGTCGGGCTGCCAGTAACGCTAGCGCTATCTGCCTACCCCGCAGTGAACGCAGGGGAAATGTCAGTGCGTTTGAGAGACCCAGTAAGGTATACGCCGGAAATCGTGGGATCTCCGTGTCAAAGGCATTGTCTATGTCATTCAACACCTCTTCCCTGAAGCATTCTAGATGCGGGCAATGCCAAAGCAGATGTGCGAGAGAGCCAGTGAGACCGCATCCCCGCCAGCACTCCTCTGTGTGATTTTTGTCCCAGCTATGAATACGTGCCAGTGTGTGAGATACCAGTATGACGTGACTTTGAAAGCTGATTCAGTGCCAGCAGTACTGTGCGCTGTGTGGTGTGTCCTATAATGGATATTCTCCCACTCTTTGTCCATCAAGGCTCTAGACAATTCTTCCTCCCACCGGAGTTGTCCTTTCGTCCGCCCCCCTCCCTGCCCTGTGGCTAACATGGTGTACAGGTCTGAGATAAGGTGCTTATCGTTCGTTTTGCAAACCAACCATTTCTCGAACGGGGTAAGCCTTCGGGAAGCTTGCTCTATATATGATGAGGAGGTAACCCAGTTGGAGATAGTGGAATTCATCGGTTTTAGGCAAATCGTAGTCCCGTCGTAACTGCTCGTATGGAATGATACCCTGGGTATCAAACAGCGAATCAATCCTTTTACACCCCGCTTCTCTCCATCTCTGGAAGACCTCGGATTTACAGCCCGGCAGGAAGTCCGGGTTGTCAACAATGGGGGACATTGGGGATGGATGAGTCGTCAGCCCCCTTCTGAGCGCTACTGTGTCCCATACCTTCATCGTGGCTGTGATAACCAGTGACGAGTAGAGACCCCAAGCCCTTGATTTGCGCGGCAGCCAGGCCTCTCTCCAAATGTTAATCCCGGCAACCGCCTGGTCCATGAAGGTCCAGTGCTTTTCAAAGAGTGGTCTATTCCATTCCACAATATATCTAAGGTGAGAGGCCTGTAGGTATCTCTGTATTACAGGGAGAGCTGCACCCCACTCCTGCTTGGGCTTTGACATCTGAGAAAAAAGCAGGCGCGTCTTTTTCACTCCACACACAAATTTATTAATGACTAATTGGAGGGAGCGCAGCACCTTCGGGGGAGGAACCAACGGCAGTAGCTGGAAAATATATAGGATTCGTGGCAATACCGTCATTTTAACTGCTGCATTGCGCCCGAACCAGGCCAATTTTAGCCTCTCCCACTCAGCCAGGGCTTTCGTCATCTGCTCTAGCAGCGCGGAATAGTTTAGCTCCAGTGTCTTTGAAATCATCGGGGCTAAGAGAATACCCAGATATGTTATCGGCTGTGAAGCCCATTGTAGGGGGAATCTCTCCCGTAGCGACTCCTCCTGTTCTGGCGAGGTAGTGAGGTTGAGCACCTGAGATTTGCTCAGGTTAACTTTAAAACCTGAAAGGGTCCCGAAACTTTCTAGCTCTTCCAAGAGAGCTGGAAGGGGGGTGAGTGGTTCTGCTAACGACAAAATCACATTGTCTTTCTAAAAGCTTATTTTATGAACGTCTCCACCAAAGCGCAGCCCTTTTATTTGGGGGTGATCCCTGATCCTCTGGGCCAAGGGCTCCATATATAGGGCGAAGAGGAGGGGTGAAAGCGGACACCCCTGCCTCGTGCTATTTGGAAGGATGAGGAGGACGTCCCATTAACTCTAACAAAAGCTCGGGGTGTCTGGTATATACATCGGATCCACGTCATGAATCGCTCCCCAAACCCAAAGCGACGTAAAGTATCAAACAGGTAACGCCACCGTACCCTGTCAAACGCCTTTTCTGCGTCTATTGACAGGAATAGGGCTTCCCTCCCAGAGCGGCGCACGCTGTCCATAAGATGGAGGAGACGCTTCGTATTGTCTCCACCTTGCCTAGTGGGGATAAACCCTGCCTGGTCTGGGTCTATCAGCCCCGCCATCATCGGACCCAAACGGGCAGCCAGCACCCCGTAAAGAGTTTCACGTCCAGGTTAAGCAGGGAGATTGGGCGGTACGACCCACAGAGACTGGGTTCCTTGTGAGGCTTAAGGATCACTGAGATCGCTGCTTCCGCCATGGAGTCAGAAATCGTGCCACTATCCAGAAAGGAGTTAAACAGCCTCGTTAGGAGAGGGGCCAGTTCCACACAGAAGGTCTTGTAGAATAAGGCGGGGTACCCATCAGGGCCTGGGGCCTTGTTCAGCTTCAGCCGAGCAATGTCTGATATGACTTCTTCCGGTTGGATGGGCTCATCTAGTTGACTCGCCTGACCCTTGGGAAGGGGAGTGAGAGTGCACATTTTGAGGTATTCACTCACGGCCGGCTGCCCGGTGTCTTCTTCGGTGTATAATGATTGTTACAATCGTTTAAATGTGTCTGCTATCTGACTATCTGCGAAGACCTCCTCCCCCGACGACGTCTTGATCATGGGTATCGCCTCTGCTAGTGTCCGAGTCCTCAACCGATGAGCCTGCATCCTCCCACATTTGTCGCTGCTTAAGTAAAACTTATGTCGTAAACGCAGTAGCGCATACTCCGCCCTGTCCAAGTCAAGACGCTTTAGCAGGAGTCTTTTCCTTTCCAACTCCCGCAACTCTCTCGGCGCTCCTGTGTGTTTATGGACCACTTCCACCACCTCACCTCTTGTGTGATGCTCTGTCTTGTTTCCCTGCGCTTCCTATTCTCTGCAGAGGATATAGCCATGAACTCCCCCCGTACCACCATTTTCAGGGCCTCCCAAATTGCAGCTAACGGAGTATCTGCTCTATCATGTTTTATATAATCCACAATTTTCCCCCTGATCTCTTCCACTGTGTGCTGTGATTGTAACAGTCCCTCACGCAAGCGCCATCGTGTCAGAGTGGGAGTGGCTCCTTTCGAGTGTAGAGTGACTGTAATTAAGGCATGATCTGATAACGAGCGAGGCTCTATTGAGGAATCCCGTATGCTAGTCAAGAGCGTTGCCGACGCTAGGAATTGGTCTAGGCGTGCGTAGAACTTATGGGCAGCTGAATAATATGTGTAATCTCGTCCGTCTGGGTGATGAAGGCGCCAAATGTCGTGCAGCCCGCATTCTGCCAGCCATCCCTTACCCTCAGAGGAAAGCGCACCCGTCTGAGCCTGTCACTGGCAAGATCGATCCCAGTCATTATCCATCACCAAGTTAAAATCGCCTCCTATCAAAATCGATGCGTCAGCTGATGCTAGCCCGTCCGTGAGAGTCTTAATGAGAAAAGGTTCTTGGTTCATGTTAGGTGAGTAGATGTTGAGAAGAGTGAGGAGTGTGGAGCCCCATTGCACCCGTAGAGCAAGAACCCTCCCCCGTACTTCATAAAGGGTTGAGAGGACTTTGCCTTCAAATTTCGCACTAAACAGTATAGCTACCCCACAGGTTTTGGAGGTACTGGCAGACCAATATTGGCGCGGAAATCTGCGTGTACGCATGCGTGACAGTGTCTCTGGAAAGTAAGTGGGTTTCTTGGAGCATGCAAATGTCCCCGTCTGCATTTTCTAACAACAAGAGGATAGCCGAGCGTTTTACAGGATGGTTAAGCCCCCGCACATTAAGAGAGACGACCTTAAGATCTCTACCCATCACAGGCACCTACTGGGGAAGAAGGCCAGGAGTCACGATCAGCTTGGGGGGGCCAGTGTGGGACAGATCTAAGAATACTGATCCGCCTTTTCTTGAGGCGGGGGACCTTAGCACTAGTGCAGTATACCCAAAGAAAAATAAACCCCAGAACAATAAACAGTGAGCCCTCGCCCATCGAACATGATGGCGTAAAACAATAGTCCATGATGACCAAAGTTTGTCAGTAAAACAACAAATAAGGGGGTAGTGTCCTAAGCGAGTTCACAAGGAGAGGAGAGCCCGGTCTCCGGCTCCGCCTCTGGGATGTGCTCTGTGACGCTTACCGGCAATGTCGTCAGCAGGGAGCTGGTTGATCAGGGCCATTAGAAAGGGAGGAGATGACCACTTCTCGCTCTTTGAGAGTAGTGGCTGTGTCTGGCTTATGTGGTGACAAGGGTTTTCCCACCCTGTCCCACTGGAGATGTGCTCGGCTCGTCTCCATAGTAGCGTTGCGTTGTGCCTCTGGGGATTGTGACCTTGCCATTCCCAACCTCTGGCTTCCTGAAGAGAGCAAATCTGCCGCAGCTTGCCCTCGTGCCGGAAGATAATTCGAAAAGGATGGCCCCACGAGTAGGCAATACCCAGTTCTTTCAAGTGCGCTGTGACCGGCCTAAAGTCTCTGCGTTTACTTAATGTGATAGCTGATAGGTCTTGGTAAAGCGTTGGGGAGGTGCCACAGAACTGCAGCGGGTGTGCCGCCCTAGCTTTCTTTATAATCAGCTCCTTCTGTTGAAAATTTTGGATGCATATGAGAATGTCTGGTGGAGGCGCCTTCCCGCCCCTTGGTAGGTCTACTCTATGTGCTCGATCAATCTGGATTTTGGTCGTGTGTTCGTCTCCCAACACCTGTCTGCAGAGGGCCGACAAACTCCTTGATGTCCTCCCCTTCCGCCCTGGATGGCACTCCTCGGATGCGTACATTGTTGCGGCGGGAGCGGTTTTCTAGATCTTCCGCTTAACCTTGCAGCTCGATATGTTGCTCTTTAAGGTGGAGAAGCTCTTACTGCATCATCTCGATTTCCTCACCCCGTCCCATTTCGTGCTCTTCAAGGGTCGCCACTCGTTCCCCGATGTCTTCCACATCGCGTTTTACTTCTCTAAAGTCAGCTGCTATTTGCTCTTTGAGCTCTTGGAGATCAGCTCTCAGTGATGTGAACAGTTCTGTCATGAAGGCTTTCGTGGCCGGAGCATCCGCTCCTTCTTGAGACCCGGATGACCCCTCCGTCTCTAGGCCAATATTGTCCGATGCCCCTTGAGTGGCCTGCTTCAAGAGCATTTGTTTAACAGAGCGCTCCTTCTTCAGACGTGCACTGGCCATTCTCTGTGCTCGGCGCGGTCGATGAGGGTGCCACGCTCTGCAGCGTCGTCAAGAATCAAGCGCCGGCCTGTCCACATGAACCAGTGACTAGGGCCAGTCTCTCACTATCTGTCGCAATTACAAGCCCCAGATCTCGGTATTCGTGCGCCAGGGACTTCAGGTCAGCGCTCCACCCTCGCGGCCAACACGCTGCACTCCTGCGCCACCAGTATTGTGCTGTGGAAGGCGTCGGTTTCTGTGCATTTCAGGGGGTCAATGCGTCGGTTTCTGCGCATTTCAGGGGGTCAAGCGGCCTTGCGATAACCACTCCTCGCTCCTTTTGCATACGAAGTGCTTTGGCCACAGACGTTCAAGCTTTCGGCGCCAGCTAGGTGGCGGATCCCTCTATGCTTGCTCTAAGGCCACATGTCAGTCCTAAGTTGCTGGCAGGACTCTCAGGGGGGCTGCCCATTCCCTCTGCCTGCCATGACCCAGCAGTACCGTCTCCGTCCCAGCTAGGGTGCCACTGCCAGCGACGTCATGCACTGCTCCCAGGGGTCTCCAGGGCCTCCCCAACTGGGTTTGCGCTTCGCTCTTACCCGCTGGTGTCAACGGCCCTTTCGCCAAGCGTCTCTTCAGGCAGAGTGCGTTAATGCCCCAAGTGCCGGAACGCCAGAAGGTGCAATTCAATCTCTCCCATCGTGGCCTTGTGGCTCCAAGAGGCAGGTTTCAGGCCTTCTCTCTGACTCCCCCGGGCCTTTTGCTGCCAGGTGCCAGGGATCCTGTAAAGCACGTATCGCGCTCCATAGCCGCTCACTCTCTGCGGCAGGCTCACTTGTTCTGCAGCGTCCTCTCACCTGGCTGACTGGTGGACAGTTCAGGGTCCCTCAGCCTCCGTGCACCGCTGCAATCCTCCGCTTGGACCCTTGTGTTTCAATGGGCACAGCCGGGACTCGATTTCAGCCGCTTTCAGGGCTCCAGCAGGCGCTGCGGGCACCGCTTATCTCTACTCCTAGGCCGCAGGCCACCACTCCGTCTCTCCACTGCGGGCCGCAGCAACGTATGGCTCCGGAGCCCAAGGCGGCGTGCCTTGCGCTCTCCCGTCAACCCCTGGCTTCGTAGCGCTCACGGGCAGGCAGCCAGACTTAGGAGAGGGCCAGCTAGGTGATCAGGCTGCAGTCGCCTCAGCGTGCGTGGCAATCCTCTCTTGGGCGGCAGGGACCAGCGTCCCATCCGTCACCCCTCTGTCGCTGCGCCGCACACGAGGCAGTCCCGTCTCCGCTGTGCCGCCCCCTCCCGCTCAATCCCGGCCAGCGGAGCAGGGTGCTCTAAGTTCCGCAATCCGCTGAGGGCGGCTGATGAGGGGGCAGCTCCTGGAACCGATCGACAGCAGAGCCCCCACTGTGACGACGGGGGTCACTCACTGCGTGGCTTGGGTCTGTCGTCCTCTCTTTTCACTACGTTGATCGCCCCCATTCCAGGGTTCAGCTGCATGGCGATAGTTACCTCCACAGACTCCAGGCGTGCTCCGGAGTTCAAATCTTGTGCCCCCTGCCAAGGATGCAGTCGCAGAGCAGGCGATTCCAATGCGATAGTTTGGCGGAGCCGGAGGAGCAGCAAAGCACGTCCTACATGGCTGCCATCTTGGACACGCCCTCCCTGGAGAAAGATTTAAATGCGAAGGAGCATCCATTGGTTGAATATATTCCACCACCTGGATAGTATGGTGGAGGAAATACCCCCTTTCTACTCTGAGTGTCAGGCTATTAGTGTAGTTTATTCACTGACTGTCCTCTAAGCCAGGCATCATGGTGGTAAGCTCTACTGTTCTAGTGCACCAGTGCTCTTTCCTAGAGCCCAACTCTTGACGCACTGAGCTGCAACAGGAAAGTCTCCTAGTATCACCTTAAACATATTTTATGGTGCATAAAACTAGGCCCAATACACCAATAGAATCATCACCTGTGCTCACCTGGTCTAGGCTGTTGAAGCCCTTTAAAGCCCTTTTTCGACAACTACATTTCGGAAAAGGATGTAATTCCTTAAAATAATCTATTTACACAGATACATCTGCCTTTTCGGTTCAGAGTAAAGTGTAATTGCAAGTGTCACACACAAGGCCGTCCATCACTGAGCCCCACCCTCTTCAACATCTACATGGCCCCCCTCGCAAATATCGTCCGACAACACGGCCTCAACATCGTATCCTACGCCGACGACACCCAGCTCATCCTCTCCCTCACCAAAGACCCCACCACTGCCTAACTCAACTTCCAGAAAGGAATGTAAGACGTCGCAGTCTGGATGACCAACAGCTGCCTGAAGCTCAACGCCGAGAAGACAGAAGTTCTCGTCCTCGGTACCACCCCTTCTGCATGGGACAGCACCTGGTGGCCGACCGCCCTTGGAAGCCCACCTTCCCCCCTCAGACCACGCCAAGAACTGCGGCATCGTACTCGACTCATCACTCACCATGAACCGACAGGTCAACGCTGTCACCTCCAGCTGCTTCAACATCCTCCGCAAGACCTTCAAGTGGATCCCCCCTGAGTCAAGGAAGACAGTCACCCACGCACTCATCACCAGCAGACTGGACTATGGAAATGCACTCTACGCCGGCATCAACAAGTCCCTACTCCGCAAACTCCAAGCAATACAAAACACCGCCGCCAGACTCGTCCTCGGCATCCCCCGACACGAACACATCAGCCAACACCTACGAAGTCTCCACTGGCTCCCCGTGGAGAAAAGAGTCACTTTCAAAATCCTCACTCATGCCTACAAATGCCTACACAACAACGGACCCAAATACCTCAACGACAGAATCAACTTCCACGTACCCAAAAGAAACCTCCGATCTTCCAAACTCGCACTGGCCGAAACCCCGCGCATCCACAGAGCCAGAGCAGGCGAAAGATCCTTCTCTCACATTGCAGCCAAGACCTGGAACGAGCTACCGGCAGACATCAGACGATCCCCCTCCCTGAACACCTTCAGGAAGACCCTCAAGACCTGGCTCTTCGGCTAAACAGATCTGCGGACCCCCCCCTCCTCAGCGCCTTGAGACCCTCACGGGTGAGTAGCGCGCTTACAATTCCCTGATTGATTGATTGATTGATTGATTGAAACGTCACACATAACATTCTGCAAACATGGAAATGTCACTCATAAGCAAATTGATAACTCGGCAGCTATGCCTTTCTGCATCATTTGGGAGGCTTTAGAAGCTGACTCAGTTGCCCTATGAAGTTAGACAACGGAGCACTATCTGTAAATTGTGCTTTTCATATTTACAAATGCAGAGGAGTAGTGTTGCTGCTTTCTCAGTGCCCCGAAGGTCTTATCTTGTGTGTAGTACTTTTCACATCCTTTCCGTGATGCATGTCAAAGTGCAAATGGAGCTAGGTTGGGTTGTAGCTGGCCCACATGCCATACAGACGTCAAACCTATTAACTTTGCCAATGATTGTTTTGATGTTTTCAATGTTTCTAAGACAGATCATGGCAGATAATAATTGGAACAATATTTTCATTGCTTTTTTACTTTTACCATCGCTGTTAGGACGAAGCGATGCACGTTGTGTGACACAAGGTCAGGGCCACCTGTAAAGTATGGAAGGCAATGTTTTCATTGCTTTCTTTACTTTTAACATGGTAGTGAGGCATTGGCTAAGCCGATCACTGCTTGAAAAACATTAAAAAGCAAGTTTGATTGCCTATTCTTGTCTTTCCTGACAGAAAACAGTTGACAGTTTTCAAATAGATGGCAGTTGGCCCTGCTTCATGTCCTTAAGGCATTCCCCAAAAATGGAAGACAAGGGCATGATCCAGAAAAATAATCATACATGTAGATCCGTACTCTTACGCACAGGTGTAGATATGGTATACATGGGACCCTGTATATCAACACCAGAATATCCACAGGACACCATATCGAGGACAGACTATAGAAAATATAATATCAACAGGTACGTAAGTCTAGATTTTCTATATCTCACTCTGTATATATGTACCTATGTGTTATTTCTATTGCCAAGGGATATAGATGTAGAGTTAGTATTAGTAAATCTATCCTTCCCTATATCCTTTTGATATTTGTTCCTCGATATATTAGTGTATCATGATATTCTGGGCGTTATTATTCAGTAGCACAGCTGTAGGTATAGAGGTTTTGGGAATTCACATACATTCTCAATAGTATGCTGGGAAAGCTATGCCAGTCACAGATTTCCAAGCCTAATACTCAAAATGTCATGTGACATTTGCTGTTTCCACAATGTGGAGTTGTACAAACTGTATAAATCCGCATGGGGAAAGGCATCCCGCTGTGTAAATGCGCACCTTTTTCTTTTTTTTTCTGCAAGGGGGAAAAAAGTTTCCTATCGAGCAACCTCTTCAAGTACATCCACATGAAATTTGAGTGTGCCTCAGTAGATAGATAGATAGATAGATAGATAGATAGATAGATAGATAGATATCTTTATTCGATTTCATAATCAAAACCATAAAAGCACACCAATTTACACTACATTTTGTCTATACATTCCAAACAGGTAGTGGGAGGGGAAGTAGAAGAAGCAAATTCCACATCCAATGCTCCTAAGGAAATATACTATTAGATGCGAAGGGGCATATTTACGTTCCCTGGCGCATCCCTGCATATCAACAGGGATGCGCCAGGGAAAATGCGTCACGCAAGTTTACCCTTGCGCCACGTCCGATGCGCCGCATTTACAATGCGGCGCATCGTGGCGCAAGGATAAGCAGATGCGTGACGCATCTGCCGGCGGAAGGTTGGCGCAGTGCTGAAGTTGTGTCGCAAGCGCGACGCAACTCCAGCACTGTTCCAACCTTCCCTATCCCTAACATGGTGCGTCAATCCTTACGCCTGCTTGAAGCAGGCGTAAGGATTTGACGCACCAGCGTCGGAAAAGTGACTGCGTGAAATCTTGTAGATTTCACTACGTCACTTTTCCGAGGCGTCCCTGCGCCGGTACGCCCACATGAAACCTGATGCAGGTTTCATGTGGCGCAGGGGTTTACTACGTGACGCATCTCCCTAGATGCGTCACGTTGTAAATATAGCGCAACGCGGCGCATGGTTTGTGTCGCTGCTGCGTCACATGCGTGACGCAACGGCGGCGCAAAAGTGGCGCAAGGGGCTTGTAAATATGCCCCGTGGTGTCTAACACCTTTTCCTTGTCCATCAGTCATGACAACATACCCCTCTGGCTAATTCATTTTTGTAGGTAACTATAGATCTTGCTATAGTGTTCTGTTCGCTAATGTGTTAACGCTATTATTTGATAAGGTGCTTAGTGCTTATACATTTAAAACATCTATGAGCAAGTCATAATAAAATTGGGATATCGACATACAATCAAAATTAATCTTACCGTCACAAGTACATAAAAATATCAAGTTGACCATAAGAAATAGCAGCATAATTGGTTAGGACATCAAATACTAAAATCATATTGTGAACTTTGGTGCGCAAATGAGTAAAAAAAGAGAATAGAGAAAATATTCGCAATATTTTTTTATTTTTTTTTAATTTATGTTTATTAAGGTTTTGATAGACATGGTAAGGTACATGGAAACACAAATCAAAGAGCAATAACCCACAGAAACAAACCCACTACCCCCCCCGGCATATCAGATGACATTACGTTGTTCATTTGGTGAATCCTGAGCATTACAGACACATATGAGTGATACGTCATTAACAAGAGCAAAGAGTGGAAGTCCATTTACAGGCAGCCAATGCCCGAGCAAAAAAGCAGCATATAAAGTTACAAAGTATTACAGGTGAGGATGGCTCAGTAAATATACAGTAAGCGGGGCCCAGAAATCTTTAGGCCTCGAGGCCTCGGGTAACTCCTCCGCATACGTCTCCAGTTGATCTCTACAATAAAGTAATTCACGGATCCATTTTTTTTACAGTGGGAGTAGTTTTCGCCCCCCAATTCTGCGCTGCAGCCCTTTTAGCCAACAGGGTTGAGATTGCTACAATGCGCCGGTTGCAGGGCTTTAGACTCTTCACACTACCTAGGAGGCAAACTTCCGGAGCACAACGCACATGTTCAAGCACAATATCAGTAAGCACGCTCACCACCCTGGACCAGAATTCAAATATACCTGCACACATCCATGCCAGATGCAGAAAATCGGCATCTGCCTGCCCACACCTCATGCAGCTAGCGGTTTCACGCAAACCATACCTGCAAACTTGCAGTGGGGTATAGTATAACTGGTGCAAATACTTAAAGTGTATTATGCGAAGATTACAATTGGCCGTAAGGCGACCAGTTAGCTCACAGCAGAACTTCCATTGTTCAGGCATCAGTGAGGACCCCAGCGCTGCATTCCATCTAAGATAAGAGGGGTGTTCCCCTGGCTCCCGCTCCCGCAGTGATGCATTATATAGCCTGGTGATCAGACCCTTCCTCTCTGCTCCTGCCAGCATCGCCTGCAGTGCCAGCAAAGTGTTAGGTTCCATCGGGTAATTCGGGTAGATAGCTCTAACTGCTTGCCGTACTCTGACATATATAAACCCCAACATAAAACCACGGTTCAGACCACCCCGTACATCCCGTAACGACCAAAACTGACCCTGTTTATACAGGTCCCCCATCTGAGTGATTCCAACAGCCGCCTGCTCCCGCAATGCGGACTTCTCCCGCGCCGCCGAAATGTCAGGGTGCGCAGCCAGTGGCAGTGACGGGGCGTATAGATAGGAAAGCTGAGACCTTTTGGCTAAAGTCCTTCAGGCCCATGCAGTGCATAGTACAGGGTTGATTTCAGTCCTGGGACCATCCACCCCCCCTGAAAGGGTTGCCGCCTGCAGCGGCAGAGGGAGAACAGCATCGGACTCAATCGCAGTGTGGGGCAGAAACCGCTGTGGAAAGTGCCAATAGTGCGCAAACTGCGCTTGCGCGCACAGGTAGTATAACCGCAAGTCAGGAGCTTCAAATCCTCCTCGATCAAATGGTTGCACCAAACTATCCCAACTGCATCTGGGCTTCTTACCACCCCATACGAATGTGAGCAATGTCGACTGAAGTGTCGTGAACAGCGCAATGTTCAGCTTAATAGGGATATTTACAAAGAGATAAAGAGGCTTGGGCAAGATAGCCATTTTTATTACAGCGAGTCGATCAGCGAGCGAAAGAGGCAAGCTAGCCCACCGCTCCGCCTGCTCAGTGATCCGTGTGATAGCTCGGCCATAGTTTTCAGAGATAACCCAGTCCGGGTCCCTGTGCATCCATATCCCCAAATACTTCACCGGATCCTGAGTCCACGTCAGCGGGAAGTCTAGCTCCACCTCCTGTGTACCAGTCGTTAGCGGGAACACCATCGACTTTGCACAATTAATCCCTAGGCCAGAATATCTCTCAATTTTGACATACTCCCAGACCAGTTCCGGTAAAAAGGTGGCAGGCTCACGGACATAAAGCAGCATATTGTTGGCGTACAGTGAGACCACAAGTGGTCGTTGCCGAAAACGCAATGCAGCCGCTGCATGCCGCTGGCGCAGTTTACAGGCCAAAGGCTCCAGCGCCAACGCGAAAAGCATCGGCGACAAGGGGCACCCCTGACGCGTGCCCCTTTCTATGGGAAAAGCCGTTGATACCCACCCATTGACGCGCACCCGAGCCAAAGGCTCTGTGTACAGTACCATAATCCACTGAAGGAAGAACTGAGGAAGGCCCATCCTGGTGAGGACAGTGAACATATAGTCCCACTGAAGGGAATCGAAGGCCTTTGCTGTTTCAAGTAGCACCGCCACGGCCTGGAAGTCCGGGTCAAAGTAATGCAGAGTAGAGTACACCGTACGCAAATTGTGTGTGGTAGATCTGGCAGTCACAAAGCCCGACTGGTCTGGAAGGACCAGGAGGGGAATAAGCGGCAGAAGCCTTTGGGATATCATCTTTGCCAAAATTTTGGCGTCTATATTAATAATTGAAAGAGGCCTATAGGAATCACACAGATTAGCAGCCTTGTCGGGCTTCAAGAGTGTCACCAAAAGGGCTTCTTTGAGGGTCGGTGGGAGTCTCCCCTCCTCGTACGCCTCCGCATATACCTCCAGAAGCCTAGGGGCCAGGTCGTCTACAAAAGCCTTATAAAACTCGCTGGGGAGCCCATCCAGCCCCGCAGCCTTGCATGTAGGAAGTGACATTATGGCTAACTTAACATCCTAAATATCAAATGGTTGTGTAATATATTCCCGTTGCTCCCAGGAAAGCCACCCCAGTGTGACATCACCAAGATAAGAATGTATATCCGCTGTCGACACTGTAGCCCTAGTTGCATAGAGTTTGGTATAGAAGTTGAGGACAATCTCACTAATCTCGGGAGTAGTGTAATGTGCAACCCCAGCATCGTCCAATAACTCAGTGATGCATTCCTGACTGCGCGGTGCCGCTAATTTTTGAGTCAGAGAGCGACCTGGGCGTCCCCCCTCCCCATAGTAGCAAGCCGTGCTGCGTCTGGATTTGTGTAATAACTCTTGGTCAACTGTATCATTGTGCTCTGTAACAAGGTCCCGTATGGCAGCCAACTTTGCTGGAGAAGGGTTCGTCTCATACTCACGCTCTAGTGTAGAGATGTCAGCTGCAAATGTATGTATTCTACGTCTGAGGTCCCGCAACACACCCGCCTGTGCACCTATGCAAGTTCCCCTGATGGTCACTTTAAATGCTTCCCACAGCACACCAGCACTCTCAACAGAGCCCTCATTCTCCCTAAAAAAATTGCGAACTGCCTCCCCAATAGACTGTTTAAAAACAGGGTCGGCCAGCGAAGCCTGCTGCAGACGCCATGTAAAGGGCGGCCTTTCACATGTAGGTACCTGTAGCTCAAGAATCACGGGAGCGTGATCCGAGAGCGTTCTAGCCATGTGGCTGACCTTCACTGTCCAAGTGCAAACGACCTCGGTAACAAGCCAGAAATCAATTCGGGACCTTGTCCCATGCACAGAGGATATAGAGGTGCTCCCTTTCGCCCCAGGATGTTGAATACGCCAGACGTCATGCAGATTCCCCGCATCTAATATCCCCAGTAGCGCCTCAGACGCCTGCTTAAGCCGCACTGTCCCACTGCTCACTCGGTCCAGGGCCACATCCAGACAAACATTGAAGTCACCACCCCAGACTATCTCAACCGGAGGAAACCCCGAAACACGGCGCCATACATCCGCAAAAAAGGACGGATCGTCAATATTCGTCCCATATACATTGACAAGTAATACACTCACACCACCCAATTGACCATGAACCATCGCCACTCGCCCATGCTCGTCCGTGTCAGCCCGAATCACAGTAAATGGAACCCCCTTCTTAACAAGGATCATCACCCCCCGGGAGTAAGTAGAGTAAGAGGATGCAATTCTTACACCTGCCCAGCGTGCACCCACATTCTGTTCCGATTCCTTAGTGAGGTGCGTCTCTTGAAGAAAAGCTACTTGCACATCCATCCTGTCCAAATACGCCAATACAGATCGGATTTTCTTGGGGGTGTTAAGACCCGGCACATTCCAGGTCAGGAACTGCACTCTACCACTCATTCAACACATACCAGGGTGAGCTAAGACCAATACAATAGAACCCACTACATGTGCCTACCATTCCATGTTGTAACTCAGATTCAAATGCACAAGAAAAAGGTAATGCCGGCCCATCCCCCCAACCAAAATCCCCCACCCCCCACCCACTTCAGCATCCCGAACACCCCAAATCCAACCCTTGGTAACTTGACCCGTCCCCAACAAAACTATAAATGAAAAACTAGCATGTAGGGTACACCCATTCAGGGGGGCGTCAGAGCGCTACTAGCCTCCCAACAAGTAGGAGGTGGCTGAGCAGGTCTAATAATTGTGCCAACATTGCTGCCACCAACCACCCCAGCGTAGTTCCTGAAAATGAGCCCACTGTTAATGGGGAGCACATTAGGCACAACCTACAGGTGAGCATGCAGATAACATAACAATAATGAGTGCCTTGAACAGCCATGAAGAATAGGAGAAAATTTCAATTCAACAAAGAGCCGTCCCGCCCTCCTACTGCTCCTCATCGTCTCGTGCCGCGCTGGACTCTCGCCGTTTGTGCTTCAACTGCTTAGCGGGCTCGAGGGCTGCCTTGGGATTAGAGAAAACTTTAGAGTCTCCATCGGGGCCTATCTGCAACCTAGCAGGATACAACATTGCATATGGGACCCCCTCAGTCTGCAAACAAATTTTCACAGCACCAAATTCTCTTCTGGCTACTTGCACAGCAACTGTAAAGTCAGGGGAAAAAGGCAACTGTGTTCCCTTGATGTTCAACGTTACCCTTGTCCCTAGCCATCCGCAAAATAGTGTCACGGTCTCTGTAGTTTAAAAGTCTCGCTATGATTGGACGGGGAGGGGCTCCTGGAACAGGTCTCACCGCAAGAGAGCGGTGAGCACGCTCAATGATAAAAATATTGGACAGCTGCTCAGTGCCAAAAATGTCTTTGATTACGTTTTCTATGAAGGTCTCCATCCTCCCCACATTGGTTTATTCCGGCAGCCCCGTAATCCTGATGTTATTGCGCCGGGACCGCGCTTCTAAATCCTCATTCTTTGCCTTAATGAGGGACAGGACCTTCTCCATGTTGAGTGCTTTCCCAGTGACCTCACTGAGGCCATCTTCCGTCGCAGATACCCGCTGTTCAACCTCCCGAATGCAGGTGCTTTGTTCTTCCAGCTGTGCCGACATGTGGTCCAGTCGGTGGTTCACCGCCGCCATTGTGCCCTCGTTGGATTGAAGGCTGCGCTGCATTGCCATCAGCGTGGTCTCGAGTGTAGGGGGGACATCCCCATGAGCATCCGCCTCCGAGTCTGAGACCGCTTTCTGTGATGTTTTAGCAGTCTTTCGTGCCTCAAATGTGAGGCGAGGCTGGGATTTGTCAGTTCTACCCATATCCGCCCCTTATTGAGTGCGCAACTTATCCTAGTGGTAACCAAGGTAGAAGCAGCACTAAAAAATGTGCACACTGCAGTCCAGCACTAAGTTAGAAGCAAATGGAAGGCGAGATCCCAGCAATTGGTTCCTCTGGCCCCAATGGACCTCTCACTCTGGTGCTACCTAAGAGGGGGAAAACCAGCGTGGGCCAGGAATGCTCAAAGGCCCGCAGGTGGAACAGGCCCCAGCCACAGGGACCCCGCAGAGCCCTCCACGCAATGCACCACCGTGCACGCGAAATGTTCCAGGGGACACCAGGGACACAACTTCACAGTTCACAGGCCTGGAGCGTCAGGCCCGAAATGCCACCCAGCGCGTCGCCAATTAACAGCGCAGTACCGCATTCGCAAGGCCCAACAGCCTCAAAATGCCGTGCTTAAAGGTCTTCTCGTATGCAAATATTACGGCCAGTCACAAATGAACTGTAGAGTTGGCCAGTCCTTGCAGCCAGCGTTAACAGTACATCAAATCAATGCGTTGGCAGGGAAGGATCCAGGCACTCCAGTGCGGCCACAGGCCCCAGCACCCATCCAAATCACTGCAGCCAGCAGCAACAGGCTACAGAGCGGTCGATCCCCCATGCGGTGTCCGGCACCAACAGCCCCGCTGCCTGCACGTTCCCCCCAGCACCCACCGCAGCTCGCAGGGCTCGACATCCACCAAGGGCCCACACCCACCGCTGCAGCCGCAGGCCCAAACAGGGCCACACCCCACTCACCACCGCCGGCACCAGGAGTGTCCCAAACAGCAGCCGGCCTCCGTAAATGCAGCCCGGGGCTCAGGATACTCAGTCGGGCCCACGCACCACTCTGCGTTCAGTACTGGGCTCCGCGCCCTCGCGGCCAGCGTCCGGTGCACTTGCGTTCTTCTCCGCTGCAGAGAGCGCTCCAGCCCCGGAGACATCACAGCCATCCGGCACACCTTGCCTAGATGCGACCCGCAGCTCTTCCTGCCACTTCACAACCCACACGATACGGGCTCCGGTGGGTGAGCGGCGCCTCAGGGCAGCGCAGCGGTCGCGATTTTGCGAGCGCACGCCAGTGCAGCAACGGACAGGAATATACCCGCTGTGGTGGTCCAATGCACACTTCTTTACTCCCAAAGCAGGCAGGAGGGCAACACTACACAGCCCACACCAGGTAGGGGTGCAGATACAGCGTTCTGGTGGCGGATTCTTGTCAGATAGTGGCTCAGCCGGGCAGAGCTACACTAGGGTGCGGCCATCTTGCCGTGCGCCCTTTAGCGCCCCCATATATTCGCGATATTTAAAACGGAATAATGGGGGCCTACTATATTTCACAGTTCCTTTCTGTTGCAATCCCTTAGATATTACTCGTCCATGCACAAGATTAGTCTTCCCTACAGTCGACATACTCATTACCCTGTCTGTTTTTGTTTGGTGTTCTTTAGTGCTCTACAACGTGTTATCCACGCATGGAGCAAGTATCTGGACAGGCCAAAGACTAAATATTCTGTGCTATTGCTTTTCAAGATTCTGACAATCTCTATTAGACGATTAGCTACTAGAATGCGACAGATTGGAATTAGCCAAGTCTTTCTTGTTTGCTTGTACATGAGACAGAAAAACAAGAAGTGGACTTCTGATTCAAGAACACCTTTACACCCTGGGCAACTAGGAGAGATGTCGACACCCTTTCAGCTACTAACAAAACTGTTGACTGGGGGATACCATAACTAAATTTTAAATAAAGTGATCTTGCAAGTGGTGGCTCTATTCGGTTCAAGAAGTCTTCTTGCTGCATTTTATCTGAGATTGTTAATGCCCCTACATTATTCCTATTTAACCAGGTATCCTCTACTTGGCTCCAATATTTATTTTTAAGGAGATTAACCAAGTTTTTTTTAAATATTTCCAGGGGATAGCCATAGGTCACTCAGGCCTCAGTATCCTTGCAACCTCAGAAGGAGAGTTACTCCAGTTCTTTGGTGGAGTAAATTCTGAACCATTTCCAGGGTGAGAAAATGCCAACCAACCCATTAGTTTGCTGGCATTAACAATCTAACAAGGCAAACCATGCCTTGATCCACTCAGTCCTCACTCCTTGTATGTTTCTTACTACTGTGTACTTCTTGTTTACACTTGTATTGACAATAAAGTAGTAGCAAGCCCACTTACACCTGTAAGGTATGCTTTTGAAATGTTTTATGCTGGAAATGTAGGTTTGCCCAATGAATGGCTTTGTGAATAGGATCCAAGCTCCTTAAGAGGCGACAAAGATGGTGGGCCATATGCATCAAAAGACTTTCTCCATTTGTGATGACAGGTAAAGCCAGCACTAAGCATGGAAGCGCTAGAACCAACCTGGCATCATTCAGGTTATTCGACACTGTGGAAAATAATTTGAATCAAATCATTTGGAGGAAGAATGAGCACTGATAGTCTACACTGTTCTTATTCATTTGAACATCAATATTGTCTATGTATAGTTCTGCTTCTAAGTGTGTATATCACGTGATTCAGCGAAGTTTGAACCGTGTTTGCCCTAGTCTGAAGTAATGTTTCCTTTTTGCAGGTGCTTGGTCTGTTTCTCTCTATGATCCTGTTTTGCCAGATAGGCAAGAAATGAAAATAAGAACATGCCCACAAAACAGCTGATGCCTGCCACTTCAAGACACGCCTCTCATTTTGTTCCCTTGATCCTGTTGAACACACGTTTGCATTAAGACACAAGACATTGCCATCTAATACCTGCAATATGTCTATTTAACTGGTCTAATGTCTAATTTTGATTCAGAAACGTTGTATGTTTAAATAAACTTTTAATGAACTTCTACGGTGTTGTGCCTGATGGAGAATATCGGGGTCGATTTTGTGAATTACTGCACAATCAGCTACACAAGCATAATATTCCGTTATTTCCTTGCTAGATGTTTTGAAATAGTCACATACTGTCAATGTGTGGTGTGTTTGGAATATACAGTCACTGTGGTGATGGAAGAGATGAAGTAAGACCCCACAAACACAGTGACGTCTGGTAAAATTAAAGTCTTATCAGCATCTCTTCTC